>CM048840.1:111496376-112096376 GCA_026545765.1 Plantago major
GTAAGCCAAGTGCCGTATAAGGTGCCATGGAAAGTCCTGCGACATGTCCGGGGTGCAAGGATGGCAAGGATCCGTGTCTAGAGACATGTCCGGGGTGCAAGCATGGCAAGGATCCGTGTCCAGAGACATGTTCGGGGTGCAAGGATTGCAAAGATCCCTGTCCAGAGACATGTCCGGGGTGCAAGCATGGCAAGGATCCCTGTCCAGAGACATGTCCGGGGCACAAGGATTGCAAGGATCCGTGTCCTGAGACATGTCCGGGGTGCAAGGATTGCAAGGATCCGTGTCCAGAGACATGTCCGGGGTGCAAGCATGGTGCCAGGGCTTGGCACACAGAATCCCACCTTTGTGCGCCATCTGGGCACATCTGCATGCCAGAATCATGAGTGGGAGGGGCAACTCTCGGGAGTTAAGACCCAGAGGTCGAGAGGGCTTGGTACCGGCACAGAATGTGTCGATACGCGCTTGCCCCGCACGAAGAATCCCCCATTTGTGCGCCATATGCGTGCCAGAATCAATTTGAGGTTACCTTTTCGAAAATTCTTGGTTCCTTCCATGATTTTCATGTGCCAAGACGGGCTTCAAGGGGAATGAGTCGTTTTGGGGGTTGCCTAAGGTGTGCCAACCATGGGGTTATAAGGCCTATACTTGATCGGTGAGATGGATTTTGCTTGATCGAAAGTGTGATGCAAGCCCAAGTGCCCAGGAGATCATGTCCAGGGTATGGGGTTATAAGGTCTATACTTGATCGGTAAGGTGTAGAATTGGTGTCCGGGAGATCATGTCCAAGTGTCGGGTATGGGGTTATAAGGTATATACTTGATCGGTAAGGTGTAGACCTCCACGTGCCTTTGTGGGGTTATAAGGTTTAGACCCGGTGCCCGGGTAAGTAAGGGGTTATAAGGTTTAGACCCGGTGCCCGGGTAAGTAAGGGGTTATAAGGTCTTATGTATACCATTGTATAACGGTGTGCATCGACCGTCGTCTGAGGTATTTAACGTGTCCGATCTCGGTTAACGACCCTTGTCACAGAAGAAGATGAGAAATGACTTAGGCGTAAGCATAATCATGCCTAAATGGATCGCAAGCAAGCCGGTTCCAGAAACACCACCAAAAATATCATCCACGTGTCTTAAGGTTAAGTCACGGTATCGAAAGGTGGCTTATTATGTATACAATTGAATAAACGGTGCGCATCCGAGGTAGGTAACGTGGCCGATGTCCCTTCCGGTAACGCGTCCGATCTCGCTTAACGACCCTTGTCCCACCCAAAGATGAGAATGCTGATATCACGACTTAGGCGTAAGCATAATCAAGCCTACATGGATCGCAAGCAAGCCGGTGTCACGAAGAGACGTGAAACGCCACCAAAAATATCATCCACGTGACTTAAGTTTAAGTCACGGTGTCGAAAGGTGGCTTATTATGTATACAGTTGAACAACGGTGCGCATCCGAGGTAGGTAACGTGGCCGATGACCCTTCCGGTAACGCGTCCGATCTCGCTTAACGACCCTTGTCCCACAAGAAGATGAGAATGCTGATATCACGACGTAGGCGTAAGCATAATCGCACCTACATGGATCGCAAGCGGTTCCCGAGTCACGAAGAGACGTGAAACGCCACCAAAATTAGACTTCGGGATTTTTCGGGAATTTTTCATTATTTTTCCCTATTTTATTTTAATTTTTTTATGTATTATTGCATTTTTTATGAAAAAGAATTATTAAATAATTTTTCGGGCCCAAAAAATAAATTCCGACTCCAAAAACTGATTCGTTGGCCCGAAATATGGTTCCATGCAAATTTTCGTTGAAAACGGATGTGTGGAAGTGCGTATATGAAAGTAGTGTGCTCCTCGGCCATTTTGATGTCTACTCCCGTCGCTTAAGGTTTGGAACTTTAGACTACTATGAGGGGGGGGGGGCAACTCAAGGGAGTTGGTTCCCAGAACTCGGGATGGCGCGGTACCGGCACATCATGTGTCGGTACTGGCACGCAGAATCCCCCCTTTGTGTGCCATTTGGGCACATGCATGCAGATTGGGAGGGAAGGGTGACTCTTGGGAGTCAAGACCTGAACTCGAGATTCTTGTGCACATGCACCGTCCACGCACCTGAATCCTCCTTTGTGTGCCATTTGCATGCCAGAATCTGTTTGGGGGTTGCCTTTTCAAAAATTCTTGGTTTCTACCATGATTTTCATGTGCCAAGATGGGTTTCAAGGGGAATGAGGGCTTCAAAGGTCGGTTTGGGGGTTGCCTAAGGTGTACCAACCATGGGGATTTTGGGTGCAAACCACAATTTTCCCCCTTTGCCTAAGGTTTCATCGTCGGAAACAATGATGTTGGTAGTTGCCAGTGCATATTTTCTTTGATGTACCTGGGAAGGACACCACGGGTGATGTACTCCTTGCACCCTCATATGTTGGGTGCTTGGTTAAGATCTGCCTAGGAGTCTCGGTAAGGTGCTTGGCAATGTGTTGCTTCTACTAGAGCATTAAGGTGCCCGGTGATGTTATCTTGCTCGGTAATGTGCTTGGTGGGTGTAATCTGTCCCTCGGTAATGTTTTTGGTGATTTGTTCTTCTCATACTTGACTGGGAATCAGCCGGTGTTCATGTTGGGGGTGTTCAGTTTGCGAGTGCTTTTCTCTCGTGGGCTAGATTTACCTTGACGTGCATGCCTTGATTTTCCAGGTATGGTGCATGAGTGGTGCTTGGTGTGTTAGGTCAAGTTAGTTCCCTGCTCGTGCAGCGACAATTTGGCCTGCTCACCTCTTCATTTGTTTGGCCAAGTGCTCTTGGTCTCGGTTGGGTTTTCTGTGTTGCATACCTTGGTGATGGCATTTGTCCCGTACACAATGAATTAAGATCAGCTTAGTGTTGCACCCATAATGGGTTGAGGCACGAGGTGGATCCGGAAAGCAACCGGTGTGCCTCCACTTTCTAGTGCATATGCACTTTTGATTATTGGAACATGCCGAATTGCTCGAGCTCTTGGGTGCAGAATACTACATGGATATGTGGTCTCATGGCTGCTATTTGTCCCTTCGTCATTTTTACGCTCTATTCGCATGACGTCCGGGTTGGTAATGGCTGGAGCCCGCGAATCCTTGCTTACTCGGTGTCTATGAGGAATGCTACCGTTGATCTGCCCGGTAGTCATATGCTTGTCTCAAAGATTAAGCCATGCATGTGTAAGTATGAACTAATTGATCGTGAAGCTGCGAATGGCTCATTAAATCGATTATAGTTTGTTTGATGGTACCGCTACCGGATAACCATAGTAATTCTAGAGCTAATACGCAACAAACCCCGACTTGGAAGGGATGCATTTATTAGATAAAAGGTCGACACGGGCTCTTTGTTGCTTCGATGATTCATGATAACTCGACGGATCGCAAGGCTGCGTCGACGACGCATCATTCAAAGTTCGCCTATCAACTTTCGATGGTAGGATAGTGGCCTACTATGGTGGTGACGGGTGACGGAGAATTAGGGTTCAATCGAGAGGGAGCACGAGAAACGGCTACCACATCCAAGGAAGGCAAGAAGCGCAAATTACCCAATCCTCGCACGGGGAGGTAGTGACAATAAATAACAATCGGGCTCTACGAGTCCGTAATTGGAATGTGTACAATCTAAATCCTTAACGAGGATCCATTGGAGGGCAAGTCTGGTGCCCGGTGACGCGGTAATTCCAGCTCAATAGCGTATATTTAAGTTGCGGTTAAAAAGCTCGTAGTTGGACTTTGGGTCAGTCGACCGGTCCGCCTATGGTGTGCATCGGTCGCCTCGTCCCTTTCATCGGCGATGCGCTCTGGCCTTAATCGTCGGGTCGTTCCTCCAAAGATCACATTTTGAAGAAATTAGAGTGCTCAAAGCAAGCTACGCCTGGATACATTAGCATGGGATAACATCATAGGATTTCGGTCAATTACGTTGGCCTTGGGATCGGAGTAATGGTTAATGAGGACCGTCGGGCATTCGTATTTCATAGTCGGTGAAATCCTTGGATTTATGAAAGACGAACAAGCTGAAAAGCATTTGCCAAGGATGTTTTCATTAATCAAGAACGAAAGTTGGGGCTCAAGACGATCGATACCGTCTAGTCTCAACCATAAACGATGCCGACTGTATCGGCGGATGTTGCTTTTAGGACTCACCGGCACCTTATGAGAAATCAAAGTCTTTGGGTTCCGGGAGTATGGTCGCAAGGTGAAACTTAAAGGAATTGGAAGGGCACCATTAAGGAGTGGAGCTGCGGCTTAATTTGACTCAACACGGGAAACTTACGAGTCCGACATAGTAAGGATTGATGAGAGCTCTTTCTTGATTCTATGGGTGGTGGTGCATGGCCGTTCTTAGTTGGTGGAGCGATTTGTTTGGTTAATTCGATAACTAACGAGACCTCACCGCTAACTAGCTATGCGGAGGTATCCCTCCGTCGACTTCTTAGAGGGACTACGGCCTTTTAGGCTGCAGGTTTGAGGCAATAACAGTCGTGATGCCCTTAGATGTTACGGGCAGACGCTACTGATGATGTATTCAACGAGTCTATAGCCTGGCCGACGGGCGGGTAATCTTTGAAATTACATCGTGATGGGGATAGATCATTGCAATTGTTGGTCTTCAACGAGGAATTCCTAGTAAGCGAGTCATCACCGCGTTGACTACGCCCCGCCTTTGTACACACCGCCCGTCGCTCCTACCGATTGAATGGTCCGGTGAAGTGTTCGGATCGCGGCGTGGGCGGTTCGCTGCCGCGACGTCGCGAAGTCCACCGAACCTTATCATTTAGAGGAAGTAAAAGTCGTAACAAGGTATCTGTAGGTGAACCTGCAGATGGATCATTGTCGATATCTAAAAAGTAGACCTGTGAACACGTGTTTAACATGAACGTTGCCTCGTTGGGCTGGAGCAATCCACTCTTCATGACACCGTGCCTGCCCGGTGCTTGCACTTGGTGGGCTAACGAAACCCGGCACGGCAAGCGTCAAGGAAAACAAAATGGAAGCGTTGCTCCTCGTGACTCCCGTTCGCGGTGTGGCTTTGGGGATGTGATCTATCTTGAAAGTCAAAACGACTCTCGGCAACGGATATCTCGGCTCTCGCATCGATGAGGAACGTAGCGAAATGAGATACTTGGTGTGAATTGCAGAATCCCGTGAACCATCGAGTCTTTGAACGCAAGTTGCGCCCGACGCCTTCGGGCTGAGGGCACGCCACTGGCGTCACGCATCGCCCCTACACCAATTTGGTGCGGGGGCGGATAATGGCATCCCGTTTGCTCGGTTTGCCCAAAAAGGATCCCTCATCGACGGATGTCACAACCAGTGGTGGTTGAAAGATCATTGGTGCCGTTGTGGTTCACTCCGTCGCATGCTTGGGCATCGTTACAAAACAATGGTGCTAACGCGCCTTCGACCGCGACCCCAGTTCATACGGGACTACCCGCTGAGTTTAAGCATATCAATAAGCGGTGGAGAAGAAACTTACAAGGATTCCCCTAGTAACGGCGAGCAAACCGGGAATAGCCCAACTTGAGAATCGGGCGGCCACGCCGTCCGAATTGTAGTCTGGAGAAGCGTCCTCAGCGGAGGACCGGGCTCAAGTCCTGGAAGGGGCGGAGAGGTGAGAGCCCGTCGTGCGGACCTGTCGCACCAAGAGGCGCCATGAAGTCGGGTTGTTTGGGAATGCAGCCCAATCGGGCGGTAAATTCCGTCAAGGCTAAATATGGGCGAGACCGATAGCAAACAAGTACCGTGAGGGAAAGTTGAAAAGAACTCTGAAGAGAGAGTCAAAGAGTGCTTGAAATTGTCGGGAGGAAGCGGATGAGGTGCGGTGCGCCCGGTCGGATGTGGAACGGTGAAAGCCATCCACGATCGACTCGAGTGCGGACCAACACGGATTGGGTGGCGAAAGCCGGTCGTGAAAAGCCCCGAGGTCAGATTGGTAAAAATACGTTCTTGGCCCAAGAGTTTGGATACGTCCAAACTAGGCCCAATTATTTGATGAAGGCTCAGGTCCAATTAATAGATTCATAATTGAATGGATACCCAATTCACCAGATCGATTTGGCCCGACCAATACGTGATGGATAAATCCCGATTTGATTAACGGGCCGGACCAATGTGATGCACTTCAAACCATCCTGCCAGTTAGCCCAAGTCCAATTGCTAAAAGAGTGGACCAAGTCATATGAATTTGAAGATCATGGAGGAATTATTCTCCAACGACATCCAGTATCTCCAACTAAAGGAGGGGTCCGTTACTAAGACTTAGGAAAGATGGAGAATCCGTTCTCCAACAACGTCTTACTCCTCCAACTGCTTCCCGACAAATAAGGGATTCATGGGAGAATCAGTTAGAAAATGTCGTCGACTATCTAAATAAAAGGGGAAGAAGGGGAACTCCATAAGGCATCTGGAATCATTAGCAATCAACTACAAAAAGTTGTCTCTGCAGTTTAATCAATCATCTACCTTTGCGATACTACCTTTACGATACTGACCTTAATCCCTATCTCCCAATAGAAATCTTGATCTCCATCACCGCATCATCTCAACCTCCATCTGACTCCATATTTGGTCCGCTCAACCGCTTCCCTAGCCGACCCGATCATCTATCCGACTCATCCTAGCCGTCAGAAGAGCTACATCATCCCAAAAAGGATAAGTTCCCTCCGTCTCTTACGTATTGTTTATTTCATATTTTCCAGACTCACTAGCTTGAGCGTCGGAGTCCATTCGGTCGACACCACACCGGTGTCCCATTTGGATCTCACATTCCAGCGTGTTTTCTTGTTGCCTTGCAGGTTGCTGGTGCCCCCAATTCTAATCCTAATTTCAATTGTAGATTTCTGAGCGTCTACAATTTGGCGCCCACCGTGGGGCCCCGGCTATCAAACAAAGGCAACTAGCTACACGCAACCATGTCGCATTCAAATGAGTACATCCTTGAGGAGGTAGAAGAGATTGATGTCGCTACTCAAATCAAAGCTTTGACATCTCAAATGAAGGAAAACGCGAAGAAGCTCCAACTTTTGGAGGCAGAAAATCGTGCTGTTCGTGAGGAGAACTCAACCTTGAAGGAGAAAGTGGAATATGTCATCCATCAGAATCAGTCGGTAACCAATCTCCAGACGGATGTTCCGACCCCTGGGACGGGTACTTCTCGCAAACAGGTTCAGGCTCCATATGTAGAGGATCTTAGACGCAATGCAATGGAGAGTCGTCAGCTAACATTTGAGGGGACGGAAGGAGAGGATCCCATTCCTCCAAATCCCTTAACGATGAGTGAGACGCCTAGACCGAATCAAGATGTTGTTCCAATCGTAACCAACAGAAGAGTTTCCTTTGAGGGTACCAATCCAAAGGACCATATTGAACAGCCGCGACTGAATCATGCAATGGTAAGTCAGGTAGACAATTTCTTAACCCTTTCCACAGGTACTGGAAGCAGCAACGAAGAACTAGCCTCCAAATTGGTAAGCTTGGAGGAGATGATCCAGAGGATCCCTGGAGTACCGGCCCCCATCAAAAAGAGTCTACCAAACAGCTTTGCCGACTCACCTTTCGTGGATAGCATAGCTTTGATCGAAATGCCCGCCAAGTTCAACTTCCCGAGCATGAAGCTCTACGACGGAACGACGGACCCAGATGATCACGTCTCACAGTACAAGCAACGTATGTTCACAATTGCTATTCCAAGAGACCTCCGCGAAGCCTGCATGTGTAAGGGATTTGGATCAAGCCTAATAGGTCCAGCACTGCAATGGTACACCAATCTCCCTAACAATTTTATTTCATCATTTGCTCAATTAGTCGACTGCTTTGTGGAACAGTTCGCAAGTAGTCGCAAACTTTTAAAATTATCGGACGACTTATATCGCGTCCGACAAAGACCTAACGAGTCTCTCAGGGAATACGTCGGACGATTCAACAAGGAAAAAGTTTCAATCCCAGATTGCAACAAAGATACTGCCGTGAATGCTTTCCGGAAGGGGTTGCCGCCAAACTCCGGACTGTACAAGGAGCTCACCATGTACCCTTGCCGAACGATGGAAGACGTGCTTGCCAAAGCTTGGGCACAAATCAAGTGGGAGGAAGATGATGCCAACAGACCTTATCAGGCTCAATGTAACAATCCTGTGGAACCTAGAATTGACGAGTTGAACGGAGAGTTCCGAATGTGAGGCGGACCATATCCCACTGAAAGGAGGCGTGGACCGTTAGGAGATCAAAGTCGCCCCTCAATCCAACCAAGGAGGACCGAAATCCGAACGGCAGCTCCAGAATATTCACTAAACATCGAGCCATCCGAATGTGTGGTGGTCCTCAAAAACATGGGGGACAAAGTTCGGTGGCCTGGAAAATTGAGGACTCCCCCGGAACAACGGAACTCGAATAAATGGTGTGAGTTCCACGGGGACCATGGTCATACCACAGCTGAATGCATCTCGTTGAAACTTGAAGTAGCCGAGCTCCTAAAGAGAGGACACCTGAAAGAGTTCCTCTCCGATAAAGGTAAAAAGACCCTAGCCAACAGGCAGGGCGCCGATCTCCCCGAACCTCCTCAAACCAACAAGGTAATTAACGTAATCTCTGGTGGTTCTGAGATCAGTGGCATCACTTATTCCGCAGCGAAACGACACAGCAGACAAGCGGTAAAACCTAAGCCTAGTACTGGCGGAACATTAGATGCCTCGTCATCCAGCATGACTATTAGCTTCGTGGACTCTGAGTACAAGGAGCTAATAAGTCCTCATGATGACGCACTTGTTATTTCCATTCTTATTGCAAATTGCCTTACAAAAAGAGTTCTCATTGACAATGGGAGCTCTGCTAACGTTATTTTTCTAGATGCCTTGACAGAGATGGGGATAGAAGAATCAGCCATAGTCCGTCAACCAACCACTTTATATGGGTTCAGCGGAGAAAAGAAATTCACCATGGGAAGTGTCACACTACATGTTTATGCAGAAGGAATCAATCTTCCCACCAAATTCCTGATAGTTGACAGCCCATCTAGCTACAATGCAATTCTTGGGAGACCCTGGATACACGGAATGAAAGGGGTTCCGTCCACCTACCATCAAGTGTTCCGTTTCCCAACAAAATGGGGGATTAAAGAAATATATGGTGAGCAGAGGGTTTCACGTACATGCTACATGGAGACACTCAAGCCAAAGGAGATGCCCTTATAGCAATTACAGCACCTCCAACCCTCAACTTATCCAGACCAACCAGAGGTTGAGGAGTTGGACGAGGTCCAGATTAATGCAGACCATCCAGATCACAAGGTTCAGATAGGGTCAAGGTTGAAACCAGAGTTAAGGGAACAACTTATAGCGTTCCTCAGAGCGAACCATGATTGTTTTGCCTGGTCACATGCTGATATGACAGGGATCGACCCACATATCATCACACATAGGTTACATGTTGATCCCGACTTCTTGCCAGTTAGACAAAAGCGAAGGAAGTTTGCACCAGAACGCAACAAAGTTGTTAATGAGGAGATCCAGAAATTATTAGATATCGGTTCGGTACGTGAAGTCCACTACCCAGATTGGTTGGCGAATGTAGTAGTTGTCAAGAAAAAGAACGGTAAGTGGCGAGTCTGTATTGACTTCACCGACCTCAATAAGGCATGCCCGAAGGACTCGTTCCCTCTCCCACATATAGACATGCTAGTAGACGCGACAGCAGGCCATGAACTCTTAAGTTTCATGGACGCATTCTCCGGTTACAATCAAATTTTAATGCATCCAGAGGACCAGGAGAAGACATCCTTTGTCACTGAAAGAGGGACATTCTGCTATAAAGTCATGCCATTCGGGTTAAGGAACGCAGGAGCAACCTACCAACGCTTGGTGAACCGCATGTTTTCCAGCATGCTAGGTGACACCATAGAGGTTTATATCGACGACATGTTGGTTAAGTCCTTAGTTGCAGATCAACATCTGGACCATCTACGCCAAGCATTTTCAGTCATCCGCAAATACAATATGAAGCTAAATCCAGCTAAATGCTCGTTCGGAGTGTCATCAGGAAAATTTCTTGGGTATTTAGTCACCCAGCGAGGTATTGAAGCTAACCCTGATCAAATTCGTTCTATTTCTAACATCCCCTCCCCAAACTGTGTAAAAGATGTGCAGAAACTAACTGGGAGGCTAGCCGCCCTCAGTAGGTTCATCCCAAAATCCTCAGAAAAGTGTAGACCGTTTTTTGAAACCCTGCGTAAAAGTAAGGACTTTCAGTGGACAGAAGAATGTGAAGACGCGCTACAACGGATAAAACGCTACCTCACCACGGCACCAGTACTTTCCAAGCCCAAAGATGGAGAAAAGTTGTTCTTGTACCTTGCTGTATCCAACTCCGCATTGAGTGGCGTACTAGTCAGGGAACAAGATGGCGGCCAACTCCCAGTATATTATGTGAGCAAATCGCTCCTGGATGCCGAGACAAGATACAGCCAGCTAGAGAAATTGGCACTTGCATTGGTAACTACAGCCAAGAAGTTGCGGCCATACTTCCAGTGTCATCCAATCACCGTTCTCACCAGCTACCCACTCCGCACCATCCTACACAAACCTGAACTTTCAGGAAGATTGGCCAAGTGGGCGATAGAGCTTAGTGAATACAATATTACATTCCAACCGCGCACTTCCATCAAGTCGCAAGCTCTGGCGGATTTCATAGCTGATTTCACGCCATCGGAATCATCTCAAGCGGAGAAAGAACTTTTTTGTTTGCAGGAAAAGTGCAACATGCAATGGAGACTATTAGTTGATGGATCCAGTAACTTCAAGGGATGCGGGATAGGCATAGTCCTCATCTCGCCAGAAGGAGATACAATTCAACGGGCCATTCGGTGTGGATTCAAAGCAACCAACAACGAGACTGAATACGAGGCCCTCATAGCCGGCTTGAACTTAGCCCGAGAGATGGGAATAAAAAATCTCCAGGTACATTCTGACTCTCAATTAGTTGTTAACCAGTTGCAGGGATCCTACCAAACCAAAGACTCAAAGATGGCGGCGTACCTCAAGCTGGTTAAAGACTTGCAGCCTTCTTTCGAAGAGTTCTCAATCATACAGGTACCCAGAGTGGAGAACAACCATGCTGATGCTCTGGCTAACCTAGGAGCATCCATTCAAACCACATCATCCACCTCAATCCCCGTCATATATGCCCAGTGGCCTGCGACATGGAAAGGAGATTCTGACAGGGAGCTTGTAGCCGAGATCACGACAGAAGCAAATTGGATGACTCCAATCACAACATACCTTCTTAGCGGACAACTCCCAGAAGACAAGAACGAAGCCAGAAGAGTGAGAACCAAGGCAGCTAGGTTTACCATTCATAATAACCAGTTGTACAAGAGATCCTTTTCGGGTCCTCTACTCAGGTGTGTATCCCCTAGTGAAGCTAAATTTATACTGACCGAGTTACATGAAGGGGAGTGTGGCAATCACTCTGGGGCTAGAAGTCTAGCGAATCGAGCACTCACAACAGGTTACTACTGGCCTACCATGCGAGCCGACTCCAAAGAGTTCGTGCAAAGATGTGATCCGTGCCAAAGATACTCCCAGGTTAGCCACCTTCCAGCCGAGAAGTTGCACTCGACGATAGCACCATGGCCTTTCATGAAATGGAGAATGGATATTGTTGGAAAACTACCTACAGCTCCTGGACAACGGGTGTACATGCTAGCTGTTACTGACTACTTCACCAAGTGGGTAGAAGCAGAAGCATATAAGCAGGTACGAGATCGTGAAGTTAAATGTTTTATTTGGAAGCATGTAATTTGCAGGTTTGGAGTCCCCCATGAGATAGTCACAGATAACGGCTCCCAATTCGTAAGTTACGAATTCCAAGACTTTTGTAAAGAGTGGGGCATTAAGCTCACATTCTCAACTCCAAGATACCCCCAAGCAAATGGACAGGCAGAAGCTACAAACAAAACCATCATGAACAGCTTGAAAAAGAGATTAACTCATGCAAAGGGAGCTTGGGCAGATGAACTCCCCGGAGTGCTCTGGTCTTATCGCACTACACCTAGGACACCTACTGGAGAGACCCCGTTCAGCCTAACCTACAGGACTGAAGCTGTCATCCCAATTGAAGCAGGTCTACCAATAGCAAGATATAGGATGGCTGATGAGCGAACTAACAACACCGAGTTAGAACATGAACTCGACACCATTGACGAGCTCCGTGAAACAGCACTAGTTCGCAATGCGGCATATCAGCACCAAGCCGCAAAACACTTCAATCGACACATTCGATTACGAACTCTCAATGAGGGTGATTGGGTACTGAGACGTGTGTTCCAAAATACAAAGGAAGCAGGAGCAGGAAAGCTTGGTCCTAACTGGGAAGGGCCGTACAAGATAACACAAGTTGTGGGCAATGGCGCTTACAAACTACAAGCAATAGATGGCCGCCCCATTCATAACAGCTGGAACGCCATCCATTTGAAGAGGTACTTCTTTTAACACATTTATTATTCATTTTTTGGCCGATTTTTTGTTTAAAAACACCCGAATTGACTAGGGGCAAGTCGGTTACCTAACCCGGCTGGCAATTCGGGTTAAACGCCCCACCCCAGCCCCCCCCCCCCCCACCCACCTACAACGTCCTACAGGAGCAAGAGAGTCAAATATATAGACGTCATCCAAGGATGGCGTCTCATGAGCACGGAAACAGTAATACCCGCTCAACATATACAAGTGATCATCCAACTATACATCAGGACAAACAACAAAACACATGGACTCACATCTATTCTGATTGGCATGCGCTTGCTTAATCCATGAGATGAATGTGCCAAACAGTTCCATGGTTTAGACAAGTGGATGCCTTTCAAAATTGATGATCACTACCATAAAAATAGACTCAGCTCCATCCACCTGTCGGCAGACAAACTATACAAGAGCAGAGGCTCGGGCAAAAATGAGCAGTTGGATTAAATGCCATAAGTCCAAGCACCAGTCCTTCAAACTTGCACTTGGACTGGGGGACAATCCACGAGAGAGGTAAACAGTTGGGAACAGGCAACACTCCACTTGATGGTAATGGAGGATTCTCAAACGTTTTGCACTCTATCAAGCTGTTGGATGTCAAGTAGGTTCTTCTCATTAAATCATCTAACACTTTCATGATCTTGTGGGCATGTTATACGATTACTATAAAATGAAACGACATATATGTCTACACATATATCACTTACAGTTCAAATTGAACGACATATATGTTCTCACATGTATCGCTCGTACTTCAAATGAAACTGCATTTATGTTTTTATACGTATCGACCAAAAACCGCTATGAACAGCCTTTATGTGTTTGTTCTATGAAGTTGTTTTATATATTACGTTACAATGAGATGGTTTGTGGAGAATGAAAATGCATAGTTCATATCAACGTGTTTACTTATGTCTATTATGTTTTCACCCATGTGTCATGCCGATCCGCATCTCATTTCAAACAAATGGACATGTTTCATATGTTTTCCAAATTTATTTTTCATGGGTCTTTGGAGAATGTGTTTGATGCGATATGTACATGATGCGCTTAAAATTTGATGCATAAATATTACAGAAACCATACATCATAAATCATAATGTTGCTATGAAATGCATAAGTCCAAAGATCTCGATCCAAACAATATAGATGCCGCAAACACATGCGGATACAAACACTTTTAGCCACGAAATAGATCCAAGGATCGATCCAGCTATACAAAAGATATGAATGGAAGCTCTATTGAAAGTGGAGTAGAGTCAAGAATCTCATCCTCCATCTCCATGTTTGCGGAAACTGGACGGCCATCTGCCCCAATAACATAATCCGCACCCAGGTTTAACTCGGACCGAGCAGGATACACCAATACATAAGACGACATATCACATACAATCTCATGATTATCTTGATGTCATCCTCATCAATTACATAGAGATGCACAGGCGACTCTTTTATGACATTTGTCTGTCTACCACTATCTCTTGGTAGTAGCGAATCATTCTGCATGATCTCTCCCTCTGAGCTAACGATATTATCAGAAAATACATCTATATGAGAATCGGTAATAGTCAAAGGTTGAACATAAGATGTTCCTTGATCCACCTCCATTTACCAACTTATCCAACACCCGCTACTAATAATAGTTGGGAAGAAGACTTCACGATTACTAACATGCCGCCGCAATTCACATGAATCCAAAAGTTAGCAAATCTACATGAAAAATGATTCACAAGAACTCCAGATTGAAAAATATACGAGCACATGCATGTGGAAGATATGACACAATTTCATCTGCCTACGGGTTCGCTTATATTTCAAAACATAAATCATGAACTCAACATAAAGTCTGCCGCATATTGATGAAAATATTTTTTCATCACACATACATACAAGTGAGATACCTAAAGATCCCTTCTTAAAGAGTTTCGAGATGAATATTATGCATCCATTATAGGAGCGAACTCTTAGCTGACCAAGGGGAGAGCCACTAGTTCTAATTTTATTAGACAATCCGTTTTTCCAAACGACTTAGGAGCGGACCTACTTCCAGGAGAAGGAGATGACCACTTGCTTCTAATTTTATCAGACAACCCATGTTATCCAACCTAGTAACTAGCAGAACAAGATGTAGAATGAAGACCGCTTGTTCCTACTTTTATTTACTACTCATGTTGTACATCCAACCTGATGGTAAACTAACTAGCGGAATGAGATGCAGAAAAAAGATGCATACCACTTGTTCCTACTTTTATTTTTACGACTCATGTTGTGGATTCAACTTGGTAGGGAACCAATTAATAGATCAAGATCTGAAACTAGATTCCAACATCTCATCCACATTATATGGAACTTCAAGATACGGGACTAGGTTTACACATCTCACCCATATTAGATGGGACTTCAAGATCTGGAACAAGATCCAAACATCTCATTCACCTTAGATGAGGCAAAAAAGATCTGAAACTAGATCCAGACCTCCCATTCACCTTACAAGAGGCAAAAAAGATCCTCTCATTCATCCTACAAGAGGCAAAAAGATCTAGATATCCCATTCACCTTACAAGAGGCAAAAAAGATCCTCTCATTCATCCTACAAGAGGCAAAAAGATCTAGATATCCCATTCACCTTACAAGAGGCAAAAAACATCCAAATCTCTCACTCATCTTACAAGAGGCAAAAAAGATCTAGACTTCTCGTCCACCTCGGAACCACCAAGTACTACCGAGGTTTGATTAGAAGGTGCCCCTCGTGTCATTTACCAACTTATCCAATGCACGCTACGAGTACCGGTGGAGAAACTTTACAATCCAAACACGCTGCCACAATAACCACATAAATCCCCAAGTTAGCAAATCCACAGGAACATGCGTTATAAAACATACATACAAGCACATACGTGAAGGCACGATCATGATCATACGGATCTACTTGAATTTCAACAGTCAAGGGATCAAACTCATCATTTAATTACAAACATATTTCTAGTTTTTGTATAATCCGGTAAGAGGGTTTGAGGCCATCTACTCCTACTTCTCATTACTTCTTGCCGTATACGTTATGTCAAGTGGTAATCGAAGCTAAGTGAGATCTTTGGAAAAAGATGCCGCCCAAGAATCTACTAAGTCCCCTTATCCGCATTAGAAGAAGACATGATGTCTAACATCTAAACCTCTCATTCATAAAACATAGCGTCATGTCCTGCATCTAAAGAGATGATGGCTAGCATCTAAGGAGATGCCGCCCCATATCTAAAGAGGCGCCATCTAAGGAGATCTTGTGCATCTAAAGAGTATCTAGGAGATCTTGTAGAGATCTTATCTAAAGAGGCGCCATCTAAGGAGATCCGCCACATCTAAAGAGATGATAGCATCTAAGGAGATGTCCACATCTAAAAGTAGCCATCTAGGAGATCTTCACATCTAAAGAGATGATGGCTAGCATCTAAGGAGATGCCGCCCCACATCTAAAGAGGCGCCATCTAAAGAGATGCCGCCCCACATCTAAAGAGATGCTGTCCCGAATCTAAGGAGATGCCGCCCCGCATCTAAATAGAAGAAAATGATGACTAATCCCCCATAAAAACTCAAATTCACATTATTAGATCATGAATCTATCAAAGGGCTTTTACTCACATTAGGTGCGGACTACATGTCCCGAATACATCTAACCTCTTCTCTTATTCATTTCAAATGACTACATGTCCCAAATCTAAGTCGATACCTATTGTTCTAGTTACAGTGCTTGTGGATGAAAAACTCGAATGAAGAAAATTATATTCATACTATCGACAACTAAAAAAGTCGAGCATCATCTAAAGAGCATGGAGATAAATAGGATTACACTGGAAGAACTTGGAATAGTATACAAATCCAAGTGGAAATCGCAAACACCCAAACAAATCATACCAAGTTACAAATAAAGATCCAAACGCCTTACAAAACTCAGAAACATTACAAGATTCGAACATTTTCCAAGAATATGGTAAAATAGCAAACCCATGTTCCATTTTAAGATCAAATCCAGATTTCAAAGTCGAGGTTCCTCAAACATCTTTCCAGTATGCGTCATGATTCCGAATCTTTACTCCAACAGAATAAGAAAGGAGCAGAATAATCAATATAGGTGCGGGAAGCTTAATCGAACAACAAGAGGTCAGGAAAACCCAAAACTCACCGGAAAACACGAATTCCGGCTAGGCTTGGCCACCGGAGAAAGCAACTCAAAATTTTCCCTCCTCTCTCCTTGCCCTCTCCACGCGCACGTCACCCTTCAAAATTCCAGCAGCCTCCTAATTTCGTTCACCTTTTCTGGTCTACCTCCACACGCAATGGATCTCTCCAATCGCACAGCCTCTCACCGCCTCCCTCTATTTCATGACGGTAAGTTGAAGGATTTTGGAGAGGCGAAAAGGTAAAGTTGGAGTTGCCACTTCCTAGAAACTGGAGGAAAGGAGGAAATGGAAGGCGGGCTGGAAGAGAAGAAGAAGAAGGCCACAATTAGGTCAGGCCTTATTTGGGACTTTGGGCCTAATGGGCCGATTACATTGCCATTTGTTAGACAATATTGAGTCCAAATAAATTAAAAAGGCCCGTGAATTAACAAGCCCATCTTCATCTTCTCGACTTCTAGTATTTTCGGTCGATCCGTTTATAATACTCCGATACCTTTGTTCCTTTTGACATAGTATCTACTCTTCAAATCGAAACATTCAACTTGAAGAGTGGGGGACAAACTGTATTGGTAAAAATACGTTCTTGGCCCAAGAGTTTGGATACGTCCAAACTAGGCCCAATTATTTGATGAAGGCTCAGGTCCAATTAATAGATTCATAATTGAATGGATACCCAATTCACCAGATCGATTTGGCCCGACCAATACGTGATGGATAAATCCCGATTTGATTAACGGGCCGGACCAATATGATGCACTTCAAACCATCCTGCCAGTTAGCCCAAGTCCAATTGCTAAAAGAGTGGACCAAGTCATATGAATTTGAAGATCATGGAGGAATTATTCTCCAACGACATCCAGTATCTCCAACTAAAGGAGGGGTCCGTTACTAAGACTTAGGAAAGATGGAGAATCCGTTCTCCAACAACGTCTTACTCCTCCAACTGCTTCCCGACAAATAAGGGATTCATGGGAGAATCAGTTAGAAAATGTCGTCGACTATCTAAATAAAAGGGGAAGAAGGGGAACTCCATAAGGCATCTGGAATCATTAGCAATCAACTACAAAAAGTTGTCTCTGCAGTTTAATCAATCATCTACCTTTGCGATACTACCTTTACGATACTGACCTTAATCCCTATCTCCCAATAGAAATCTTGATCTCCATCACCGCATCATCTCAACCTCCATCTGACTCCATATTTGGTCCGCTCAACCGCTTCCCTAGCCGACCCGATCATCTATCCGACTCATCCTAGCCGTCAGAAGAGCTACATCATCCCAAAAAGGATAAGTTCCCTCCGTCTCTTACGTATTGTTTATTTCATATTTTCCAGACTCACTAGCTTGAGCGTCGGAGTCCATTCGGTCGACACCACACCGGTGTCCCATTTGGATCTCACATTCCAGCGTGTTTTCTTGTTGCCTTGCAGGTTGCTGGTGCCCCCAATTCTAATCCTAATTTCAATTGTAGATTTCTGAGCGTCTACAAGTGCCGTCTCCCCGATCGTGGCGGAACTGGTAATATTAGATTGAGAAAATTACAAAAATCACCCCTTAAATATGTACCCTTTTCACATTCACCCTTAGATTGGCGTCTATTATAGATTCGTCTAAAATTAACAAAGGCCTAATTTGAAAATTACATCTAAATCCAAAAGTCAACTTTTTCACCTATTTTATCTTTTCTTTATAATTCAATAATTACATTAATTTTATTTATTCCAAAATATCTCAAACACTTTCAATTTCTTATTAAAAAGACCCCAAAAAATTTACTTATTAAAATTTCTACCTTTCTTCTTCCCCACCACTCCACCACCTCATTCTTCCCTACCACTTCCAACCACCATCTTCCCCAACCACCACCAACCATCTTCTTCCCCACCGCCACAACTCATAACACCATCTTCTTTCCCGAAAGCGGAAGAGATCTTCAATGGCGAAACTCGGACGGGGAACAATAGCGAAACTCGGACGGGTCAACAAAGGTGCTTCCGCCATGGAAGCTCTGTCACGGAAGCTATCTGCCGAAGCTCCGGCCGGCGAGGTGATCGGGATGAGGGTGTATTCGGAAAAAAAAATTGTTTTGTGGACTATTAGGTTAGTTATGAAATTATTGGGGCTATTTAAAAATTTTTGGACTATTTTTGTATGTTATAAAATTATTTGGGTATAATGTGTAGTAAAATAAAACTTGTAAATTGCAATTGAGTCCAATTCATTTTCTTTTCTATTTAAATTTTAGTTGGTCAACTCAAAATATAGATTTTGGACTTTGATGTAATTGTTTGAGATCGGGAGTTGAATCTGTAATTGGCTCGAATTTAAGGGGTACTTTATGTAATTCGCCCTATTAGATTTGTATGGTGTTTGATGACTTTGTTGTTTGGCAAGTGCATGCTCTTACGGAAAATTGTAAGCAGTAAATACTTTTTATTATTCAGTGCGGAGCACACGTACATCATAAGATCATCTCCAATGGTTAACGCCTTTGGAGGTGTAAGTTTAGACCACTCGTGATGACGGATAGCGCAAGTTATCCGTCATCACGGGCTGTGACAAGCTTAACAGGCCAATTCGAACTTTTTGCAAAACTAAGTATACTAGTTTCTATTTAAAATTAATATAAATTGTATTTTTATATTTAAAACTATAATTTTGTACAATAAGTACAACAATTATTGCGAGATCTTGTATCTGATGTATATTCTGCTCTCTTAAATTATTTCCAAAACAAAACTTGTACAGAATCTGGTCATTCCAAGGCAAATTTCCTTCTGTTGGTCTGTGAATATTGAACTTTGCCATAATATCAACAACTTAGGTTTCAGACCACTGCTATATATACAGACCACAGTACAACAATCAATCGTACAAATCTTCCAAATTCCAACATAACCACAGTACCATTAATCATGGCTAGCTCCAAACTGGTTTCTTGTCTTCTGTTTGCTCTCTTCCTCATCTCAGGTAACCAAGATTTCTTTAACTCCTGCATAAGTGTTTATCAACCTGTCGTATTATAACGATTATACGAGCGCAAATTATACGAATGCTTATAACCTTTGAACGAATGATGTTGTGTATGTATAACCCTTAAACACGGTTAGACAAGTTTTCACCTTTTGTTTTTCTATGTTTAGCACTAGCTTATTCACTACTTAATTAACTATCAGTTTAATTGTAGTTTATAAAACTTATCAGCTGTAAGCTACCTTATCAACTAGTTTTAAAGTGTAGATGAGTTCAAATTATACGAATGATTATAACCTTAGAATGGTGATGATACAATTTTAACGTGTGTATCACTCTTAAACACTATCAAACAAGCTTTCACCTTTTCTCTTTCTATGTTTAGTAATAATAAGTAATAACGGTTATGATTTATGAATATATTAGCAACCAGCTACATTATCAACTAGTTTTAATGGATATCAATTCGTGTAGTGAATTACAATATGGTGCGACCGGTAGAAGGAAGGCAGCCCCAGATTGGGGCTAATTTGGGCCCAAGCCCATTCAGTGAGAGTAAAGAGCAGACTTGCCATGATGGATATGGTCGTTGTGATGATCCAAAATACTGCGAATTCAAGTGCAGTGAAGATTGGGCTTTTTTGAATCCACATGCTTATTGTTCAACCCTCTTTTTCGGCCTGCCTTCTTTCTGCTACTGTTACCATGACTGTCTCCATAATGGAAATTGAAGTGAAACTGTGAAAGTCTTGATGAAAGCTAGTTTTTCCTATATGTTACTAGAAGCCATCCACCACCCATCTAAGTGTTTTGTGGAGTGATTTTTCCTAGTAGAATTTTTGTCGGATTATTATTATAGTTATGATTGTTAGAATTTGCACAATACACTAGCTAGACGTGTTTTCTTTTCTACAATAATCTCGTTTTCAATTTGTATACGTGCCAGAATTATCAGTAGCTATCAACTCGAGCAAGACTCTTATGTGATGATGATCTCTTAAACAAGTCAGTATTGCATATGTTGGTGCATTTTTTCTTTCTTGAATCATTATCTAAATAGTAATCTTTAAGTTAATTAGAGCTCATTACATGAGATATCATAGAAGACTAGAAGTAGTGGAATCAATTACTCTCAGGTCTGCAGACGACATTTCCTTTACATCCGCAGTTTTTCGGGATTTTTACAAGATAAACAATGCGTTTTTGGGATTTGCTTGTTTCTTGTTTTATGGATTTTTAAGTTTCTTCTTTAGCCAAGGATGAGAGAGCGACTGCGATATCAATAAGAAAAATTGAAAAATTAAAGTAATTCATAAATATGAAAATATGGTCTCATCATTAAAAGTGAATATTCATCCATTAAACAAAGTGAAGGACTTTATATGGTACTAGTAGTTTATACAGTAAATTTTGGAACTTGATTTTTTCTCCAAAGAAAAAATCATTCGGAGTGTTTAGTTCCAAATTCGAATAGAGTTATCTCAATTCCAATTGAGTTTTTGTGTAGTTTTTGTACACAAAAACGCAACTGAAATTGAGATAACTCAATTCCAATTTGTAACCAAACACTCCGATTCTCTTTCTACCCTATTTTTCTCTTCTTACGTTTTTCATAAACTAACAACTCAAAATCAATCAAATAACCTAAAAATCAAACACATAACTTATTTTTTACCACCCTATAAAATTTTAACTCCAAATTCCATTCCCTATAACTCATTTACTATTTATAAACTAATTTTAATTCACTTTTTTTAACTCTATACTAAACGATTATCACATATTCAACATCAACAAGTACCATAATCTAATATCAAAATTTGATAATGCAGATAGTGATTTTACACATTTAAGAAAATGTAAAGTTTTCAAAAATTTCAACAAAACAATATTGCTTACTTACTTATTTTTACCTTTTCTTTATATTCTCATCTTCTTCCTCATTTACCCACACAACAATTAAGTCCCCTCACGCGATTAGAGCTCGAACTAAATGAGTCGAGTTCGAGCGTGAAAATAAAAGGGACCAGTCTGTTAATTTTCGCAAGTACTTTCCTAACTTGAACAACAATCCACAACAGCAGCCGATAAACCCCTTTCTCTCTTCCAAATCTCGAAAACCAGAGAAAAACCCTAACAACCATGGGTAGCCAAGGTATGACAAACCTGCTCACCGGCATTGCACGCGCCGCCTTCGGTCTCGGAGCAGCCGTCTCCGCCGTCAACTACTCCCTCTACACCGTCGACGGCGGCGAACGGGCGGTGATTTTCGACCGTATCCGTGGAGTCCTCGACGAGACTAGCGGCGAAGGCACACATTTCCTCATTCCGTGGTTGCAGCGACCTTACATCTTCGACATACGCACGCGACCTCACTCCTTCTCATCTACCTCTGGTAAACCTATTTTTTTCTCTATTTCATTTTCTCGACACGGTTGTTTATGTGATTGTTTTTATTTTGCTGGTAGTTTAGCTCGATTTGGTTGATTCGTTGTTTTAGATTGGAGTAGATTAGTTATTTCAGTGGCAACAGTTGGAGATTGATTTATGGAGTAAATTGCAGCGACTTAGTAATATGGGCATTAGATTTCACCACCTGCTTTAGAGTGTAGCTGCCTTTTGGTGTCTCTAGATAGTTATTCGAATGTGGACAGTCGGCAAGCGGTTTTGGTAGAGCATGATTGGTACTAATTAGCTCGAACTGGCTGGTTCATTGCTTTGCTGTTTTGTTATTTTTAGAGATGAGTAGATAGTTATTCGAATTTCAACAGTTGGAAATAGGTGCAAAATTATGAGAGCAATATCTCTCGGCTAGACTTGTGGATAGTGATGTTTGGTGTTAAATTTCACCGACCTGCTCCAGCGTATAGCTGCCTTTTGGTCTCTAGATAGTTTTCGAATGTGGACAGTTGGTAAGCGGTTTTGGTAGAGCACATTGGTACTAATTAGCTCGATCTGGTCGATTCATTGCTTTGCTGTTTTGGAGAGGAGTAGATAGGTATTCAAATTTCAACAGTTGGAAATAGATGCACATCGGCTAGACTTATGGAGTAAATTACGGCATCTTTGTGATATATATTTGGCGTTAAATTTCAGGGACCTGCTTCAGAGTGTAGCTGCCTTTTGGTGTCTAGATAGTTATTCGTATGTAGACAATCGCTAAGCGGTTTTGGTAGAACACGATTTGTATTAAGTGGATGTAGAACTTCTATGGTGAATTGATCCAGCTCAGATGAGCCAAGTGTGTGTGCCCGCCTATGTTCATGGAGTACATTGCTGAACCTTATTGATATTTGACTTTAGCCTTTCATCTAACCTTTTATAATAAATCTGCAGGAGCATCTTAGCTCAATTTATTGGATTTAATGCTTATTTTTGTTTATTTTTGGTAGTAGATAGTTTATTTAAATTCTGATGAGAATTATGTAAAAATATGTTCTGTTTCGGCTAAAAATGATCGATATAAGAATTTCAATGGAAGTTGTAGAATCTATACATATAGTTCTCTATGGAGTATATTAGGTCACGGGTCACCCTATTGGTATTTTGTATTAAGCTTCGGTGTGACTTGTTAAAAAATAAATCTGGCGGAGTACAAGTATTATTCTTTGGAGTTTAATGAAGGACTTATTATGATTACCAAGCGTGGCTAGCTGCTATTTTCCGCATTTCAGCTTTACCTTCTCTAATTAGAAGGTTGTTGACATGAATCTGTTATCCTGGACTGCTTGAATACTTATATGTGGACTTGCATGTTATCGCTCTATGTGCTTAGTGCTGGTAATAGTTTTTCCTTGCGTAGATATTTGACAATTCACATATTTTCAATATTAGGAACTAAGGATCTGCAGATGGTGAATCTCACACTTCGTGTGCTCGCCCGTCCTAATGTGGATCGCCTGCCCTACATCTTCAATACCCTTGGTTTGGAATATGACCAGAAAGTCCTTCCCTCAATTGGAAATGAGGTGCTAAAGGCTGTTGTCGCTCAATTTAATGCTGATCAGTTGCTTACTGAACGTCCCCATGTGTCTGCGCTCGTGCGTGAGAGTTTGATTACGAGGGCTAAGGACTTCAACATTGAACTCGATGATGTCGCAATCACCCATCTATCATATGGTTCAGATTTCTCAAGGGCCGTTGAGCAGAAACAGGTTGCCCAACAAGAGGCAGAGAGATCAAAGTTTGTGGTTATGAAGGCTGAGCAGGAAAGGAGGGCTGCTGTCATTAGGGCTGAGGGAGAAAGTGAGTCTGCGAAGCTTATTTCAGAAGCAACTGCAGTTGCCGGAATGGGGCTGATTGAGCTGAGGAAGATAGAAGCTGCCAAAGAGAACGCAGCATCTCTGTTGAGAAAACCCGATGTAGTCTACCTACCTAGTGGAAACAACATGCTTCTAGGTCTGCCTGGTCAACGTTGATTATGAGGTAATGTAATCGTAACTCTTGGTATTGCTTCTTGTTTGGTTATTTAGTGCATAAATGGGATGACTGCTGTTGCTGTTTTTTGGCTTTAAAAATTTGTCCGTGGTCTAATTATTACAACTGTGTATCTCATTTTCATCGATGTAAACTGGTGCTTGTTTCACTTTTTTACTTGGCCAATAACAGTAAAATATGCTGGGATTGTTTTTTAAAGTGGGATAGCAATTGTGAGTTGGTAACCACTAGTTTGTGCTTGGTCCCTTCTTGCTTAATGATGCGCATCTGGGCTCATGGTGTTCTGTTTATTGAGATTCTGCATGTTTAAGAAACCTTTGATCACACAATTATGTGATTGAGTTACCGTGAAAGTGTTTGCAGTTGATTTTGCCGAGCACTTACTTACATTTCCTTTTCAAATTAAATCTTTGACGGTTTAGTATGTGCCTTTACGTGTTATCGTGACTGTAATAACACATTTTGCCGACCAAATCTTGTTTTTGTTGCCTTGTTCTGATATTTCTCTTGGGATATATTTAGTCATCCTTAATTTATGTACAGTTCAAGAATTTCGAGTATTCATTTGCCATGATGCATCCTTTTGTTATGAATCTCTAGTGTGGAGAGATGACTTGTTGTCAGTATATTTTAGTGAGTGCAGTTTTTGAATATCAGCTGCCTAGCACAACACGTCTGTCTCAGTGATGAATAAATACTTGGATAAAATCATAAAAAAAACTGTTTTTCAAGTCTATTACATTTATCTGGCCAACATTTACAAGGAAGTTGAGCAAGCATGAAGTCAGCGCCTCTTATTTCTCTTGCCATCCTTATTATGCGTTATACATATACCGTTAGATCTTGTTTAGTGGCATCCAGAAAATTAATTGCTTACACATGTCTCATTCGTCCTGAGATACAAACTTAGATGTAACTTTACTGTTGCTTCTCTTCTCAGGTATTGGTGGTGGAACTTTTTCTGCTTCATGATTTTCGGCTGTTAAGGTAGTTAGTTGGTTTACAAACTTGTTATGGGATCACCATTGCATTGAATGTTTAATGTCTGGCTTGAACTAATAGTGTAATAAGTTGGAGCTGGATATTACGGCCTTAGTCTTTTATTTGGTATGTATTATATATTTTGCTGTACCATGGTCCCTGGTGATGGGGTTTGATCCATGGTCACATTGAGTTATTCATCCTTTGCGTGTTTTTTTGGTATTATAATGTGTCGTTTGGACTTTGGATGATGATAGGTTTTTAAAATGCAGATGGTTTATCACTTGGGGAAGTACTGGTTCTCAATTTATATTTATTTCATGTAAATTCATGATGATGCTCTTCGAGTCTTGACGGAATTCTGTGCTAATGGGAAGTAGACTTTGGAATTTCTCACTGTAGCAAGAGTAGCAATGCACTTTCATAGTACTGTAACACAAGTTGATTCCTACAATGACACAAAAATCCTAAAACTATTGACTAAGATTCACAATGATTTACGGACGCCTAGAATATGCTTCCAATTTGGTATTATATTGACTAAAATTTACGGTTTCACACGCTCAAATTCTAATACTATAACCAAAAATTCTAATATGACCAGTGCACCGTTTGAATTTGCAACTACATCACACCTAACCCTGGCGCCACTTCATTGAGTGTCCAAGTTTCCGAAATCTTATTCATGACATTGTTTGTATACAAGTACTAGTAGTCCTTGAATATAGCTGAGTAACTTTTACAAGAGACCAACTCATTATCTCCCTTTGATATAACACATCACATATTTAGAAAATGTATTACATGCATGTTTATTAAATCCGGTATTTGCTAGAGAAGTCTCTAGTTAGTATCTGCAGATTATATGGGTCGATAAAACACTGTTACCTGCCACATCGATCCCAAATGTTGGATGAGTGTCTGCATTGGATTACTTGACATGTTTAATCGATCTATACAAGTGCATACTCCTTAATTGTTCCATATTAGTTCATTCTTTTATAATAAGACAAGCAGATATGAGATCTCAACACCATTTCATCCAATAGCACATTAAGGATATGTACTACAAGTAAAGATACCACAATCTTTCTTTTTCCATTCGGTTTTCCTTTTCTTTTATGTTTTTTCTTTTGTTTAAGTAACTTCTTCCACCTATGAAGAAGAGGCTACTGCATCCTCTTCGTTCCAAACATGTTCATCTTCTCTTGCTTCCATCATCTATGAGAAGCAAGCTAAGGAGCCTAGTCAATCTGTCCCTCTTCTATATCATCCACAGCGTTCGGAACACTAGGTGGCTCGCCTTCTTCCTCTTCCTCATCCTCTTTCATGTACAAACCAAGCTGTTCCAAGGGATTGCTACCGCCAAAGCTGAAGTTCCCAAACCCATCCTGGGTAGGATCTGGACTAGTTTCGTCCATAGAATTGGGTAATTGCTCAGCTGGGACAGCCCTAAGCATTTCAAGATCTTCAAGAAACCGCGAAGTTTCATTGATCTCAACAGTCTTCTCCATCTAACATATTGACATTAACCCCGGTATCAACATAAAAGCCCAAGAGATGAAAGGTTGCATTTCAGAATACAACATAAAAGTTTCTCAAACCTTGAGTAATGCTTCTCTTGCTGCTTCTCGCTCAAGCTCCCGCTTCTTTTTTGCTTCCTCTGCTGCCTCAGCTTCTGCCCGCTTTCTAGCATCTTCAGCAGCTTTGGCTTCTGCTTGTAATCTGGCCTTCTCTGTTCAATCAGTAGTAATTGTGTAAACACCTTTCTGTAACTATGTGAAAGAATATATCTCCTTGAACCATCAGAAGTAAAAAAAATCCTTAACCTCTCTTTTTGTGCATCTCAAGTTCTTCCCTTTCCCGACGTAGTTTCTCAGGGTCCCCCTTGTCATCCTGAAAGGCAGGAGGAAAGAGAATAAAAAGAAACATTAGATGGCAATCTTTTACTTGTGGGACCTAAATTAAACAAGGAGAAGGGAGGAAAGTGTCCAGTTTGTGATAAGTTACAGAAAAGATTTATATGGAGGATTTAATTGACAAACCTGAAGAGTCTTTTCTCGAGCTTTTAAGATGGTATCCAGAAACCGTTCTTTCAACCGAGCTGCTCTGTACTGCTTCTCTGGGGAGACCGGCCTCTCAGCCTGTTCACTCTCCTCTGAGATAAAAGAACAATACTGCATATAACGAAGAGCAGATATACACACCGACTACATTTGTCACTCATTGTTCTTACCAGCTTGGTGACCATCTGAATCAGTTGAGTAATGCTTCATGTGTGAACTTTGGTCAAGCTGGTCCAACCCACTAACAGATGCTGTAGGAAAATCGTAAACTCAGTAAGATGAATACTATTAGATATTTGTGTAAAGACAGAGAAGTTTGATGTATGTTAATATTACATAAAGGTTCATTTCAGGCATGTAAGAACAAGTAGTGTTAGATTAATCTGTTGACCAAGATAATTTTTTAACTAAAATGCCTTTGTTAATTAGACTAGAAATGTTAGAAGGATCTGGAGCTCAAAGCATGAGTTGACAACCCCACTGAGCCACCAATTATACAATGCAAGCCATAATCTGGCTAAGGAGGCGAGAGGATGGATCTTGGGTCAAGGCAAGTGCTGTACATTTTCAAGCAGAAATTACCAGTTACTCAATAATAATCAACACATAAAACTCCTATAACAGAAGAGAAGTTGGAACAGTACATAATGAAGAAAATACAGAACTGTTATGCCCAAAAAGACTCAAATCGTGATCAAATGAAACATTATGCATGAGTCACACATGTTTTTAGGATACAATCAACCATAGAGTCAGTATATAAACCTCCTGCTATGCATTCGTCATCTCTTCCCCTTGAATCTTTGTCAATCACAATGGGCGGACAGCTGGTGACAGGGGCCTCATTTCCACCAATATCAACATCCTCATCAACAGGATCATTTTCTAAACATTACAATAACAAAATAATACTTGGTTCAACCATGTAAGGAAAGCAACTAATAAATAATAATTACTAGCAGGATGAATGTCCAAGAAGTTCGAACCTCCATCAACTTGCAAGGAAGAATTGCTAAGCCCTGGTACATTTGGAAGCTGAGAAAGAGGTGAAATAGATTGTGGTCATTCTTTATGCGAACCTTTGCACATACTCAACTTTATAAAATCTAGTATAAATAACAAAGATGCTAACTACATTCATATATTACCTCTATTTCACATGCTTCTGACTTGGCAAGATTCGTCTGCTTCATATGATCATCCAAAAGCTTTCGCAGGGCAAGAAGAGTGTCATCACTAAGAACATCGATATCAATTTCAATCTCATCCTCACTGCCACCGGAAGAACTCTGTGCCTTCAGAAACTCAATGATATTGTCAGGCATATTTTCGACCATATCTTCCAATTCGCTGCTTAGCTTGTGCTTTTCTTCATCTGTCATCCTCCGCTTAATAGGTTCACGTACTGCTTCATGTTGTGATGGACTACACTTTCTCTTCTTAGAGTGCACCATTTGTTTTACTACCTCAGGTTCCTCATGAAGACCTGATTCTTCAGGCAAGAGCTCAGGACCACTCACAACAAGTTTCTTATCTATATACTTCCATCTCGCCTCAAAGAATTGGCTCATTGTATCTGCCATGATGTGAACATCAGTTCCGGGTGGATTGTAGGTCTTTGCATTCGTAAAGGTAAGTCTGACATCAGCTAGAAAGTCCAACGGACTTGTGTACTTTCCCAATCTGAGCTTGTCCTTAATGGTTCCCAAGTCCATCGGATTTTTAATAATTTTGAGATAATCAGGAAGGTTCAGTTTCACCACGTCCACCGGAGTATTGAACACCCAAGCATACTGATGTGCCATCAACTTTTTCAATAAGTTCTCACAGTTCTTGAGCAATCCTGCATTGGGATCCACTCGGACATGTTGATGCATAGAAGACTCGAACCTTCCTGTGGTACCGCGATTCCAACCACGAGCTTTTTTCCCACCCTCAGAACCTGGTCCAGATAGTGTTTTCATACTACAAACTTGAGGTCCTTTCTGTCGCACATTATTAGAGCCAAGGATATTACTAGTGGATGACAGTGCAACAGCACTAATAGATTTGGTTTTCTGAGACTCAAGTTTCCTCTGTAGGACCCTAATCTGGTCAAGCTCTGATGTCAGCTTATGTACTAAATTTCTCCTCTCAGACTTGGATAGTTTGGCCAGTGGGATTGATTGTATCAGCACAGTAAACCCGTCCTTTGAAACAGTATTCAAATCAACCCATTTCCTCATTGGAGCAGCATAATCACCAGTAGACTCAATCCTACCTGAGCTACCTGATCCTTCAGACTCATAATGCGGAGCCGAGCTTGCAGAATATCCCATCGGAAACTTCTTCTTATACATCATAACACCTTTTCTGTTCTCTTCAACCCACTTGTCCAATAAATTATCACTGCAGAAAGTACCCCATGAAAAATCTCATTCACTTGCTCATGAATCCTTAAATTTGCTACAATATCATAACTTCCCAGTGTCTTTTAGACGCATTCTCTCTATATTCCACCTAAAATACACAGAAAACTGACTGGGAATTTGTCCTCAATGAATTAATTAACTAACCATACACCAAATTCCGACAGAACAACACTCGAATAGTCTAATCATTTCACCTAACAAGTCTAACTCATAACACAGTGACTATAGTTGCTTAAGTACAGCAATAACCGGAAGAAAAATTACCTTATAACATAAACCCTAAGAAAAATTACCTTTTAACATAAACCCAGATCCTCAAGGGGCAAAATTGAGCAGCAAAATCCCGCCTCAGATGAGAAAATACCAAAGTTTATACATAAATCGAACAAATAAATACAAATCCAGTAACAAACGTCGATTAATTTACACAGATAACCAAAAATCACAAATCAAATCTCAAACAAACCGAACAGAAACACGGAATGGAACTGAATTCGAAACCCTAGAGTACAAATTGCTCTACCGAATCACTAGAGAAGCTCCACGAAACCTCGAACGGGAGCTGAGAAAGGTGAGAGAGAAGAGAAGGAGATGATAGAGAGATGTGAATCACTGATATTTTTAGAGAGAGAAAGCGAGGAGAGAGAAAGGTAGGAGAGAGAAATTAGGGATCGTGAAAGTGATAAAAGTAGTGAGGAGGTGGATATTTATAGGGGTAGTGAGTAGTAATTTTCCACCGTCAGTTTGACGAATCTAAACCGTCTAATGATAGTGATGGATGATCGGACGGTTGAGGTGATGGTTGGATTCTCATCCGTAGATCGGAGATCTGGATTTGGAACGGAAGTGTCTAGGTGCGTGATTTGGTTTTTTGTGGACGGTGTGTTTGGTTTGAATTTGAATTCATCATTTAGTATATTACACTATCACGAGATACCGAATTTCCAAGAGACTATAAATTATAAATGCAGTAATGCATTACATATATTACGAAATATGTGAGAGACAGTATGTCGTAAGAAAATGTTCTTTTGAATATAGCAATAACATTTTTGGCATGAAATAAGTTTGAGTAGTTTTTACAAGGAACGAGATCAATTACATGTTAAATTACAAACGTCAAGTCTATCTGGTTAAGTTTGGAATGTTTCTTTTGTGATGGCCTTTTTAGGAATATGACTAAATAATTATTAAGTTATGGAAGATTGAAAGTTGTACATATATTTATCTTTGACAAAAGAAAAAAAAAATACTAAAGCTGTTCAGTGGGCATTAAAGTATGAGATATATAAACGATACTATAAGGTAGAAACAATATGAATGATAGATATTAAACTAAGATGAATTATGATTTGCGGGGTTTACCCTTAACTACATTTTTGTATGTCTTTATTATGATTATATGGACGTGCATAAAAGGAATACGAGTAAAGATTAGACGGGCGTAGTATCATATTAAAGTTGTTATACTCCATCCGTCTAAATAAGTTGTCCCATTTTCATTCTTATAGTCAACCAACTTCGACACACATTAATAACATATTATAATAGTAAAATGTTCCTAAATTATATAGAAACTTCACTTCCTAAATTTTTATTATTGTATTGGCAAAATTTAGTCATGTTGGCCCACGATAAAAATATACCGGCCCAATACATTAATATTGTTTGAATGCAAGCGAACAAAAAAAAAAATTGTTCAATAGGCCCAAGGTAAGGCCATTTGGTCCATTAGCTAAAGAGATCATAATTCAAGTTAGACTGCAACCCGCAAACCGGCTGGCTATCTAGCCAGAGGCAACCCGCAAGCCGGTTGGAGCTATCTAGCTAGAGGTAACTTACTATATGAAAGCATCTTATTACTTAGGAGGTAATCTACCAACTACTTTGAGGGCACCTTATTACTTAAGATGTGACCCACAAGTACTTTGAGGCACCTCACTACTTAAGAAGTCGCCCACATGCACTTTGAGGCACCTCGCTACTTAAGAGGTCGCCCACATGCACTTTGAGGTACCTTCCAAACTTAAGAGGTAACCTACAAACTACTTTGGAGGTCACCCCACTACTTAAGTGGTCGACCACATCCATCTTAAGGCACCTCACTACTTAAGAGGTCAACCACATCCATCTTGAGGCACCGAAGTACTCAAAAGGTCGACCAAATTCATTTTTAGGTACCTTCCAACTTAAGAGGTAACCTACAAACTACTTTGGATATACCTTATTTATTTAGAGGTGACCTATTTCCGAAAATGCCTAGCTAGCAATCCATTTTGAGGTGTCATATTGACTATTTGGGGGCGCCTCCTTCAAACCACTTCAGAGGTCTCCTAGAAAAGGGTTTTGAGGTATATCTAACAACCTTAACAACCCACTAACCCAACAACCCGTCACGTTGAGCACGTAACTGAAATTGAATGAGTCCACTAACGTTAGGAAACGTTTAAAGGGCTCCAGATATCTCTCCAACCACTTGGAACGTTGAGGAGTGGTAGAGCTAACCTAGGAGACCAAGATATAAGGGGTGGAAAGGTGAACAACAAATATCCATCGCATACTCACGAGCAAGCTATCAATCTAGCAATACTCAAAGCAATCCGGTCTCTGGATAGCAACGAATCACTCTCCAACCCTAATACATCGACCTTCGACCTCCAACCATTAACAAGCCGACCAGTATCATGCAATCTTAAGTTCTCATTCATATCTCACCGGAACCCTAAGTCCAAACTAGCTTTCCGGCAACCTGAATCTTGCTAAGTTTCTCTATTCTTCTTTTGTCACTTGCATTCATATTATCCTCCATCTCGCAAATTTGCTAACTTGAGCGTCGGAGTCCATACGGTCGGCACCACACCGGTGTCCAATTGAAATCTCACGCTCCTCTTGTGCTATTGTTCTGCCTTGCAGGTCGCTGGTGCCCGCAAATTAACAAATTTTGATTGTAGGTTTCCTGAGCATCTACAATTATATAATTTAATTGAATATTTTACAATTACAGTTTAATTATTATAATCGAAGATGAAATTGATTGATCAGAAAAGATATTTGACAATTTTTTTGGGGAAAATCATAGCAAAAAACTATTTGACACCAAATATTATAAAAAAAGACCCAACATGAGTTAATATAATGTTGTAACTTAGTGAGTCATGAGTTAATATAGTGTTGTAATGCAAAGAGTATTTGTTTGAATTAAAATTTTGAGATGTGTACCGACCTGTGATGAACTCAATTTGGGACGAAGTTGAGCTAATTTCACTTTCATACTAATCCAAACAATCCCGAATTTATTGACTATTCAATTATTAATGGGTTAATGTGAGAAGATTAGTCAAAATGCACAGTAGATATTTTGTCCCATGTGATGACGTTGATGGCCGCTATTTACTCCGGAAGCTACTACTACTAGAAGCTGCTCTTACCACGTCATCAGCTCAATCCTCTTACCCACGTGTTTAATTGTACCTTGGACCGGCCCATATTGACCCATTGGCCCATGGTATCAAAGATCACGGACCGTTACATAATTCTCCTAGTTTCATTTAATATGTCTAGATCAGAATACACTATAACTTCCTTCCCGAACTTTAAATTTTGTGTTCGCCCCTTATATAATGTCCCAACTTATATACATAGTATGTAACTTGCAAATAGCCCCATTTTAATCCGATATCATGAATTGCCTTACAAGACTATTCTACAACTTCTTGGCTCGTCTCTATGAGCAAAAACTGTTATCCGCCGGTCTTCATGAGTAAAAATCATAATCTCTCGCTTTGAGTATAATCAGTCGTAGCGCTCCAATGGGTGCAAGGACCATCAAAAAGACTCCGAGTACTATGCAAAACTGAGAATTCAAGAGGTCAATTAGTCAAAACTGTCTTAGTTCTAAAATACTGTTTTTCTTCAAATATGACAATTGTAACTTGTGCATACCCAGTTAGTGATCCAAGACAAGCTGAATCTCTTGGGTTTGTAGATGGCAAGCCATATCACACATGGAAGCTGAAGAAAGATGTCATAAGTACACACATTAAGCTTGCTAATGAGGCGAAAATGCTTAACATTTCGTAATCATTTTCAACTTGTGAACTCGAATTGAAAGAGTTCCAACGATCCATGCTTAATGTTGTTGCGAATACTACAGCTAGGGACTACTGAATAGTGACTTACATAGTATGTGGTAGGAGCGAAAGCAAATCCTCCGAAAAATCCAAGAAGCCCATCAAAGAAAGGAAAGGTAACCGCGACAAACAATGTAAAAGCTGTTATCAAGATCGGGATCAAGTGTTCAATCAGCACATGGAGAATCTATGTTCTATTACAATCTGGGGCGGACTTAGAAACACGTAAATGATGATATATAGAAGTTTCACTGCACAAAAAAGTAAAAGAAACACGAAAAGATAGCTGACATACCGACATAAGTGTTCCTTGTCACAAACCGCAAATACCAACTTGGCTTGAATTTCAGCTTCCTTACCAGCACAGTCTCCATCATGTCAAAAACTGGCATTGAATATATCTTGATAAATCGAAATCAACAGGTTAATTACGTTCCATAGATGAGCTAATAAATGTATATTCAGAAATGATCATAACTTCTCTGAAGCAGAATCAGGACAAATTTCCTTTGCAAACTCTGTTTATAGCTTCTGGTAACATAAATAATTTACCAGAATCAGCATTTTCACACTGTTTTTTAGAAGCATTCGCAAATATACACCGGATTCACTTGAAATTTACTCTTGCCTGATTCTACTTCATTTGTTCACTTTTCAATTATGAAAAGAAAGATACTGCTCACCTGATAACTCCCAATGACATGGACTACAACAAACATGTTAGCCATGGCAATGAGCCATTTAGGATTCTCTAATGATATCAGAACATTTGAATTCACGGTGTTACCAAATACCCAGTACCCGATAAAGGCAACTGGGAAATAACACAATGCAACGATTATATATGCAGCGATAACTCCCTTCCACATAGGTATCTTTGAAGGGTTATTAGGTGTAGAAGGCATAGTAGATTTGTGGGATTTAGCTCAAAGCAAGCAATGGATGGCTGAGATCAAATCTGGGCAATTCAATGGTTGGGATTGAAGTAGCAGTTACTAGCCGTTGCAAGTAACAGAAACTGAAACAGAGAAACAGGGGAAGAGAGCGCGGAAGCTTCCAGATTAAAATTCCGAGTTGCTGTTGCTGTTTTCTATAAATTGATTGTTGTCAGTTGTTGTAGAGAGTTAGATCAACACATTTCCATCACAAATTTCCACTCTTGTAACCGTTTCTTTATCCAATTACTCGAGATAGTAGATAGGTTGCTGTGCATTGGTTTTTGCGTGTGTTCTTGATCAATCACGATTGATTCAAGCTGTAATTGTATACGATCAAGATCAATAAAGAGTTGTGATTGTTTTCCCGTGGATGTAGGCTTGATTCTCAGCCGAACCACGTTAAATCTCTTGTTGTTGTTCTTCGTTTATTGATCGATTGAGTTGTTTCGGTTTTGGTGTGAACAAAGAGTTGATTGATCTTGTTTATACTCAACAAGATTGAATCTCCAATACTACATTGTGCCCGCAATAGGCAAAGGCTACAGATCCCATTGCATTGAAGAAGCCGAATACTGTACCAGCTGTAGTCTTGGCTCTGTGGCCATATTCTACGTCAGGTTGGACGCCCTTGTCTACTAAGGCTGCCCAAATGATCGTGGAGTAACTACGTTGAGGAAACACATGCATTAGACTCTGCTTGCAAAATTTCAAATTACTGCAGTAAAGTGATTAGATGAATTCTTTTAATATTTATAGAAAAGTGTGTAAATAAAATAGGTTGGATGAATCAGTAAGGTTTCTCATATTTGCACCACAAGAAATTTCCAGACTTTTTTGAATTTATAAAAACAAAAGTTGGGATGTTTATGAGTTAATATAGCAGTTCAAAGAAGGGCATGATTATTGGTACCTCAAGGACATGACAGCTGCAGCAAGAGATATTCCGGATATCGTGTTGAAGTTGGGGAGTTGTGACAGAACAAAGTGAACGGAGCCAAATATCGTGATAAAGTAAGTAAGGCTGATCTTTTTGCAACCTTCACAGACCAAATCATGGAACTTCTGCAGAGACTGTCCTCCGGTAATCATGTAAACTATGCCCACCCCAACTTCAACGATTATCTGTTGAGGTACTACGATCCACAGCCCGAGTTTTTCGCCAAAAGCATGCTGTCCAAGCTCGTGATACCTGTCAAAACGCTTTCCTGGAACTATCTCATGCATCTCAACCATTTGCCACAGAGTGTAGAGAGTGATGATCCATGAAAGGACCATTATTGTTACTCCAGGCCCCCTGATAAAAATGAACAAGCATATCAAACGCCTGATGTGTATAAAATGTTCAAAACAATAATGTGAACTTGGGCGTGTTTAGCTATACAAGGCCGTAAGGTAAAATGGCTGATTTGCATGGAGTAGTTTAGCAAATTAGCTAAACTTTCATTTTCAAGTATACGTTACTGTTAACAAAAATATTGTGAAAAGCTGTTACCATCCAAGTTCAGCCATGGCATAAGGGAAACCGAGGAGTCCAGCACCAACCATAGCAGTGATATTGTGAAAAGCTGAGTACCACCATTTCACCTTGCTTGTGGAACCGATTGGAATCCACTCGTCGATTGCCCTCTCTTCTGCAGATTTCTCATCCGCCTACAAAATACAAGCCATGAACAGTTACTATATCACTATATGCTCACATAAAATACTTTATGACAAGAACTTATTGAGTAAGCAAAACTTGATGAAAGATATATGGCCATATTGACTTGACAGACAGGTTAACAGTTTAAAACTGTGTGTTCATGAGAGTCACTAGCTTTAAAAATATAGGAATCTGCCTATAATTAATGCCCAAAATTGATACTAAGTAGTTATCAGTTCATACTTCATATACCCTCACAGCAAAACATCAACATCATGACAATAAATTCTTGAAATGGAAAGTATAATCAGTACTTAACAGGCCATATAGACGAGAATGACCTACACGACATCACAACTTTAAGTCGTTCGCCCCCATATTCTGGGATATGTGTGCGTGAAACACAATGCAACCCACACCAAATGATGCAATCATTTCTTGTGAGACTTATAGTGGGACTTACATTCTTGAAGGCGTAGTTTGCACCCCTAGTATGTCTCTCACTTTCCATTTTCCGTCTTTCTCTCAAGAACAATGAAACCAGAAGAAAACTTCAAGTATGCAAGTTCTTTTTTTTGTTTCTTTTGAACTTGATTACTACAAAAGACTCAAGGTTATGTGCACTGCAGCATGCAAAGGTTGAATGTTTCATAGTTGTATGGAGCAAAGAAAATTGGAGTCAACAGGCCAATACAAACCACACATACTTAATCAGAGAATAACAGGAGTAACTATCATTATAAGATGATATTGAAAGCAGTAACTTCCATATGATTGGAACAACAATATTACCTGGAGAAGTCCACTTTTGTTAGCTCACTGTAGTTTCCTAAGAAAATTCCTTGAGGATCATTGTTGCCAATAAGACACTTCATCAACATTACTTGATATTCAAACTTGTTTAATGTTAATTTAGCCTTTATTCACATTTAACTAGTTCAACGTTTTTAGTTGTTTCTAGTGATTATGCTGTAGATTAAAAGACTTTGTTTTGGACTTTACTCTAGAATGTAATCTGGCTCTTATATGAGTTGCTTTTCCTACTAACTACATTTCAGGTTTTTATGAAGAAAGACAAGTATTAAGGGGGAGATTGAAAGTGTGATTTATTTGCACTTGTTATTATTAATCCTGTCTTTCTTCGTTTATTAACCGGTTCGACAATTGTAGTTGTTTTTCTATAGATATTTTATAGTAAATAACAAGTTGGGTTCAACATTGCTTAATGGATCAAGATTGGTTAGCTTGGGCTTCAAGGAAGAATCCAAACACAATCTGGAAAAGCTGGAAAAATTCCAAACGCTATTTGGAAAGGAGCAAGGCTCAAGAAACTAATGAATGGAAGTCCTATTCTATTCGGAAGTTTGATGGGACTTGGAGACAAGAAAAGCAAGAAGTAAATAAAGATCTTGGAGATATTCCCTCAAGGAAGATTTCCTAAAAGAAGGATGCTAGAAGCAGGAAAGAAAGGAACGCAAGAAACAAAAAAATAAAAGCGGCGTTCTTTCGAATTGGCGTTCTGTTCTCTTGACCAGGCTGCACTCATATATATACAAGAAGAATGCTCACAAGAAAGCTAATCGTCTCTAGAGTATCAATTCACTACATATTGAGAGATAGTTCTTCTTGTATTTACTAGGCATTGTTGTCGAATTCACTTGTGAGTAGTCTCTAAGGATTGAGATTTACTTTAGTGTCTTCGAACTAGAATAGATTTTTGTTTATCTATTCAAGGTCTAGTCTTTGCAGTTTAATCATTCGTTTGTGATTGATTAAACCTAGTTTTTGTAATTCTACTTTTCTTGATAGTGGAAATTTAGACTAAGGCACGGTCAGTATATTTTATATATACTGGCTAGAATTTATCTGTGGTGTTCAGTATTTTTATCCGCTGCAAATTGCTCTGTTTTGTTCGTTACTGTTCACTGCTGTCTTTACTGTTGAATACGTTGTTAACTCAACACCATAGTCAACATCGTTTGAAACTTGTCCAGAGTACCAATCCGGTCCAAAAGTTTTTACAGGGTAGTTTGATCTACGCTTCCTCAAAATGACAGTGAGTGACAGTTATGGCATCGCAGGAAGCAAGGACTTTTAAGAATGAGTCATGTAGAATACAAATACGATATCTGGAATAAGGTAAAATTGTACAAAACAAATCCAATTCTGTGAATTCTCTTATGGCATACATTGTATCAAAAGGGGCATGGAATGTTTAGCTTCGAGAATCATACACCTTACTGCAAATTCAAACATTTAGAGCAGCTACAACAAATTTTTCACAACAGAGAAATGTGAAGAGTAGCTTAATTAGCAAGGAGTTGCAGTGGACGGCTAGGATCAAATCTGGAAGATCAATGGTGGAGATGTGATTGGCGGTTATGAGCAAGGTTGGCAGCTCCCAGCTTATTCTTCTGATTCTGATTTCTCTGATTGTTGGTTTGTTATATATAGCTTCTGTTTCTGAGTGTAAATACTTGAGAAGAGAAGTTGAGAGAGATTAGTGGATTCAATAGAGAGAAGAGTGAATTAGGATTTCAATTCTCTGTAACTTGTAATTCTCTTGAGAGATTGAATCTCATCCATAGTGAAGGTCATTGCCTGGCCCGTGCACGTAGATCAATTTGATCGAAGCACGTAAAATCTCGCGTGTTCTTCTCTGTTTTTTGAGTTTTGTTGTTTGCGACGTTTGTTCTTGTTGTTGTGACGATTCTGGGTAATTTGCGACACTTTATTCATCGGTTTTGGTTTCTGCAAATTGGCTCTAAATACTACAAGAAATCAAATAGAAAAACACGAGCTTAAAAAATATTTCTGTCCACAAAACCAAATTCTGTACGAAATCAGATTCTTTAGGCTAATTAATGAACTATCTTCTCAAAAATACCGCCCAAACTTTCATGAGTAACCATAAGTTCCAGAAGCTTATCATCTTCAACAGCATTGTGCCTTGTATCACCACTTAGTACCCCTGGAGAAAAGATCAGCTCTGAAATCCGTTCTATCTCTGCCTGTCGTACAAACTTCTTCAGCTCTGAATTCCGTAGTTTCTCCATGAAGTCACCAGATGATAAACATAAACCATTCGTTCCTGACCAATCCTATAAGCCCGACTAATAGCCTGCCTTTCAAAAGATGTATCTGTTGAACAATCGAACAATTCCGATCAAATAACCGATCGAACAAAGACGATTATGAAACTACAATCAATCTAATGCGTAAAGAAATCAACACAAGATTTACGTGGTTCGGCTTAGCCTACATCCATGGAGAACAACAAGAACGATTCACTAATCAATGAAAGATTACAAGAATCAAGCTTTTCAATCACCAACAATGGCAATAAGCTTTAACAACTAATTCTCTCTCTCACTATAACTGACAATTGAAGATTAATGGAATGATTCTCACGCTTAACATCCAAGTTACAAGTCTATTTATACGAATTACACGCCAATTGAAACGAATTCGGAAGAGACGAACTAGATGCTCTGTTTCTGTAAAAGTCAACTAACTTTCCCTTCGCCTGCGTTTAAATCCCAACCGTTAGATTGATCAGATCAACGATTCCTGTGCAATCTGGCAGAAATAGACTCTCTCGGTAAACTTGTAGAAACAAACCACAAGAATCTGCACTAAAAAACCCACAGAATCTTTACTAAAACCCACAGTATCTGTACTAAAACTCACAGAAACTGTCTACTAATCTTCACAATATCCAAACGACATCCAACAACATGACCCTTGAGGCCCCAACTAAGCTTATTCCTTCAGAACAAGCTCTTTGAGATGCCAAAAGTACTTTAGCCTCGCCCGTTTTATCGTTGAACGAATTGATGGAATTATGTTGTTACATAATTCTCCTAGCCCATTTAATATGTATAGATCTAAATCCATTGTGTTTTGACAATTTATACATCTCAAAGTTAAAATACATGTGACATTCATGTATAATGTCCCAACTTATATACATAGTCTGCAACTCGCAAATACTCCATTTTAATCCGATATCATCAATTGCCTTACAAGACTGTTCTACAGCTTCTTGGCGAGTTGGTCGTCTTTATAATCAAAGACTGTTATCCGCTCGTCTTCACGAGTAAAAGTCATAATGTCTCGCTTTGAGTATAATTTGTCGTAGCCCTCCAATAGGTGCAAGGACCATTAATAGAACTCCGAGTACTATGCAAATCTGACATGTCAAAAGATCAAAAGAACAAGCAATTAGTCAAACTGTCTTACTTATGGCTGTTTATCTTCAAAAATGTCGATTGATGAAGTTGAAACTTGTGCATACCCAGTTAGTGAACCAAGACAAGCTGAATCTCTTGGGTTTGAAGATGGCAAGCCATATCACACATGGAAGCTGTGGAAAGATGCCATAAGTACACGCATTAAGCTTGCTAATGAGGCGAAAATGTTTAAAATTTCGCAATCATTTTCAGTTTTGAACTCGAATTGTAATATAGTTCCCACGGTTCATGATTAATGCTTTTGCGAACACTACAGCTAGGGACTGAATAGCAACTTACATAGTACGTGGTAGGAGCAAAAGCAAATCCTCCGAAAAATCCAAGAAGCCCATCAAAGAAAGGAAAGGTAATCGCGACAAACAATGTAAAAGCTGTTATCAAGATCAGGATTAAGCGTAGGATCAGCATATGGAGAATCTATGTTCTATAACAATCTGGGGAAAACTCAGGAACACCTAAATGATATATAGAAGTTTCACTGCACGAAAAAGTAAAAGAAACACGAGAGAAAGCTGACATACCGACATATGTGTTCCTTGACACAAACCGCAAATACCAACTTGGCTTGAATTTCAGCTTCCTTACCAGCACAGTCTCCATCATGTCAAAAACCGGTAGTGCATATATCTTGATAAACCAAAATCAAACAGGTTATTTATGTTCCTTAGATGAAATGGTGAATTAATAAATGCATATTTGCAAATGATTATAACTTCTCTGAAGCAGAATCAGTAAAAATTCCTTTGCAAACTCAGATTATAGCTTCTGGTAACTTAAATAATTTACCAGAATCAGCTTTTTCACACTGTTTTTAGCAGCATTCGCACTTGAAATCTGCAGCTCTTACCTTATTCTACTTCGTTTAATCACTTTTCAATAATATGACACTTTTTACAAACAAGCACCAAGTAGAAATGAAAAGAAGATACTTGCTCACCTGATAGCTCCCGATGAGATGGACTACAACAAATATGTTAGCCATGGCAATGAGCCATTTAGGTTTCTCTAATGATATCAGAACATTTGGATCCACATTTTTACCAAATACCCAGTACCCGATAAAAGCAACTGGGAAATAGCACAGTGCAACGATTATATAAGCAACGATAACTCCCTTCCACATAGGTATCTTTGAAGGCTTATTCGGTGTAGAAGGCATGGTAGATTGAATCTCCAATACTACATTGTGACCGGCATAGGCAAAGGCTACAGATCCCATTGCACTAAAGAATCCGAATACTGTACCAGCTGTAGTGTTGGCTCTGTGGCCATATTCTACATCAGGTTGGACGCCCTTGCCTACTGAAGCTGCCCAAATGATCGTGGAGTAACTACATTGAGGAAACACATTAGAGTCTGCTTGCAAATTTTCAAAACTGCAGTGAAGTGAGTTAATGAAGTATAATCAGGCGGCTTCTTTTTTTTAAAGATAAAATGATCAAAGAACAGAGTAGATAGAATAGGTTGGATGAGTCAGTAAGGTATATCTCATGCTTGCAAATTGAAGACCAAAATTTCCCAACTTTTTGGAAGTTATCAAAACTTAAGTTTGCATATTTTTATCTAGCAGTTCAAAGGAGGACGTAATTTATTGGTACCTCAAGGACATGACAGCTGCAGCAAGAGATATTCCGGATATCATGTTGAAGTTGGGAAGTTGTGACAGAACAAAGTGAACAGAGCCAAATATCATGATAAAGTAAGTAAGTCTGATCTTTTTGCAATCTTCGCACACCAAATCATGGAACTTCTCCAGAGACTGTCCTCCGGTAATCATGTAAACTATGTCCACCCCAACTTCAACGATTATCTGTTGAGGTACTACGATCCACAGCCCGAGTTTTTCGCCAAAAGCATGCTGTCCAAGCTCGTGATACCTGTCAAAACGCTTTCCTGGAACTATCTCATGCATCTCAACCATTTGCCACAGAGTGTAGAGAGTGATGATCCATGAAAGGACCATTATTGTTACTCCAGGCCCCCTGATAAAAATGAACAAGCATATCAAACGCCTAATGGGTATAAACTGTTAAAAAAACCGACCTATTTATGTGAACTTGGGCATGTTTAGCTATACAAGGCTGTAAAGGAAGATGGCTGATTATCACGGAGTAGTTTAGCAAATTAACCAAACTTTCCCTTTTGAGAATATGTTACAACTACACAAACCTTTTGGTCTTTAAGGAAATTTCTTACCATCCAAGCTCAGCCATGGCGTAAGGGAAACCGAGGAGTCCAGCACCAACCATAGCAGTGACATTGTGAAAAGCTGAGTACCACCAGTTCACCTTGCTCGTGGAACCGATTGGAATCCACTCGTCGATTGCCCTCTCTTCTGCAGATTTCTCATCCTCCTGGAATTGATGTGCAACAAAATACAAGCCATGAACAGTTACCATATGCTCACAGAAAATACTTTATGGCAAGAAAGTAAGCAAACTTTAATGAAAGATATATGACCATATTCACTTGACAGAGAGATTAAAAGTTTAACACTATATGTTCATGCAAACTTTTCTCATGAGATTCACTAGCTTTTCATAAACTGTCCTAGTGAGAACATTAACAGGATGCTTACATTTCTGAAAGTGTATTTTGTGCTTTGAGTATGCCTTTCAGTAGCCATTCTTCCTTTTCCTCTCGATAACAGCAAAACAGGCTAAAAGCTTCAAGAATTCATGTTCTGAACACAAGTGCCATAAGTTGAATGTTTCAAAATCTTTATAGCCTCAAGAAAATTGGAGTCAACAGGCCAATAGAATCGCATACTTAAAAGCAATGTGTACAAGATTGAAAGGACTATATTTCATTGTATTGACTCTCAGTATAAAAGCTATTAAGTTATTAACCATAAGATAGCATTAAAAACATAACCTTTCCCATCTGCCTATAATTAATGCCCAAAATTGATAATATATAAGTAGTTATTAATTCATCCTTCATATATCCTCACAGAAAAACATAAACATCATGACAACTGACAAGAAATTCTTGAATTGGAAAGTTTATTCAGCAACTTAACAAGCAATATATGACGGGAATGACCTACACAACAGAACAACTTAAGTAGTTCGCCCCATGTTCTGGATATGTGCATGAAACAAAATGCAAACCACACCAGATGATGCAATCATTTCTTGTGAAATCATCTCCCCAACAAGAACTTATATTATACATAAGTTTTCAGATGGAATCTTATGTGCACCACAGCATGCAAAGGTTGAATGTTTCATAGTTGTATAAAGCAAAGAAAATGAGAGTCGACAAGCCAATAAAAACCAGACAACTTAATCAGAGAATGACAGGAGCAACTATCCTTGTAAGATGATAGTGAAACCATTGACTTTGTTATCATTGGAACAAAAACATTACCTGGAGAAGTCAACTTTTGACATTAGCTCACTGTTGTTTCCTAAGAAAGTTCCTTGAAGATCATTGTTGCCAATAAATAAGACACTTCATCAACAAGTAGAGTTGAAGGGGTCTTGATAAACTTCCTGAAATTTCGACTATCTAATCCTTTATGCTACAAAGGGTAGTTCGATCTACGCTACTGCAAAATGATAGTGACAGTTATGCACATCGCACAAAGCAAGGACCTTTTAAGAATGAGTCATGGAGAATACAAATACGATATCTAGAAAAGTTAAGGTACAATTGTACAAAACAAAGCCAATTCTGTGAATTCTCTCATGGCATACATTGTATCAAAAGGGGCATGGAATGTTTAGCTTCGAGAATCATACACCTTACTGCAAATTTAAACATTTAGAGCAGCTACAACAAATTTGTGACAACAGAGAAATCAAATAGAAAAACACAAGCTTAAAAAATATTTTTGTCCTCAAAACCAAATCTCTGTGCGAAATCAGATTCTTTAGGCTGATGGACTATCTTCTCAAAAATACCGCCCAAACTTTCATGAGTTACCATAAGTTCCAAAAGCTTATCCTCTTCAACAGCATTGTTCCTTGTATCACCACTTGGTATCCCAGGAGAAAAGATCAGCTCTGAAATCCGTTCTTTCTCTGCCTGTCGTACAAACTTCTTCAGCTCTGAATTCCGTAGTTTCTCCATGAAGGTCACCAGATGATAAACATAAACCATTCGTTCCTGACCAATCCTATAAGCCCGACTAATAGCCTGCCTTTTAACAGATGGATTCCAAACGACATCCAACAACACGACCCTTGAAGCTCCAACTAAGCTTATTCCTTCAGAACAAGCTCTTTGAGATGCCAATAGTACTTTAGCCTTGCCCGTTTTATCATTGAACGAATTGATGGAATTCTGTCGTTGTTTTTGGCTGTCACTACCATTCATGCAGATAACTTCGTGTCCTTCGTTCCATGAGAATTGGAACTTGAGCATTTCCTTGATGTGGCGCAAAGGTTTGATATTCTGGCAAAAGACCAAAACTTTCTCCCCTACCCTAGTTGCGAGCTTGATCAATTCAATCAAGAACCGGGTTTTTACTCCAGCATTAACAGTCAGCTCCATCCCTGCTAGCTTGTTTTTGTAGTTTAAGAAATCCGGATTCTTTTCTTTGCTTGAGTCCAAGGCTGCATGTGACGGGTGAATGGAGACTAGATTAGCCAAGTAAGCTTGATCGAGAACATTTGCCACTTTAGTGGTGCTTTGGAGCAATTCCCTCTGCAAATCAGTTGGCCGTAAGAGAATCACATACTCCTTTATTCCTTGGAGAGTATTCTGAAGAATGTCTCCTTTGTGTACATGAACGAATGGTTCCATAACCGACTGGAGTTTCATCACCTGATCCTTTTCAGCAGTACTTTTGTTGATCTCCCATCTGTCATCATTTCTCTTTCGGCCACGTTTCTTCTTAACCGACACAAAATCAAGAGAAAATCTCGGGTTTACAAGCGAGAGTGTGTTGTAAAGCTCTTCAAAATTATTCTGGAACAGAGTTCCTGATAAAATCACCCGCCTTTGAGTTTTCACCATTGTCAGAGCTTTCCACATTAGGCTTTGATCGTTTCGAGGGGTATGTCCTTCGTCGAGAAACAAAAGGCCAGGTACTTCAAGAAGTATATCCCTGAACTTCTCGTTCGACGACTTTCCCTCGTGTTCGCCTGCAAGTCGCTCAAATAAGTTGTAACCAACTCCAAGTATGCTTCCACCTTTCATCCAGGAATGCAGCTTAGCAAGCCGTATGTAATCTGTATCCTTTTCGTGGCCTCTATTCTGGCCAACGACACTTTCAGCAGCTTTGGCTTCTAAGGCATTCAGCTGACTTTCGTTTAAGTTGAGAAACTTTATGCCGACATTCCATTTCTGGAACTCTTGTTCCCAAGTCATGAGCATGCCTCGAGGAGCTATGATCACAGGGTGACAGTCCGGATACAGCTTCAAGAACGTCTGGAGAAACACTATTGACAGCCTGGTTTTGCCTGTTCCAGGATCATGTGATATTATGCAGCCTCCACCTTGATCAGCAGACAGGTTTACCAGGTTCTTGATGCGAGTGTCACCAGCTATGTTCTTCCACATGAATTCAAAGCCTTCAAGTTGGTGCTGGTACAGTAGTTTCTTTTCAGAATCAGGTATCAAGTCGAAAACTGTTTCTTTGGAATAAACACAAGGCTCCGCAGTGGCATTAACAGAAGCAGGGGGGTTGAACGAAAACTCATTCCTAGGAGAAGCCGGCAATTCTTTTGAGCCTTTCTTCTCGCTCCTTTCTACAAACTGCACAGAAAAAATACGAGATTACAAGCTAAAATAAGTATAAAAAATGTTTACATTTGCCATGCAACAGTTGGATTCTCTTGGCCTAATATTATCATACTAATCATCCATTTTGTAATGCTTAATACAGAAATTAACTTTAACATTTTTTCCCCACTAAAAAAATGCTCCATTTGTGGAAAACATAACTACGTGGCAATGGCGTTGTTATGCTAACATCATGCAGTAAGTTGATAGTAACTCTGAAGAAGAAGAATTCAACGTATTGACTGTATGCTAAGATGTATCTGCAAACACTATTCAGTCCTCAACAAGTTATACGTGCATGCTCTCGAGTTTGGCATTTATGGAAGGATTTAGCCATGGATGCATGGAACGACTATTTTGTGCTATAAGCAGAAAGAATATAAATTCCTCTAATGAATTACATATGTGAGTGTTTCTGAGGACCGTTGGCATCTCTGTGAACGTGTGAATGACGAGCCACATTTAAGTGAGAATCAGGATTCTTTCCCTGGTAAGTGGCCAAATGAGTAAACACAGATACAAATAGGATAATTTCATGACAAATTCATTTACTTAATATGGTTCTCAAACCACTTCTCATATTTCCCCAAGTACGTAAGCTACTTTTACCAAACACAAAAAATGCAAGACTCGTGCATCGTACCAAATGTGCAACCGAGCATTAAATTAAATGTTACAACATGTAAGATTCAGCAACTCATATCACAACATGCAAGATGCAGCAACTCATATCACATGCAAGATTCAGCAACTCATATCACAACATGCATGAATAACCACCAAATGAAGTGCAAATCTTGTGAAATTTAAAAAATATCAATCTAAGAACCAGGATTTTTTTTCTTTTGAAAAGAGAAAAATGGCTAGAAGATTGTTTCATGGTAATACTTACGAGAGATGGCAATATATCTTTGATATGCACAATCACATTAGAACAAATATTGCATATGATGCCTATCTGTTCATCGAGAGTAACATCCTCTCGATCACAACAAGTGCTTCTGTTGATATTACCAGAGCAGGAACCTTCTTCCTCAGCCTATAAGCAACACAAGATCACCAAATGTTAATGAAGAGTCTCGTAATTCAACAAGGTAAGAAGTTACAAGTCAAATTTAAATCCCTATTAATTCAGCAATTACTAAAGAAGGTGTTCAATATACCATGGAAGAATTTGTGCATTCAGCTTCAGGTTCCCACATCGCGATTTCCATTTCACTGAGTAAAGAATCAAGTTCTTTCTCCTTGTCTGATTTCTCTGGAATGGATAGCTTGCTATCTTCGAATCGAAACTTCAATGGCAATGAGCTCTGATATGGGGCCTTCTTTTTTAACACGAGAGCAGCTTTATCAACTAAATCCTTCTGCTTCCAAATGGAATCCACCAATTGGTCAATCACATCTTGCTTACTCTTTCCACAAGCCTTTTCCTTCGGTGGCCTACCCGATTTTTTCAACGTAAATTCATCATCACTGTCCTCATCATCACTAATTTTCTTTTTAGTTTTTGGGGTTCTCCCAGGCTTTCGTCTCTCCCCCTCTTCAGCAGTTTTTCGCTTGTTTTTATTTCTTCTCGATGAATATTCTTCCTCTTCGTCGCTAATTATATCGCAAGCCTCCTTGACGCGCCCTTTTTGTACAGTTCCTTGCATTTCAACTGTTTTTCGCGCTCTTTTATTGTTAGGTGACATGGTATACTCATCTGAATTCTCACCAAAATCGGAATAATCATCACTATCCCCCTTGCAACTACTAGTACTTCTTTCCAAATCACCCACAAGACGGACATGTTCAGCTGAACGATCAGAATCATCATCCCTACTAAAAACAGACACTTCTGCAGAAATAACAGTCTTGCTCGAATCTACACCTGAATCCTGTTTTCCTCCATTACCATCACCATTAACCTCAACATTACTAGCTACATTGTCAATGCCACTACTGCTTGCAGCTTGAAGACGACTCTTCTTGAGCTCTTCATGAAGATTCCTATAATACACATCTATCTGGCTTCTAGTTCGCCTGGATATCGAACTCGGAAGATTATTCCCACCACCACGCATTATTGGTTCTAGTTTCTTTCACTGCGAATAGATCCAAAAGTTCATCACCAGTCAAAATCTCATAAACTAAAATAAGCAAGAAATCCAACTAAGATTTTAGCTGTATAATCAGAGCTAAGATTTTATCTAAATCTATCTCATAACTAAAGGAAGCAAGAAATCCAACAATTTTTTTAGTTCAAAGCTAAGATTTTTCAATTCAGGAACTCAGCATAGGCATCTCATGACTAAAAACGCAATAAATCCAACAAAAAAACTTAACTTTATCTTCAAAGCTGAGATTTTTCAAGCAGCATATACAAGAACAAAACATGGGTATCTCATAACTAATGCAAGCAAGAAAACCCAACAAAAATTCGGTAGCTTTGACCTCATAATCGAGATTTATCAGTTAGTGTCAACAAATCTTGAGTAGCTAGAAACACACAAATTCAGCTGATCATAGCAAAATTCACACGAAACAGAAGAGATGTATAAAAAGGGGACGAGTTCATACCGTTTACAGACGACGAGTATGTAACAAAAACATAGCGGCGAGTTAAGAAATCTGGATTTTGTCGGAAGGCAAAATAGGGTTTTTTTTTCTGGTGAAAATTGTATGGAAAGTTTTATAGTACAAGAAGTTGGCGAGCTGGAGAAGGATGCCAGAAAGGAATATATCATGACGCGGGCAAAAACGTTTGAGTTTCAAATAGTCCAAAAAATACAGGAAATAGAATAATTAATGTAGACTTCTTAGTCTATATTATCTTTAATCTATATTATCTTCAACTGAAAACTCATTCAATTCGATTCCCATTCTGTTTAGTTATATTTTATCTACTGATTCGATGATTCGAGAATTTCAGTTGAATGGCGGCCTTTATTGGTCTCTATTTACCAGCACTACTCGATAACCTAGATGGTAGCTGAGTGATATGATTGGGTATCGGAAAAAATCTTCTATACCACATGAAATGTTTTTGCGTCCCACTCTCCTAAACCACACATGAGTTAAATGGTTAAAAACAAAAAAAATTGGAGCTCGGAAACTTTCTTATTCCAAAACATTTCAAGTACAGAGCAGACTAAATGTTCAGGCAACCATACAGACAAAGAACTGACGCTATCTAGGTACAGCAAAAGAAAACCAAGGTGAACTACATATGCCTACTATAGTAGCCAGGGGGGAGGGTGCGTTCGTCACCATAAAGTCTAGAAAGAAATTTTTTATATGTTATATTTTCGTTAATTTAGGATTTTATCCCCCAACCCCTTAAATAACCTCATATATATATATCATTTCGTCCTACCAAAGTTCAAATCCTGGGTCCGCCCCTGACAGTAGCTAGCTAAAAGTGGCTTCAAAAATATTCTAGCTTTAACAACTACAATAATCAACGTGCTCAAGTGTTGATCACACGAATGGCCGTGAAAAATTTGCATGTTTCGGCTTTTCCATATGTGATACACCGTCTCCATAAGAGTTGTTTTAAGTATTCGACACAAAGGATTTTTTCCTTTAGTAGCACAAATGATCCAATGTAGCTCAGATTCCCAACCACCAGGTGTATGAGAGATACACAACCAAGACAATACCTGCATCCATATAGCCTTTGTCTTAGGGCAACAGAAAAACAAGTGTTCCACAAATTTGCACACCAGATACACGGCTTGTCAGCAATCATACCAAATCTAAACATCCTTTCCTCTACTGGTAAGCGATTCAAACAGGTCAGCCACGTAATGAAAGAAGCCCGAGGTCTTGCAGCATTATTAAAATGAAGTTTTTAATTTCCAAGGTACCTGCAACCTCTCACCACAAATTTCCATGTACATAAGTTTAGTAATAAACTTACTTCGGACACTGGCATCCTGCAAAACCTGTGAATGTAAACCATATTCCCTCTGTTTCAAGATTGCTCTCATAAACCAAGAGCAAGTCGATTTAGGCTGATAATCCCAAACCATGTTATCTTTGAAATAGTATCCGTGCATCCACTTAGTGTTAGTATATATGTCTTAAAGACAATTATTATTGAGGACATTTATACTTTGTCACGTTCAGTTTGATAGAGGTTTTACATTGAAGATAGATGTAAATAATATATTAGCGTATTCAGCATGTATAGTCTGATTGTCTGTCATTATATATGTTAATATTCCCATGAGCAAAGTATAGTTGCGAAGTGTGTGAGAACTTGGACAACGGAACATAGCTCATAAACTATCCCCGACTAAGGATTATCGAGAATAGGATATCGATAATATAATATATGTCGATATGCGGTCTGCATCACTTCCTTAGATGATATAGTTTGTCTCACGACTATAAAGTACTAGACTTGTGATGGACACATAGATACTTTTAGAGGAGTATTAGTATACCCCTCGAGAAACCGTTTGGTAGATTCTATTTTTGTGTCTATGGAATTATCGGTTTGTAGGGCAATGTAATAGTCCTTTGACTTAAGGTCAATGTTGTATTATACATGGAACGGTGAACTTTGACCATGACCAATGCTTGCACTTAATATGAGTAGATACGACTTGTGTTTGGTTCATCCTGATATGTATAAGTATAGCAATTGAGTCAAGATAGGATTCATTCATCAAATAGACTCGGAGAGATTACTTGTGTTCTTACAACCACGTTGGACCACTAAGTCACATATCTTATACCAAGGTGCAGTCAGTAAAGACTATCGTCTAGCTCAAAGTTGTCACCAGTGGCTAGCTCAACAACAAACCTCAGGCAGAATATCAACTTATAGACACAACTGACATCTCCTAATCTAGTGCAATGAATACTCATGTCTCGCGACATAAACAAACAAAGCACCTTTCCTCAAACAGCACAGGTATGAACAACAATCGCATAACCAACATTGATGTTAAAACTATTCCATCATATATAAACCAAGTAATCAAAGATCCCGACTAACCCTTACACAGGTAAATTAGCCTGACATAACTGAAAGTAAATAAACTGTAAACTGAATTAAAATCATGTTTTAAACAACTAAACTGTAAGAAGATGGCGAGGGTCGACCCTCGGATTCCCCTTCTTCGATTCTTCCTGCTCATTGATCTTGATGTGCTCCTTGGATGTCTTGAAGTCTTCTTGATTGTTTGTAGGGTTTTGGGGTTTCACTTCCCCGATGACTGGTTCTCTCTCAGGAGAGCTGTTTTTGTGTTTCAGAACCCTTCCGTTCCATTCTCTTGTTCGGAACCCTTCCGTTCCGTTCTCTCTATGATTTGTGACCCCAATGGTCTTATTTATACTGAAAAATCCGAGCTCCAACCGCCTTTGGACGTATAAGGAAAGTTCAGGAAGACGGGCCCTAGCCTGACATGCTTGAAAAACAACCTATTTGTCGAAGTTTCAGTGTACTGAGGTCGAGATTCGACCGCAGACACCCTTCTGCGGCCGATTGTGGACCGCAGAGTGCGATTCCTCCAGGTTATTGATGTATATCCTTGTTTCTTCAATTTCGGGCTTCTTAACCTCGTTTCCTCAAAAAGTTGTCTTCTACAAAGTTGTAGCATCTTCAGCTATCTTCGCACTGGCTGGTCACATGACATGTTTTGACGCCTCGAACTCTGTGCATCGATCAATTTAGCGTATTTGCTTAACTTTCTCGATTTCGCACAATTATGTCATTTTGGCGCCTGAAATCGTGCAATTCCTTAAAAACACGATCATGACCTACAAAATACACACGAAGTTGGTAATTGACCATAAAACGATACAAATATTGAATTTAAGGGAAAAAACAAGGGTCTACAAGAATGCAATATCACACATTTCATTGTCAGATCAAAGTCCCAGCCAATTGATTGGAATCCCCAAATCATATCCCAAAAGCAAGAACCTTAACTCGAATCGGTTCTAAAATCGCAAATACATGACGTCGTCTTCACAAATCTTTTTTCATATATAGCAAAACCACACCGCAAACTCTATTCAATTTCAAAGGTTGAGTTTAGTGAGATTCGTAGGCTGGTAAAATGTGTCCGAGGTAAAGCCCGTAGTATCTCTCATCTTGGTCCACTACAAGAGATTTTGATCTATTGCTACTTTTTATAAAAGTCACCAAAAATAAACAAAAAGAGGGTCTTAAAATTAACTAAAAGAAGTCCACAATACACAATTTTAATTTTGAGTCATAATTTAAAATTACGACTATTAAATTGACTTCAACCGAAAATTAGATACATCTCTTTTGTGACTCCTTTGCAATTAGTGTTTCTTATTAATAGTTATTTTTTTTATTATTACGTCTCTTATATTTACATGATACACTCTTTTTAAAGGTTAAACTAGATCAAATTTCTTGTAGTGCTCGATATCCCGTGTTATATTTGTCTGCATATCAGCTAGATTTTTTGCTTCTAATGTATGTTGCAATCCATGTTCATGAAACATGTTTCCACAACTATAACCATCTTTGTTTTTCCACAACTCATTCAATATTTGTTTGATGATACAAAAGGGTAATCTATCCTGAAAGAGCTACTAGAAATCTTGAGTGGGTATCATGAGTAAATAGGACTCGGGAGAGATGGTTTAGTTGATGAATCTTTTTATCATGATTAACTCATGTGTAGTTTAATCCCGATTAGGATGGGACATGTCACATTATGGCGAGTGGGACACTCTTTGGAACATGAAATGTGGGATAGAAGATCTTTATGTATGTTCCGTTTGATAGACTCACCTATTTTGTAACTTTTTTATTTTTTCGTTTTAGGCGTTCATTTTAAAGTTTATTATTAGATAGTAGAAACTCACTCCTTTCTCTTGGAACCATCAACAGAGTACATACATGTTGCTTTAAAAAAAAAAAAAACACTGGCCTGCTAGACAATGACGTAAATGTGGCGGGCAATGAATTAACTTGGAACAATCGCAAGAATTTGAATCATCATTAGCTTTAGCTGGAACTACACAAACACAGTGGTCAAAGATACAAGCAGGATACCCACGGTCACACTTAATTAGGTCCTTACAATCTCCTTTTGCTACTCCTATCGCGCAACTTACGACAGTAGCACCACTTGTTACTAACACTGTACATTCATCAAATGTAAACGATAAGTTTATTATAAAATAAGTTCTACACTTAACAGGCTGTAAAACTGACCTGGAATGAGAAATCAATTTTACACAAGTTAGATGTAAGATAAGTTTATGAGAAGATTTTACATAAATTAATGAGCACTTGAATGTATATAAAGAAAATGAATGCATCATACCGTTTTTAAGGAGCACAAGGAGCAGGATGGAGATTAGTTTATCACAAGCCATTATGATTGCTTATCGGAAATGATTTGATTTTAAAACCTTGAGACGGACGTAGGAAGTATTATTTATTCTCAGTTGTAGACTTGTGCAAATTTAACAAATCTTCATATCAATTTGTAATATAAAATAATAAAGAAAGAAGGAAAGGAAGTCTTCCATTATTGGTACAACAAAGTTCAATTAATCCACTTTGCAGACCGTATCTATAATTTTTATTTCACTCGCTCTTTTCTAATTTCTTTTGTTTGAAAGATGCAATAATATTATTTGTGAGTAGGTGAATGATGCATGGACTCAGCGGATTTTCATCATGGACTCACGATTAATATCATTATAACCCTGTAGTGAAGTACATTACTTAGTAATAAATCTAATAAAATTTAATAAACCTTACTACACAGACTGTGCGTACGAGGGGTGATTATAAAATTTGAAATCCGAAAATCCGATCAGATCCGATCCGATATATTTGGATCGGATTACGAATTATGATATTTTAGATCCGAAGATTTTCTGATTAATCCGATCTGATCTGTCGGATTTTCGGATTAATCCGAATTAATTAATTAATTAATATATATGTATGTATGTATTTTTTTTTCCACCCTTATTCTGCTGTTCCTTTGATGTTTTACTGTTCAAGTTTGTTTAGGATGCTGAGAAGTTGGATTTTGGCTGTTGGAAATATACACTTTCTATTTTTACTTCAAAGAATGTAATCGACTAGTCGTTATTCTAGAATATGAACTCCAAACTTTTCGTATTTGTTGTTTTGGACTTGAAGTAAACTTGTGAACTTTATTTTGTTTATTTTGAATGTGAAACTACTGAATTAGTATTTAATTTGGCTACGAAATGCTATTTTAGTTTTTTTTTTAATTAAAGTTCGGATTATTCGGATTAAATCCGATCCAATCTGAACTTTTTCGGATTAATCCGAAATCCGATCCGATCGTTCGGATCAGATTTCGGATTGAGCATTTAATTGTCCGAAACTTCGGATTAATCCGAACTTCGAATCGGATTAATCCGAATGTGCACCGCTAGTGCGTACCAAGCAGCCCGACTATTTTATGCTTATGTTTAGAGTTTATCTTATTTCTACATGATATACCAATCATCATCGCGTGTTGTTGTTTTTTTTTTTTTGGGTTCATATGGTCATTATAAACTCAAATAAAAAATGTTTATCACGACCATGCGGTTCTCACGGATCCGTATTATTTTGGACCGGGCTCTCTACTAGTTGGGCCCATAAGAGCAACCCAAATTGATAATGGCGCCAAAATCAATCATAAAAGCCCGCCAAAAACCTAGCACTCTTCTTTACCTTCCCCTTCCAGTCTTCGTCTGCAACCAGATCAGATCGAATAAGGCTGATTCAGAAAAAAACATGGATTATTGATCAGGTAACCCATTTTCTCATTTACTGGTTTCATGCTCAGTTTAAGTTTACATGCTTTTTTTTTCCTTTATGGGATTTGTAAGTTTAAGTTTGCAGGATCTGCTCGATGGGATATGGCAATTGCTTGCAACTTCAACATTTTTAAGACTCTGTAGGTTTTAATGCTCTAATTTAGGCGTTACTTATGCTTTTGGGCTAGTTTGTTTGGTGGTGGAGTATCAAGGAGTTTATGCTTGTTATCTGTTTGTGATATTGCCTGTTTGAAGATGTTTTGGATTTCAGTTTTTTTTTTTTTTTAAATTATTTATCTAAGCATGCAGTCCTTTGATCCCATATTGAATGATTTACGGTCGAATTTTAAGAGGGTTTATATAATATATAGTATGTTTGTTTTATTGTTTGGTATTATCATATGAAGCTGATTGTAATAAACCAAGATTGAATGCTGCTTCAAACGAAAAGATGATCTATTTATTTAGACTGATAGAGCGTCACATTTTCAAGAAAAATTGAATCTTGTAGTTCGGTGTGAAAAGTTCAATTCTGGGAATAAGTAACAAGCTTATTGATTTTTGCTTCAAGATAAAAAAAAAATCATTGGTTGAAGATTGTATTTTAAACTTGGGATTAGGCATGTGTTTCATGATTTATGATCCAGATAGAAAGTCTCTTGAGGTTGGTTGCAGATTTGTTGGTATTACTAATTGACCATGCTTATTTTGTTTATTTTCTGCCTGTGCTTTCTTTCAGAAGTTTCAGGACATCTGTACTGCCTCAAACACTAAGTTTTCGTAATATTAAGTTCCCTTTCAAGTGTTCTTTGAGACAAGTACACATGGAAATCAATAAAGACAATGAATCAAGGGGAGCTCTCATTGTTTTAGAAGGTTTAGATCGTAGTGGAAAGAGCTCCCAGTGCAGCAAACTGCTTTCTCATCTTGTTGAGTTGGGACATTCAGTTGAGTCATGGAGATTTCCTGATAGGAATACGGCTGTTGGTCAAATGATTTCTTCCTATCTCACAAACCAATCTCAGTTAGATGATCGTGCAATTCATCTCCTCTTCAGCGCCAACCGTTGGGAGAAGAGGTTAGTACGCTTTCTTCGGTTCTAATAGTATAAAATACCATACAATGTTCTGTGGAAAATATATTACCGAGTAATTGTTTTACAAACAAATTGGGCTTCTGCAGTTGCATGTGTTATGGATATGTTGACATATTTACCTCAGATGCTGTTGAAGCTCCATTAAAGTGGTCTGTGTATAAATCGATTGAGTTCTTACCACCAAAATACTATCTGGATATCTTAACAAGATCATACCTACAAGCTACGTATAGTAAGGAAAGTGTATAGCAAAAGCTCCTATAATCTGTAGCAACTGCAAATAGATAGTACTCATTTCCTCAAAACATTTGTGAAGTGTAGGCAGCGCAGCAACTTAAGGCACATAATATATTAATATTTATGTGGTAAAATCTTTCCATCAAAGATGTAAATGAATATATTGCTGAATAGTTAATTCATGTGCAAAATAAAGCTCTGCCATAAAATTGATTATGGATAAATGAGAAGCAACAAATGTTCTCCACGCAGTCTGCATATTTTCCAAACAATACATGAATTTCTCTCGAGCAATTACACACCATACATGACTCTTGGCAACATTCTCTTAGGAGTACTATGATTATTCTTTTTAAAGGCTTGTGAATCATTGTGAAATATGCTGACCAAGTGGGAAAATGTTATCCATGTTTACTCAAATGATATGGTGGTCCTATTTCACATGCAAGTTAACTTGGCAATAACATCTTCATTTACATCTTTGATGGAAATATGTAATACATACATGTGTAAACAAGTATATTTGGTCCGTGGCCACATCAAAATGCTTTAGGAAATTCACCATCTATTTTAATTCACTAGTCACTACACACCACTTGCCTAGTATACTAAAGCTGTATTGTTCCTTGTGTGATCAGCCAAGAGAGTATCGTATATGTAGGCCTAGTATCCTGGAGTTTAAAATTCTGAACTTTGCCATGATCATCTATCTTATATTCTTATTTTTTGTCAAGCTGGCATGATTTACATTAACACGTTCTTCAACTGATTGGTTTTGTGGTGTCTTAATATTAACTTCAGTAATGGCCCTTTGTGATTTTGACTCTATACTGTGTGGCTGACCGTTGTACAGATCATTGATGGAGTCGAAGCTGAGGAGTAAAACAACACTCATCGTTGACCGGTATTCCTATTCTGGGGTTGCTTTCTCATCAGCGAAGGGGTTAGACATGGCATGGTGTAAAGTGCGTACTGTTAGTTTCCAGAGTATCAGACTTGGGTCTTCAGAATTTGTTTTACATCTCTTTTGCTGTATTCTTGCAGGCTCCAGAAGTAGGACTGCTTGCGCCAGATCTGGTTGTATACCTCGACATATCACCAGAGGTATAAATCATTCGAAGTTAAATACTTAATTAGGTCTTCCAGTAATGATTATCATAGCATCAATTATATTTATGAAACCTTACACCACTATATCAAGCTGAGCTATTCCAGGCTGACTGAATAATTTTATTTAAATCTGTTCAGAAAGCTGCTGAAAGAGGAGGTTATGGGGGTGAGAGGTACGAACAGCTTGAGTTTCAGAAAAAAGTTGGCACGTCATATCGTGCACTTGTTGATTCAACTTGGAAGGTATGGCCCCTGCCTATTGTCTTGAATAAGGTTGAAAATTGTGTGAATATAGGATGTAAGTGGAGAAAAAAGTTGCCAAATGTGATGTTGTAATTGCATGTACTAGCATAAGATCAGATAATGTAATGGATTAAAATTGATTTGCATTTTGTAACCAAATTATGGAAATTCAGTTTATATGCAAATTGAGCTGGATAAGTCTCGTAGTGACCGGTGCTAGATTCTCAATCCAGGAAATTATACCTGGAGACATGATTCATCAACAAGAAGTTGCTGAGATTAAATTATTACATTCTGGTTTACATTACTGGAGAAACATTGCCTGCTTATATAAGATAGTTATGTGTACCTTATTCCCTGTCTATACTCCATATTGCAGGTCGTAGATGCATCTCTTCCTGTTGAAGAAGTCGAGAAGCAACTGAAGCAAATTGTTTTGGAATGCGTAAAGTCGTGCAATGAAGGAAAGCCTATTTCAGAGCTCTGGCAAAACTAAATACTGGTGCCTGTAACTTGTTGGCAATCTTGTCTACTGTAATTTGATCTTATGGTTGTTTCTGCTAAGTAATTTAAACTAGTTGTAGCCCCTGAAAACAGTACTGCCATTTGGTTATCATTTGATCGTGCAAGAAAACCTTACTGTTATGTATTCCGGAAACCTTGCAGTTTTTGACATGTAAATGTGCCACCTTATTGCTATCTTTGCGAACGAAATGGAAAGAACCAAAATTAGAAGACACAACTAACAGTTTTGGAATCTTCTACCAACCCTGCTGCTGAAGGAAGAGATGGATAATCTTCTACTATGATGTTTAGCCATTCTTGCGGCAAGAGCCTCTGCATTTTCTGGACATTGTTTTTGGGATGGTTAATGCCAAACGTAGCTACTTATAGTCATAGTAAACAGAGCACAGGTAATAATCGAAAAAAATGAAAGAAAAGCTTAGTCTTTATGTCGTTTTTTTTGACGACTAGGGTTTTCTTCTCTAGATTGCTGACGGCCAGGGTTTTGCTTCCCCGAGGGCTGGTTCTTTATCAAGAGAGCTGCTTTTGATTGCGGTGTGTTTATGATACCCCAAGGCAGTTATTTATACTGCAAATTTCGTGCTTTGGCCACCCATAGTATATAAGGAAGGTTTAGCCTGACGGACTGAAAACGGACATTCTAGAACTTTATGTGAGTCACTGCGGTCACTAGGTGACAACAGTAACCCTGCTGGCCCAAGTTTGGACCATTTGTCTTGCGCGTCGATTTCGGGCTTTGTAACTTCGTTTTCTCGAAAAGTGGTCTTCTACAATGTTGTGGCATTTTCAATTATCTTCGCATTGGTCAGTCACATGCCTTGATTGGACACATCGAACTCCGTGTACGGGCAAATCAATATATTTCCTTATTTTCTTCGATTTCGCATAAATATGACGTTTTAGCACCGGAAATCGTGCAATTCCGCAAAAATGCGATCATGCTCTACAAAATACATAAGAAGTTGGTAATTGGTCATAATATAATGTAAATATTGAATATTGGCAAAAAACGAGGATCTAGAAGTAGGTAAAAACGCACATTTCATGGTCACATCACATTTACCCGTAAGATATCACATTGAAAAACCATCATTCTTTCTTAAACAACCACCAAATAGGCGTGTTAAGGAAAAATGGAGAAACTACATAGTTTGGGAAACTAAGGAAAACCACTTTGAGGAACTGGAGTACTTGATTTGGGGTAGTCAATGAAAAAGTTCAAGGTTACTAAGTTGGGAACCTAGGGTAAAATGAATTTAGCTAAGGAGATGATTTTGTAACAGAACTCAATAATCTGTCTTAATGAATCCAAGTCTTGAAAAAGGGCGAAGTGGATTAGTTGAAGGATTGCACCACCTTCAGATACCATTATAAACTTGTGCATTTACTTTCTGCAATTTACTTTGAGCAACCTATATGTCAATTTGTTAAAGTATCTCGCTCCCTAATTACACACACTCAGAACATAACCTGTAAAAATATTTCTGCACTTTGAAAGATAAGTATCAACAGTTACTTGTATCTGCTGAGAAATTTATTTTAGACACGAAATTTTGAAGTATATTCAACCCCAGTGATTTAAACCTTATTGTCTAAGGGGACAACATGTGGATATGTTGTCAAATAACCTTTCGGGGTTTTTTTTTTTAAATTGACTTTGAAATTAGTTGTGTATGTCAATATGTCTATAGAAAAAATGTTGTGTTAAGTCACGATCAACTTTCGTTGTATTGAGAGTGATAAGGTTTATATTGAGAAATATTGGGCAAAAAATGAATAAACATAATTGCTCTCAATGTAAAATAGCAGCTCTCAGTTGAACAAAATAATTTCACTATTGTATAGTTGCTATTTTGCCAGTATATAGTTGATATCAATTTCACATATTCATTTCTCTTCTAACTCCAAAATCAATCAATTTGATAAGTTATCCTACATTTTGGCATTTGTAAAACATGGTTTATCGTGAATTGGAAAGAATGTGTGTCCTTCTAGATGATTTGATTCTTTTGAAGAATAAAATGGGAAACTCAAATTAATTGAATATTGGATGTGATTTTGATAATATTTCAGGGCAAATGTACAAAACACATACATGATGTGAGTTTTGTAAATTTACTAAAAGGCTAAAATACAGATTCACATACTAGAATGGGCAAAATTCTTATTTTGTAAACTAAATTATGTTATTGGAAAAATCAATTCACAATAATATAAATTGCATGAGTAAACACTTAGGGTGGCGTAATATGATTTTTCCTAATCTTTAAAAAAGAAATAAAATTTTATAAATATTGAACATAGAAAAGTATACTATAACAACATTAACACATGAGTATTTGATGAAAATAAACACATGTATGCAAGTTCACCCATCACCCACCAACCCAACAAAAAAATAAAATAAAATCATTTCCAATAAACAATTCCAATGGCTTGCCAGAAGCTAATCTCCTTCGTTCTCCTCGTGCTTCTTGCAAATGGTATGTAATGCATTTCTTATATTATGTAAATTTAAATGCTTCTTTATGTAAGATATTGTGAAAAACTAATTTTACATCTAACTTGTGCAAAATAACTTTCTTCTTGGTCACATAAGCGACCAACTCGGTCACTTATATGCAAGCCAGATCTGTTTTATAACTTGTTAAGTGTAAAAATTATTTTATAAGAAACTTATGTTTTCTAATGGACATTATTAGCTACTAGTGATGTGAGTGGTGCAACTTGTGTGGCAAAGGATGATTGTGGCAAGCTAATGAAGTGCATACATGGGGTTCCTACTTGCATCGGTCACCAATGTGTTTGTCACTGCGATTGTTCCAAATTAACTACATGCCGGCCAGCTTTCCGACATTGTCTAGGAGACGAGTGTGTTTGTGGAATCTGACCAATGGTTAACAAATGTGTAATAACTTTAAATATTGAAAGATAGAACAAATTTGTATTCTCTGTCTAGATATTATTATTATATTAATATTTTGCAACATCCAGCTTAAATAATCAATAAGTTCAGAATTGATTTTCCGTAAAAAAATTGAATGATCGTAAGAAATAATATATTTGTACGACGTGAATGGTTGTAAAATAATAGTATCAAATAACAAACTTCAAACTGAACACATAAATGTAAAAATGAAAAAGAAAACAAAATAGGTTGGCCTATCAAACATAACAAAAACTTTATGCTAATTTATCAATGTTTATATGTTAGTACGAGACTCTTGTGGTTCAGGATGGATTGCCAATGCTCGAGCTCAACTTAAAAGAATTGAATTAATATGCTCGATAAAGTCCAAACACGGCTTTCTGCGTTTGCCTCAAAGCGGCAACTCAAATATATCTACATGAAGAAACACCAACCTAGCTATTACAAGAGAAAATTAGAGGAGAAAAAAAAAGTCAAACATTTTTTAGTAGTACAATTGTAGAACTAGTACTAATCCGTTGCAATGCCACAAAATCATTTGGAGTAAGGGTGAGCATAAAACGCAATGATTCGAGAAACCGAGATGACCCAAAAATTCGGTTCTCGGGCCGTGTCCGGATTCATTTTGGTTCGGTCCTAGGTCCAAGAAATTTTAAAATTTTGGGCTCGGTGCGCGTCTGTCCATAACCAGAAAATTTTCGGTCCAGAATAGGGTAATTCAATTTTTTATTTTGATACTACGATTAGCATAATCATTAATGCAGTTGTATGAAAATCCAAACACCTATGAACTAGGTGCTTGGCACTGATGCCAATTGAAAACGCATGGACTGGGATATGGTACGACTTAACGCAGTACATCGGTGTAGTGAGCTGGTTTGGTAACAACAGTGAACTACGATACCAATAAAAACAACTCAAATTAACTTGATTAGAACAGACGAAGTAAAACTCATTTAAATTTCTAGCGAATTATAATACTATAATCCACTGAGCTTCAAGCCAAAATATTCACTATATTGAACAATTAATTTACAAATAATAGACTTCAACTATTTCACGAATAATTCAAGTTGCAAAACAACAGAGCAATTTATAAGAACTACTAATGCTAATCAAGCTAGCCTAACTTTGAATCACTTAAAGAAAAAACTTAGATAAAGCTCAAAAAGCAATGCCAAGGACGAGAAGTCAATCTAAGTTTCCTTCCTTTCTTTTCCTTCTTCAGCCAGCTAATGTTTACCCCTCATATCATTACGCTTGTCATAATGGTCAGAATTATATTTTTGGCCTTCTGAATGACACCGTGATCCCCATGCTGGTGTTACTGTAAGTATTTTCTGCTTGATCATATTTCATTTATACAACATTAAAAATATCTATAATGCTGTCATCGTCAGAAGGCGTTAAAGTGTATCTGATAAAAAGAAATTTTTGATGTCTCTACAACTAACCGAGTACATGGAAAAAAAGAGGCTTGAATATGAACTCTATGGGATTACAATTTCCCTGCTCTTTGGTGCTCCGTTCTATTCTTTTAATTATATTCTAGGGCGTTGTTGGGCTATTATATATCTTGATTCTTGCAGATAGTCGTTATCTGCTCCACATTGTTGCCCTGGCCAATTACCGGTCATTCAGTTAGATTAATGTCGAATGTATGTTCACTTAGATCAGTAACCGGTTTCAAGCTAGAGAAACCAAAGGTAGGAAGGGCATGACGTAAAAAGTTCCAGTTTAATCTATCATAAGCCTTGAGTCCAGCTTCAAGATTATACTAGACCCTCTACCTTTCTTATCAATATCATGAGTAAGTTATAGGGTAAGAAGTATATTATCAGATATAGATCTCCTATGAAGGAACCCCCTTTGTTTGATGGATATGAGAGAAGGTAAAATGTCAATGAGCCTGTCATTAAGTAACTTCGAGTTGATCTGGTGCACAGTCTTACACAGACTAATAGGTCTAAAGTGAGACCAAGAGGTAGCATTTTGAACTTAGGGATCAGATCCAAAGAAGTATGGGAAAAAACTTTCAGGAAAAATAGACCCTTTGAAAAAATCAACCACACCCTCTACTAAGTCTTCCTTGATTAAAACCTAAGTAGATTGAAAAACAATGCAGTGAATCTGAACCTGCAGAGGCACCCTTATTTAAAGAAAACACCACCTTTTCACTTTCATCTTCATCAAGGATCTTACAAAGATCCACATTTTGAGAATCAGTAATTAAAGAGGGTAACAACTAAAAAGGAGGAGAACCAAAGATAGGGATAAGGATAGAAAGTGATTTTGCAAAATGAGAAACTGCGAAGGTGGCTATCTTAGAAGGAGAAGACAAAGTTCTACCTTCTTCCTAGATAGAGAAGACCTTTGTGTTAGTTCTTTACTACATTTCTGTTTTCAAAACAACTCTTCCATATCAAGTACATACTGATATTCAATAGACTTGGTATTAAAGAGAAGCAAATTGGAGTTAGAAGGATCATCATTGTAAGATTTTTTCAGAACAACTGGTCCCTCTTTCTTTTTCTTCAAATTGTCAAACAGATTTTCAATTTCATGCTTATTCCACCATATCAAAAATTATTTAAGTTAATGTAGCTTTTCCCACTATTCTTTTAGACCACAAGCTCGAGAGGCAGTTGCCAGTTAGACTCAACCTTTTTCCATAAAAGAAGGGTGAATAATCCACATATTTTAAAATATGAACATTTGAGTGCCACTAAACCTTTGAGTTTCTGTAGTAATATGCACATGATTATGGTCAGAGGACCTTTTAGAAACATTTTTAATCTTGCAATCAGGAAAAGTCAAAATCCAGTTATAATTTAAAAGGATTTTATCTAATCTTTCATGCACATACACTCTATGCCAAGTAAAAGGTATGCCTTCAAAACCCACATCCACGAAATTACAATCCACAATAGCATTCCCAAAGTCATTCAGAGCCACTAAATGAGGAGACATACCTCCCATTTTCTATTTGTAGGATTTCATTTAATTGTCCTGGCCTGTATTTTATTATTTTCTAGTTTGAGACTTGTAGTCAGTGACATTATTTTATGTTGGGCTTTAGAGTCGCTCTGATACTGCACTTTTGGACACAATTTTAAAGTTTATGTTTCCGAAAATGTTCTGATTATGTTATTGTTTATGAGGCTTCATGTTGGCGTAAGACCATCATATGATGCATGGTCGGTCGCGTCTTTTGAAAAATGTCAAAAATCTTTATTTTAGTTTCGGGGCATGACAAAATATCTAATGAAAATTAAAGTTTGTGGATTGTTTCCTCACCCATTTATTTAGGATGTTAAGGTAGACATGTGTTGCTATATCAGAAGGGAAATTTGTTAGTCTGAGTTTAGGTTTTGATTAAAAAAAACACATGACACTTTTATACTCATTAGTTAAGTATTACTATTAGCCCTTGGGAAGTTTTTAGCATGGACACTGTACGTAAAAGAGGAACTTACTGACCGATAAATTAGTAACCTGTATAAGTGTTAGGTTTTCAAGAGCATGTAATTTTAATTTTCCGAATATCTGCTGAGAAGCCTACCACTGAAGATCAATTGATGAACAACTGAAGAGATGCGACCCAAAGACTACAAGTTGTTAAAGACTCATAATGGTTGTACATGCCTGCTGAGAAATGTGACACATTTGGTCAAGTGAAAATACTACCCACTGAAAGAAAAAGTTGCTAAAAAGCAATGTAAATATTCGTTGTGAGAAAAATATAAGGTAGTAGATTTTGCTAGAAAACAAAGTAATACTCACTGCAAAAAAACAAGACTATTAGTGCATACAAGACAAAGGTCATTGTACCTCCAATAGTACAACTTAGCTCAAATGTTTCAAAATGTTACAAAACAGATGCATTTCAAATGAATTTTTTTTGCACTATAAATAGGATCACATAGAACTTAAGAAACTACAGAACCAAGAACACTCACACTTTCTATTGCGATAAAAAAAAAAACACTCAAGTCTTTCTAAGTTCATAAGTTCCAAAGAAGACTTAAGATTTTTAAGCTACTCGTGAAGAAGTAGAAGCTTTGAAGCTGCGACTGATAAGAGCTCTTTCTTCTGAACAAGAACAAGTCTTGTTCTCCAGAAACAACATACCAAGTCTTAAAAATATAAGAACTTTGGTAGAGTTTCTTACTGATCACTGAAAGTAACTGAAATATTGTTACCCGTAAGATATCACTATCTTTTCAAAATTGCACTCAAACAACCACCAAACAGGCATATTAAGGAAGAATGGAGGAACTACCTAGTTTGGGAAACTAAGGAAAACTACTTTGAAGAACTCGAGTACTTGGCTTGGGTAGTTAAAGAAAAAGTTCAATGTTACTAAGTTGGGAACCTAGGGTAAAATGAATTTAGCTAAGGAATTGATTTTGAACAGAACTCAATAATATGTCTTAATGAATCCAAGTCCTGAGAAAGGGCGAAGTAGATTAGTTGAAGGATAGCGCCACCTTCAAATACCATTATAAACTTTTGCTTTTACTTTCTGCAATTTACTTTCAGCAACCTATATGTCAACTTGTTAAAGTATCTCGCTCCCTAAACACACACACTCAGAACTTAAACTGTAAAAAATATTTTCGCACTCTGAAAGATAAGTATCAGCAATTACTTGTATATGCCGAGAAATTTATTTTAGGCACAAAAAGTTTGAAGTATATTCAACTCCCCCCCCCCCCCCCCCCCCCCTCCAACAAAGACTTAAGCCTTATTTTCTAAGGGGCCAACATGTTGATACGTTGTTAAGTAACCTTTCGGGGTTTTTTTTTTTAAAAATTAAAATTGACTTTGAAATTAGTTGTGTATGTCCATATGTCTATAGAAAAAATGTGGTGTTAAGTCACAATCAACTTTCGTTGTATTGAGAGCGATAAGGTTTATATTGAGAAAGATTGGGCAAAAAATCAATAAACATACTTGCTCTCAATGTACTTGAACAAAATAATTTCACTACTGTATAGTTGCTATTTTGCTAGTTATATGGTTCAAAGGTGATTTAATATAAAATAGTTGATATCAATTTCACATATTCATTTCTCTCCTAACTCCGAAATCAATCAATTTGATAAATTATCCTGCATTTTGGCAGTTGTAAAACATGGTTTATTGTGAAGTGGAAAGAATGTGTGTCCTTTTAGATGATTTGATTCTTCTGAAGAATAGAATGGGAAACTCAAATTAATTGAATATTGAATGTGATTTTGATAATATTTCAGGGCAAATGTAGAAAACACATGCATGATGTGAGTTTTGTAAATTTACTAAAAAGGTAAATAAAGATCTACATACTAGAATGGGCAAAATTCTTATGTGGTAAACTATTTTTGTTAATAAAATTTTATAAGTATTGAACATAGAAAAGTACACTATAACAACATTAACACATGAGTATATGATGAAAATAAACCACATGTATGCAAGTCCACCCATCACCCACCAACCCAACAAAAAAATGAAATTAGAGCAAGTAAAATGAAGATTATAAGTGTGATCAATACAATGAATTTACATGCTTTGTATTAATATTGGAAGATTTTTCCTTTCTTTATTTTAATTGCAATTCTGAAAGATTTGATTCTTTAATATATAAATAATAAAAGTAGAATTTATTACGTTTCCACAAATCTACTATTGACAATCACTAAGTAATAATATGCCATGATGATTAGCTAATATTTTTCACCTATATAAATAGGCCTAGTGGGATTGTATACATATAACAAAGTACTATATCAAACCAAGTAAATTCAGGAGAAAAATAAAATAAAATCATTTCCAGTAAGCAATTCCAATGGCTTGCCAGAAGCTAATCTCCATCCTTCTCCTCGTGCTTCTTGCAAATGGTATGTAATGCATTTCTTATATTATGTAAATTTAAATGCTTTTTTATGTAAGATCTTGTGGAAACCTTATTTTACATCTTACTTGTGCAAAATAGCTTTCTTCTTGGTCACAAAAGCGACCAACTCGGCCACTTATATGCGAGCCAGATCTGTTTTATAACTTGTTAGTGTAAAAACTATTTTATAAGAAACTTACTCATGTTTTCTAATGGACATTATTAGCAACGAGTGATGTGACTGGTGCAACTTGTGTGGCAAAGGATGATTGTGGCAAGCTATTGAAGTGCATACATGGGGTTCCTACTTGCATCGGTCACCAATGTGTTTGTCACTGCGATTGTTCCAAATTAACTACTTGCCGGCCAGCTTTCCGACATTGTCTAGGAGACGAGTGTGTTTGTGGAATCTAACCAATGGTTAACAAATGTATAATAACTTCCAATATTGAAAGATAGGACAAATTTGTATTCTCTATCTAAATATTATTATTATTATATTAATATTTTCCAACATCCAGCTTAAATAATCAATTAGTTCGGAATTGAGTTTCCGTAAAAATAAAAATTGAATGATCGTAAGAAATAATATATTTGTACGACGTGAATGGTTGTAAAAGAATAGTATCAAATAACAAACTTCAAACTGAACACACAAATGTAAAAATGAAAAAGAAAAAAAAATAGGTTAGCCTATCAAACATAACATTAAATTTATGCTGATTCATTAATGTTTATATGTTAGTACGAGATTCTTGTGGTTGAGGATGGATTGCCAATGCTCGAGCTCAACTTAAAAGAATTTAATATGCTCGATAAAGTCCAAACCCGACTTTTTGCGTCTGCCTCAAAGCTGCAACTCAAGTATTTCTACATGAAGAAACACCAACCTAGCTATTACAAGAGAAAATTAGAGGTGAAAAAAAAAAGTCAAACATTTTTAAGCAGTACAATTGCAGAACTAGTACTAATCTATGGCAATGCCACAAAATAATTTGGAGTCAGGGTGAGCATAAAACGCACCGATTCGAGAAACCGAGCCGACTAAAAAATTCGGTTCTCGGACCGTGTCCGGATTCATTTCGGTTCGGACTAGGTCAAAGAAATTTTAAAATTTCGGGCTTAGTGTGCGTCTGTCCACCGGAAAATTTCTGGTCCAGATCAAACTAGACCGAGAACAGGGTAATTCAATTTTTCATTTTGATACTACGATTAGCATACTTATTGCAGTTGTATCAAATCCAAACACCTATGAACTAGGTGCTTGGCACTGATGCCAATTGAAAACGCATGGACTGGGATATGGTACGACTTAACGCAGTACACCGATGTAGTGAGCTGGTTTGGTAACAATAGTGAACTACGATACCAATAAAAACAACACAAATTAACTTGATTAGAACAGACGAAGTAAGACTCATTTACATTTCTTGCGGATTATAATACTATAATCCACTGAGCTTCAAGCCAAAATATTCACTATATTGGGCAATTAATTTACAAAACATAGACTTCAACTATTTTGCGAATAATTCAAGTTGCAAAACAACTGAGTAGTTTATAAGAACTACCAATTCTAATCAAGCTAGCCTAACTTTGAATCACTTAAAGAAAAAACCTTGATACAGCTCAAAAAGCAATGCCAAGGACGAGAAGTCAATCTAAGTTTCCTTCCTTTCTTTTCCTTCTTCAACCATCTATTGTTTACCCTTCATATCATTACGCTTGTCATAATGGTCAGAATTATATTTTTGGCCTTCTGAATGACACCGTGATCCCCATGCTGGTGTTACTGTAAGTATTCTCTGCTTGATCATGTTTCATTTATTCAACATTAAAAACAGCTATAATGTTGTCATTGTGAGAAGCCGTTAAAGTGTATCTGATAACAAGAACGTTTTGATGTCTCTCTACATGCAATGTTGTGGTAACCGAGTACATGGAAAAAAGAGGCTTGAATATGAACTCTACAGGATTACAATTTTCTTGCTCTCTGGTGCTCCGTTCTATTCTTTTAATTATATTCTAGGGGGTTGTTGGGCTATTATCTTGATTCTTGCAGATGTTCGTTATCTGCTCCACATTATTGCCCTGGTCAATTACCGGTCATTAAGCTAGAGAAACCAAAGGTAGGAAGGGTGTGACTTAAAAAGTTCCAGTTTAATCTATCATAAGCCTTGAGTCCAGCTTCAAGGTTATACTAGACCCTCTACCTTTCTTATCAATGTCATGAGTAAGTTATTGGGTAAGAAGTATATTATAAGATATAGATCTCCCATGAAGGAACCCCCTTTGTTTGATAGATATGAGAGAAGGTAAAATTTCAATGAGCTTGTCATTAAGTAACTTGGAGTTGATCTTGTGCACAGCCTTACACAAACTAATAGGTCTAAAGTGAGACCAAGAGGTAGCATTTTGAACTTAGGGATCAGATCCAAAGAAGTATGGGATAGGAAAAATAGACCCTTTGAAAAAATCAACCACAACATCTACTAAGTCTTCCTTGATCAAAACCCAAGTAGATTGAGAAACAAAGCAGTGAACCCATCTAAGCCTGCAAAGGCACCCTTTTTTAAAGAAAACACCACCTTTTCAATTTCATCTTCATCAGGGATCTTACAAAGATCCACATTTTGAGAATCACTAATTAAAGAGGGTAACAACTAAAAAGGAGGAGAACCAAAGATAGGGATAAGGATAGAAAGTGATTTTGCAAAAAGAGAAACTGCAGAGGTGGCTATCTTAGAAGAAGAAGACAAAGTTATACCTTCTTCCTAGATAGAGAAGACCTTTGTGTTAGTTCTTTACTACATTTCTGTTTCCCCATATCAAGTAAATACTGATATTCAATAAACTTGGTAGTAAAGAGAAGCAAATTGGAGTTAGAAGGATCATCATTGTAAGATTTTTCCAGAACAACCAGTTCCTCTTTCTTTTTCTTCAAATTGTCAAACAGATTTTCAATTACATGCTTATTCCACCATATCAAAAATTATTTAAGTCAATGTAACTTTTCCCACTGTTTTTTTAGATCACGAGCTCTAGAGGGCAGTTTCCAGTTAAACTCAAACCTTTTACATAAAAGAAGGGTGAATAATCCACATATTTTGAAATATGAACATTTGAGCACCTCTAAACCTTTGAGTTTATGTAGTAATAAGCACATGATTATGGCTAGAACACCTTTTAGAAACATGTTTAATCTTGAAACAGGAAAAGTCAAAATCCAGTTATAATTTAAAAGGATTCTATCTAACCTTTCATGCACATACGCTCTATGCCAAGTAAAAGGTATGCCCCACATAGCATTCCCAAAGCCATTCATTGCCACTAAATGAGGAGACATGCCACCCATTTTCTCATCAACAGATAAAACGTTTAACCCCCCCCCCCCCCCCCCAAACCCTGATTTAAGTCCATCCCACAAACTAATTATGTAGAGGAGCAGACATATTACAATGTAAGTACTGATCATGGTTAACAATAACTTCTACATTGAAGGAATCAGACCGGAGAATCCAAATCTTGTTTTTTACAAAATTTAAACTTATTTAACTGAACCATAGGTTCTAAGATAACACACACATCCAACTTTTTAGACTTGCACATAAATCACAATTGTTGTTGGGTAGACTTATTCCCAACTCCCCTAGCATTCCAGAATTGCATCTTCATTGGGAAATATGAATTCTAGTGTTACCTCCTTTTTTTTTTTTTTTTTTTTTTTACTTTTGGTATTCTGGGCTACATGGGAGGAATTAGAGGGGGTTGTTACAAGCAAGTAAGGGATTTACCAAGTATTTGTCCCTTTGAGTAGCAAGAAAGTCACTTGTAGGTCAAAGAGAGTTACCATGTATAACTTATCGTTTTCTAGATGATCTTCTTCATCATTCTCTCCTACTGAGAGGCTAGTATTGGCTTCCATTTCTGTTAGGGGGTTATCTAGCCAATCTCCTCATGTGGACCCTCTCCTTTTGTTCTACAGGATATTAGGTTAAAATTCAAGGATTGCATTATAATTGAAAAATGCATTAGCTTGAGTTGAATTTTGGACATGATCTTCTCTTGCAGGTTGAAGTTACAAAGGCAAGTTATTGAAGCACTGTTAAGCAATTGTTGGTTCTTGAAGAGTTGGAATTCCTTTTTCATCATCTTGAGATAACCGCCTACCTTCTTCACTATCTTCTTCATCAAGATCTCCCAAAACTCCAAATTATTGGAATTTAGTACAACAAAGTTCTCTCCTTGATTTTGTTTCCCTTTATTAGGACTAGGAGGAATTGGTTCTAGCCATTTAGGCCAATCTTCCTTGTTTGAGGTTGGGATTCTTGAAGAAACAAGAAGCTTCCACATGACATATCTTAGAGCAATAGGAGCAGTAGAGTGGCAACTTTTCATGAGATATCTTAATCCTCCATTTGTGGCCTTTGAACTATACTAGAATGAAATTTGGAATCTACTTCCACAAGTATACGAGCTCTTTCCAATCTTGTGAAACCCCCCCCCCCCCCCCCCCCCAACACACACACCCCACCCAAAAAAAAATTATATGTATTATTTATTGTTTTGGATTTTGATTATGAAATAAAGTATTAAATCGAAAAGGGAATATTACATGGGAACATCATTATCGGGTTGATATATTTTATGGAACAATAGATTGCATATTACAGGAGATGAAATCTCGATTCAATGAAGATGCAGTGGAGCTGTTAAAGCTAAGCTTAGCTTTGGATCCTAAAGATGGCTATAAATGTTTCAACATCAATGATATATGTGAGTTGGTTGAAAAGTTCTATCCTGCTGATTTCAATAATGAAGAACAACTACGTCTAAAGTATCAACTGGAGCTTTTTGAACTCGATATTCGAAATAATGTGCAGTTTAAAGATGTGCAATCTCTTTCTGAAATGTGCCAACTATTGTCGAAGTCAGAGAAGTCAACCATATATCCCCTTGTTGATCGGTTGATAAGACTAATTTTGACTCTTCCAGTTTCTACGGCTACATCAGAACGTGCATTTTCTGCGATGAAAATTGTGAATACAAGGTTACGTAGTAAGATGGGGATGACTTTTTGTCTAGTGCTCTATTGATGAATATCAAGAAAGAAATCACTCGGTCTTTTGATGTTGATTCGGTTATAGATGAATTTGAAATCATGAAAAAACGCCGGGTTCAATTCAAGGTTCGTAAGTGAGATTCAAGATGGAGAATCATTCAAGTTTGCACCAGCTACTAGGTATGTCATCGATTAATATTAATCATCAACATTTTTACTTTCATTAGTTTTCTGGAATGTGACCGTGTTCCACACTTTCATTCTGCAGATCACTTCTATTTGTCGTTCAGCTGCTCATGTTGCTTTATTTTGGAATGCTTGCACTATCTTCGGCTTATGTAATTTGATAGGGCCCATAGGGGCTATAATTTTGTAATCACCAACAAGGTATGTGATTGTACTTGTAAATTAAGTGCGAATTTTCAGTTTATATGCTTTGAAACTATGTTGAACTCATGCTATGAAATATTGCATTAAATGTAGAGAGCAAACATCACATAATTAAATATCAGTAATTTGTGTGTGGACATTTGAAATCCGACCCGACTAATTAAGCCCGCTACCCAGTAATATAATATATAATTTCATCCCCCTTAATCTAAATCCTGGGTCCGCCCCTGGTTGCAGAGTCCACTCTTAAAGGAGTTCTTAAAGGTTTAACTAACTCAAACAATGTCTCTGTATGGTAGAGAATGATCGGTAGTGATAGTTACACTGGAATCAAGGAGAGTCTTTTGCTACATTAAAAGTAGGAGACCAGTTCGCTAGTCTCATAGGGAAAGTATCAACAGTGATACTTTGTTTAACCTAGAGAATGTCAAATTCTTCTTTATTGATAAGACGGATAATCATGTTCTTCTAGTTGAAAAAATTTGATGAGAATTTTCCATTCAAATTCAAATTTTTCAACGATTTTGTAACTTCAGAAATTGTAGGAAATTAGGAATGCCATTCGAGAACTTGCCAACTAGAGTGATAACAAACGGAACATATAGCCTGCTAATTTCATCATCGGATAAAGAGATAATAAGTGTACCTACTTCAAGTTCAGAGACTTTTGATTTACCATCATACAATTCTAGAGATCTCTGAGATGATTTTTCCAGAACCTGCTATAGCCGCAAAAAGACCTAGAGGACGCCAAGTCTCTTTTGGGAGAAGTCGGTGCGGAATACGGAGTTGGAGAAGTAGGAGAAAGAGGAGATAAAGCCATTTTGAAAGAAGAGAGACAACGTCGTGAGGATGCAGGTAAAAGGGAGCGAAAGGAAAGAAAATCCGGCAACGTGAGGTCATTAGAAAGAGGGAAAGCGGCTGACAACTAGGGAAACCTTAGTAGAGAGGGGTGAACATAGAGCAAGAATTTTTTTTCTAAAGTTGGTCTTCATGTTATGAGCTAGATCATTGCTTTTAGGGTGTTACATCTAGGTAGGGGTGTATTTCGAACCGAACGAACCGAACATTGACCTTAATGAACGCTTGTTCGTTTGATAAGTCGTACGTTCGGTTCGTGTTCGTGTTTGACGAACATCACGACCTCTTGTTCGCGTTCGGTTCGTTAACATTTCAGAAAGTCCGCGTTCGATTGTTCGGTTCGTCAAAGACATAAAATCGAATATAATACAATAAAAATAAAAATATTCTAATTAAAATGTCCTAAAACCATTATATAAAAAAAATCATAATAACATTTTATAAGTATTGCACATTATTAATAATTATTTAAATATAATTATTAATAATTATATAAATATAGTTACTAATGGTTATGTAATATTAATATATTGTATGATTATATTATATATTTAATTTGTTCGCGAACCGTTCGTGAACTATCGGACAATAATAAAAATGTTCGTGTTCGGTTCGTTATATACAAAAACATGTTCGCGAACTGTTCGATTCGGTCAAACTCGAACACAAACTGAGCGTTGACTGGAATTTTTCATGAACTTTTCACGAACGTTCAGTTCATTTACATCCCCTACCTCTAGCACTTTTAGTGTGTTTTATAGCGCTTTAAATTGTCTACTTTTGAGTTGATATCTTTCTCAAACTGTACTACTATATTTTGTATTTCAAAATAGTTAGACATTAGTATTCTTTTTATAATTTTATACAATATGCGTGTAGAATTCATACTTTGCAAATTCTTCTTAATTTAAATTATATTTTTTGAAACGTATTATGTATTTGAAGCAGATAAATATGTTTCATATAATTAACAAAATCTATGTTTTTACATTTTTTTTTTCAAATTTTGACTCTTTTGGATTTACAAATCCAATAGAGTTCTCCCTTTCGCTTCAGGTGATTAGATAATTAAATCTAATTAATGACATTTTATGTAAATTTAAAGGATAAGATTTTACAAAAAAAAAAAAAAAAGTAATGCCATTGTGATGTGACAAATATAAATTGAATTCAACATATCCGTCACACGTCTTTTCAATTTCACAAATGTTCCAAAACAAAAGGATTCAGTTTCATGCAGATGGGGTTTTGTTGATTTGTGGCAAAAGCACAGAACAAGTACCAATTGAAGCCTTTAAGCAGCTTAATCATACGAAAATAAAATCAAGATATCATTTGCAATACAAGTAACATCAATAAACTCATTCCCATACAAAACTCCCAAAAAATGTCAAGCATCATGTATATTGCTTCTAATTCAACACTTCTCAACAGCCTGGAATTGAGAAGAAACAATTTTGCTAGTATGAATCACCTTATTCTCCACAATTTCGAAAATTTGGTGCGCATTACCAAAAAAAAAAAAAATGCATAAAAGATGCTGCTGGTTTAACAGATCAAAGAGTACAGTATATGAAGTGACATAATTATTTGTTGGTTTCAGATCCTCGAGCCACATCGATTAAGTGGCATTGAGGAGTCTAGTTGACAACATCAAGCACAAGCTTCCTGGACTTGAGAACTGACCACCTCAAACGCCTGTAATAACCAGCTTGAAGAAGTGCCAATGATAGAACAAAAATCCATTTGAACCCCATCTGGAAGTTGTTTAGACTTGTCAGGACGTCGTATGCGCATCTCCATAAAAAGTATCTTAACTAACTTAATATGAGCGGCAACTAAGAAAAACAGGCTCAAAAATAAGCAACTTACCAGTTTTCTCTCTTCCATTTCGGGCTCAGCAGCCCAGGATAAGAATGAAACCACATCTTTTCCCATCTAATAAAAGAATCAGAAAAGGAAAGGTTGGAATCGATAATGTGTCTTTGCCCTGACTAGAAGAAAACTGCAGTCCCTTCAAATGTGAACAAAAAAGCTGTATGATCTTACCTGAGCTTCAGTTGCAGGGGTACCATCTTCATACTCGACAGCACCATCGTTAAGCATTTTAGGCATGGCAATAGCTCCTCCAGGGAAATATGGGTTATAGTGCAATCCCTCACGAATCTAATGAGAATATAAAAAAACACATTCCAATCATAAAGAGACAGACAATGTTGATGAATTTTTTAACGTGAACAAAAAGGTGTACATTTATCCCAGGACCAGGGAGAATAATGCATCATACATGTAATGATATATCCTGGGGCCTGAATGGGCGATGGTTATCAATGTAATGAAGAACATAAACAAAATTAGTGCCATGAGCTGCAATACTTTTATTCTGAAGGCCCGTATCAATAGAGAGCAATTGCTGAGTACTATCCAAATCAGTTGGATTAAACTAGCTTAAAGCCTAAGGACCAGAAGCCCAAGTATCCATAAAAATGACATGTCAGAGAGAACATCCATTCGACATTGATTAAACTTAATGACCGGTTATTGGCCAAGGCAGTAACGTGGAGCAGATAAGGGACTGCAGCAAGCATCAAGAGAATAGCCCCAACCCCCTATAATATAATGAAAAGAAGAGCCCACCAGATAACAGGGAAATTATAATCACATAAAATTCATATTCAAGCCTCTCTTTTCCTCTGTTACTACAATACTGAAAGTAGAAACACATCGCAACGATCTTTTTATCAGACATACAAGTAAACAATTTCTGGAGGTGATAAACAACAGTATAGTTGGTTGTCCTGTCAAATAAATGAAACAGGATCACACAGGAAACACTTACAGTAACACCAGCAGGGGGGTCACGGTATCCAGTTAGAAGGCCAAAAACATAATTCTGACCATTATGACGAGCCTAATGATACAAGGGGGAAATATTAGCTGGCGGAAAGAAGGAAAATAAAGGAAAAAAGCTACACAAATGGATAACTTGGTTGAGGCAGAGGAGTACTTTGGTGATAAGACTTAGATCTGGAGGATAAGCTCCTCCATTAGCGAACCTAGCAGCTTGTTCGTTCGGATATGGCTCAGGGAAACGATCACTCAGTTTCCCAGGACGAGTAAACATCTCTCCTTCATCATTAGGCCCATCAACTACCTCGATCTCAGCTGCCATAGCCTTAGTTTCCTCCTCAGTGTAGGCCACACCCACCAGGTCACGATAGGAGACTAAGGACATGGAATGGCAGGAAGCACAGACTTGCTGATAAACCTGGTGGCCCCGCCTGATCCTGTAGTTGCAACATGATATGTTAATGCCCGTAATAAAAGAGTCGACAGTCCAGCATCCAATATAAGGAGAACAGGAGAATTAAAATTGATCGCAACATACATCCAAGGAGAAATTAAATTGACATCCAAGACTGAGCAAAAGCACAAGTATGGTTCTTAATTCACTTTTTCGGCTTTTCCCCAGGTCGACTCTCACAAATATTCCATTTGTAACAAACTACACACGATTTGGAATATACTCCCTCAGTCCTAGCTTCATTTACTTGTATTCCGTTAATCCGTTTTGGTCCGTCCCAAATTCAATTACTCATTCCTTTGATGGAAAATCTCTCTCCTGCTTTATTCACTATCTCTCATACTTTATTCACTATTTCTCTTACTTTGTTCAATCTCTTTCCTACTTTATTACCATCTCTCCTACTTTATTCACTTTTTTCTTAAAACTTGTGTCCGGCCCCGCGGATAATTGAAACCGAGACGGAGGGAGTATAATTTAAGGAATCCATCCATCACACCGTTCGCATACGAATGTGCTCGACACCACATTAGAACTTCTAGTCATCTACATGGGTCAAATCATCTACTTCAAGAACAATAAAACAAAGTCTCAGTATTATCAATCAAATTCATACCATCCACTCCTGGAACAGCTAAACAAATCACAAGCTTATCTACTCAAAAGAGAGCTAACTTGAAGAATCTAATCTGAATAAATAACATAATTCAGAAAATATTTACTCAAACCCAGAAGGGAGCGGAGCTGAGCTGAGCTGCAAACAGATTTAAAAAAAGAACATAATTGAGATAATACTAGATAAGTCAGAGAAGAACTCACGAAGCATGGTCATATGAGCTTAAAATGCCATTGTGAGGCCAGGGATAGTCAGGGCACTCCAAACCATGTTCAGCTTCATCACAAGATGATATTGTTGTAAAACTTAAAAGTCCCGACACACCTGCTCCAACAAGGGCCAATGCTCTCAAGGACTTTGAGGTGGCATTTCCAACTCCTTCCTGTTCTTTCTTAGAGATAAGAGATGACAAAGCTGGGTAGGCCTGGAATAGGAATATATTGGCATGCATGTTTTAGTGTTCTTGTTGATGTCTCACCACAAAAAGAATCGTAGGCTCAACATTGCAAAAATAATTTTTTTCATCCTGGATGTTAATGTAAAGTGTTCTCAGTGTCATCAAAAAACAAGATACAGCAAAGTCGCCATTAACATTTTTAGTGTTCTTGTTGCTGTACAATAATACCCTTATAATCTCACCGAAAGGTGCAATTTAAAAGACTTCTGCTCAATTTGAAACGCCATCACAAAAACTTATGGATGAAATTGCATGCTTAACTTGCATGTGAATTATGTGAATAAATACACAGTCCTGGTCAAATTTCTTACTTTGAAAATGCAATCGCTTCAGTTGCTGGGAACTACAAGTTATCTCTTATAAGATGACAGCAAAAGATCGTGGAGAAAAACAAATTGAAAGGCATAATACTTACAGCAGTCTTTGATTGAAGTCTCTCCCTCAACAATCGGTGAATTGCTCTACCCCCAAACATCTTATGAGAGAAACCTGTTTATACACAAATAGTCGGTGTATTATGACAAAGGAAGATGTTTAACATATCACGAAAACTTTCTAACACATCAGCTAAATAATTGTATTGCCAGCAACTTCAAGTGACGTGACACAAACAGAACTGCATGATTCTTAGCGACCAGGTCACATGAGTATTATTGAACACACTTTGAATCAGGAGGAATATTCATCAAACACATATAGACATCACATATCAATTTTGAAAATTATATATGATACTATCTCTCTTTGACTCCACATATTCCTGAATAGATCCAACTCATAGATACAACATAAACAAATATTTTTGCTTATGATATTCGATCAGTGCTACGCCTTCAAGTGCAGTCATCTCGCTTTGTACAGGACTAAGATTATGTTCTTTGTAAGCCTTAGCAGCCCATCTGTTCTTTTTATGCTTGTGGTAGATAAACTCTAGATATATGTGTTGTGCAATTCGATATATGCTAGTCTGTATTATTCCAAGGTGTGTACTTGGACATGAACACTCTAAATCATCTTTGTACTAAAGCTGCACTTTGGGCCGCTAATACCAGGAATCCGGATGAAATCTCCAACTTGAGGAGAGAATTGCATATTTCCTCAAATAGGAAATACTGAAAGAAGACTTATCTATTGCCATATCATTTAATTATTTTATGACCGACTCCTATGCAAGCTAGTTTAGATCGGATCATCTAATTATTCGATATTCAAACCTATGAAGATAAGTTAATTACATATCCTTCTAGTACATGAACACCATTAGGATAACTCGTTGCTAAGATATTTAATAGCAATCAATATATTTGTTCAAAACCAACAACAAGACCAAGACAACTAGCCTCTACTTTCTGCTGGTTAAGACTCATTTGTCATCTTCTTCACCTTAGCAGTGAATGGTCTAATTCAACTAGACTTGTTTGCGATAAATCAGAGAAGTGTAGTGAACCCTAAGAAATTCCTAACTATGTAATATTTATGCCTACCATTTCTACAGCATGAAAGGCTGCCCTTCAGAGTTTAGTCAAAATTCTTTCTTGAGGGCAAACAAGAAAAAACTTTTCCACCCACCAATACCAATATATGACTGTCAATGAAGGACATAATTATCATACAGATGTATTTACGCTAACTAAGAGCTTTTATCACCATTCACTACTCATCAAATTGCAGCTACCATTTATCAATCCACATATAGACATATCTAGTTACCACTTCTCTTTACAAAACACAGAATCTACAAATAACTATACCTAAATAGTAAATACAAAATTCAGTCCAATAATACCAATCTGAAAACTACTCCTATATATCAAGTAATATAGAAACTTCCCTAACATCTCAGATTCAATGGCAATACAAAAACGACACTCAATCCGAAAAATACAGAGAATCTCAACCTAGAAAGCTACAACAGAAGCATCTCAGATTCAATAAAGGCACAAAAGCGACAAGCAAGCTGCTTCGAAAATAGACACATCTGAAGCTTATACATGAGCCATGTGCAATTAATTGACCGAATGGATATGAAATGATCAGATCTAGATTGAGTATGGAGAAACAGAGATGACTTGCCAGAAAATTGATCGGCGATTGGAGATCCGATGGAGAAGAACACACGTCTACAGAGATGATTTGGGAACCAAGTGCTCTAGCTGTGTGGTTGAGGTGTTTTGCGGACAGAAAAATCAGTTCTATTTTTGCGTGGAGCTGGAAATATAGATGGGCCGACTGGACTTTAGATTGGCCCAGTCTGTAATAGCCCAAACTACGTTGGGCTTTCAAAATATTAATGGGCCGGGAGTATCATATGGACACCCACAAATTTAGGCCCAGATTCGACAGTTGCAGCATGTTCCGTCGGACAGCCTGACCCGGCCGGGTGGCTTAAGTTCCATCCGCAACCATGATGTGTCATATGTGCGTAGTGCGTAGAGCCTGTTTCTATATGGAGGCGGATTATAGGAATGGCGTGTAATAAATTGACTCGGTTTATCTAAATACCAGAGTAAGTTAATGCATCGTATTACATGTTTTTTTATGTATCCATCATTCCATCTCGCACTATTACTGGGAAATATGAGTTAAATTTACAATGGCATGATTACAAGTTACAGTAAAATGAAGTGAGCCATTTGCATAATTGCTTGTCATGACAGCGTATCTTTGCGTAAGCGAAGGTTCAAAACTCTACTTGCAAGTCTACCCCGACAGTCATTCAGATACACCACTTATCGCTTCTCATGAAATGATCATCTATACGGTAACCAACTAGAAGTACTATCCATGTACTTTTCTCATAAATTAACAAATACGTGCCACATCGGTAAAGTCGTATTTTTCAATTGTAAATCTAAACAATGGCAGTCAGTGAATTGCTCAATGATCAAGTTAACCTCAATATTACTCAATCCATCATCCACCTTTGAATTTTAAAGATGTACTAATTCACATTGAAATGAGAATCGATTCTGAATAGATACACTATAATGAGATCCTCGGCTCGACCAATTTTGTATAGTACTTTTGTTGCGGGATAGTTCCGGATACGAACCTAAGACCACTTGCATTGGTGACGGCGCGACGATGCGTCGTCGGCTGATGACGGGATCCGTGACGAGATTCTGCTGCATTGGTGATGCGTCGTCACGCCGTCATGGAATTAATTTTAATTTTTTAATATATGATGATGATATGAATTATAAGAAATGTTGGTGTTAATAATTTAGATAAATCAAACCATGAATATATTACAACAAACTGCAGACAAAAGTAAATATAAGATGCTTGACAATACTTACTTTCGGTAATTCCAAAAATTCAAATTCAAATTCAAAGCACACTGATTTTATTACAACAGACACTTGGGAAAGTAAAACACAAAAGTCACACTTCAGAGAGTAAAAAACAAACAAGTTACACTTCAGGTAATTTGAAATACAAACAAACTAAACACAAGCTCCGAACTTCACCCATTATTCTGACGGAAACAATTCTTTCTGCAGTGCATCAGCTATTGCACGATGTTCAGGGGTCAAGTTGGCATAGTTGTTCAAAAGCTGCATCAAATATCCCATCTTTTGCATCTTCACCTTACGTTCCTCCTTCTGTCGGGCAAACTTGAGTTTCTATCTTTCCAAGTCAGGATGTACGCATAACTTTCATTAAAGTGAATCCATCCCTCGCTCATTGCATCCATTGCGAAGTTACCAAAACTAGCACCTTTAGCCATCTTCTTTGCCCTGTAACGACTAATAGGCCGTTTGATACTCGTGACACTGTCGTCACTCAACCTGTACCGTTTGCTCCCACAACTACCACCTGCTGATCTCGGTTGGGGTTCGTGAGAAGTATTTTGGGAGGATTGAGGGAGCTTTTGCACCAACTGTCCGTAGGTTTCGGGTGCGTTTTGTTGCATCCACTTGAGAGTCTCTGGAGTAAACAAGTTTATGTCCATGTCACCGGAAAATTGAAGTGGATAGAGTGTTTTGAAGTGAATAGAGTTTTTCAAATGTAATTAAGGGAGAAACAGGAGTTGGAGATGTGATGATTTAAACATAGTCAAGAGTGTTGTCTATTTATAAATCTCAGAAAAATAAAGCCGTTGATGATTTTTATTTATTTTTTACGTTTTTATTTTTCAAAATATAGGCGTTTTAAAAAGGGGACACATTTTAAATTTAAAAAGAAAAACCAATGATTGGGCGCGCCATGAGCCCATGTAAAACATCCGGTTCGGATCCACCGCCATAGAAAGGGCAACTAGAATAAAAGAAGAAAGTAGCAAGCAGCTGAAACAGAAAACCAGCTGATACCATTGGCGCCCACAAAACACAAACTCATTTGCCTTTTCCAATTCTTACAGCTATATACATCTCCTTGTTTGGGCAACAATGGGTGTTGATTTCAAGCATTTAGATTTGGAAAACAATGGTGAGATCTTTGGTAAAACGCAGCAACAACAGTTCCACAAAATTTCTCCTCATTCTCTCTTTAATTGGGGTTGCCCTCACGTTGAATTTCTTCTTCACTTCTTCTTCTTCATCAACTTATTTATGGATTTCATCCAACTGGGCTCGCGAGAAAAGTCGTGTCTTTGAGGCTCCAAACGCTCAAAAGGCCAACGAAACCGAAAAGGTCAGTTCTTGAACTATTCTTGAACTATTACATTGTCATTGCCTCAAATGCTGGTGAATCTATTCTCAGTGAACGTTTGTAGAAAGTTGAAATCACTGTGAAATGATTAAATGAACCATGATAACTGTATGTGATGCTTTAAAGTTGTTATCAATTAGAAATGCATAGTTTGCGATAATCATTTGCTTTCCACTTGTATGAAGCTCCATTTGGGGCTAAACAATTTAAAGAAAATGGTTTTTAATGTCAATTGTTGTAGTTTTTTATGATGCTCTGGATCTGTCTTAGTTCCTGTTGTAAAAATACTCCAAAATCAGTTAAATGTAGATCTTATTGAAAGAGGTGATTGTTTGCAAATGGTTAGAAATTACGGTGAGTAAGTTGGAAGAATGATTAAAGTTGGTGATTAGCTGATTAATTTGGAAATTACACCAAATAAGCTGGAAGAATCACAATTTTTTTAAAAAGTGATTGTGCTTCAGAATAACTATAATAAGTTTCTAATAGTATTTTGTGATTACCCGGTTAGATTTTTATTACTGCTTGCATTTGTGTAAAGGTTACATCTTTGCTTAAGTTGTTGGAAATTCCTTGTAGGGTGAAATTTACACTTGATAAGTATAGTTAGTATACCTGTTGAAAATTTGGACTTCTAGTACAGATTTCTTGGTGAAAGTATTTTGTTGCTTGATAATCTATACGAGAAGAGACATTATAATGATTGGGGTAAGACAGGTTGCAGATGATCAATTAGAGGTTGGAGGTGTTAAACTAAACAAGAGCGAGGTAGATCGTATTCCTGGACGAATTCTGTCAGGTACATTTGCTGATTTGCCCGCTCCCGAATTGGAATGGGAACAGATGCCAACAGCTCCAGTACCGCGTTTGGATGGTTTCGCTGTTCAGATCAAGAACCTTCTATATGTATTTGCTGGATACGGGACCATCGACTATGTACGTATACAAATCTACCTCATGAATTGCGTGTCCGGTGTCAAGCTCTCTTATTATGTTATTGTGTTTATGTGTCAGGTGCATTCTCATGTTGATATCTACAATTTTACGGATAATACGTGGTGTGGAAGATTTGACACACCGAAAGATATGGCAAATTCACATCTGGGAATGGTGACTGATGGAAGATACGTGTATATTGTATCGGGACAGTATGGCCCTCAATGCCGTGGTCCAATAGCTCGTACATTTGTCTTGGACACTGAGACAAGAAAATGGGAGAGCTTGCCACCATTACCAGCTCCAAGGTATGTGCCCCTGGATCGTTTGAACCTACATAACATTGTCCCAATATGTAGTAGCTAAAGTAGACGGTGAAAGTTCCATCAAGATACAAGGACTAAGTTAGTTTTCAATCACCACGGGACAACATGTATATAAATTATTTTTTCTGTATCTTGAACTATAACCACTAAACAGGTATACGTGTCGGAAACTTTTAAACGAGGTTGATTTGACCTTGAAAAGGTTCTTGTAAATGTTTCAAACATGTATATTTCTGGTGGCGTGGATGAATAACAAGCACACGTCCTATGTTTTACATGTTGACATGTTTGGCCACAACGTCACACCTTTTTTCTGTATATTTTTCGAGCTTGCATTACAGTCAGCAGTTTGAATTTGTTATTTGTGCAAAATATTCTAAAGAATAATTTCAGGTATGCTGCAGCAACTCAGCTGTGGAATGGAAGACTCCATGTTATGGGTGGTAGCAAAGAGAATCGGCACACACCTGGAACTGACCATTGGAGTCTTGCTGTCAAGAATGGTAAACCACTTGAGAAACATTGGCGAAATGAAATACCAATACCTCGAGGAGGACCACATAGGTATGTGTTACAACTTATGTGTAATCTAAATTTATCTGCAGCTGCTTTATACATAGTTAGATAGTCTAGTACTGAGTATATATTTATATGTAAAGGCGCAGAGTGATTCATGATCACACGGTCATTCCCATTAGCTGCATGCCTGCATCTCCAGAACCTCCAAATCAGATACTATAGGAAAGCGGATAGTAATGTTTTGTTTGTGTGTCGATAGTTAAGAATCTTAAGATTCTTGTTTAGATGATGATTTTTGTTTTGACTATCTGTGAATCTAGTGTTTTTTTCTTCGAGCACCTTAGACAAAAAGTGACCAACTTCAACCCAAAGAGCTAAGAGTTAAAGAAAAAACACTTAATATCCATCGACAAGTACTTGGCTTTTTTGGTCTCATATATTGTATGAACATAATATTATTTTGTATTCGTTTGGCGAAAAGTTGAATAGTCTAGTTTCAAGTCCTTTTTCCCTTTCAATAGGGCCTGCGTTGTTGATGGTGATAGGCTTTTTGTTATTGGCGGTCAAGAGGGTGATTTCATGGCAAAACCAGGATCACCTATCTTCAAATGCTCACGGAGACATGAGGTGCGCGTTCATGAGTTTGCTATCAGGTCTTGGCATTTCTTCTTTCTCTATAAATCACTCTGTACTCATTTGTTGCTTTCTTTCCATCTGTCCAGGTTGTTTATGGAGATGTTTATATGCTAGACAGTGAAAATAAGTGGACAGTCTTAGAACCCATGCCTAAACCAAACTCCCACATTGAATCTTCTTGGGTGATTGTGAACAACTCGATCATTATCATGGGAGGCACAACTGAGAAGAACCCGGTGACTAAAAGGATGATTTTAGTCGGGGAGGTTTTCCAGTTTAACTTAGACACTCTGGTATGCTTCCTCCTATCATACAAGAAACAACTTTCCTTTTCTATAAAGGCACATTTGTATCAAATTCTGTGTTTTCGTTTCTACGCTCTTCGAGAATTTGGGATTTGCACTTGTAAAAACAGTGATGAATTTTCGCCCCATCTGAAAGTTCATGCCTGGACAGAGTTGAGGTGTTCTGAAGATGACATATCCAATAGGAAAGCCGTTAACTTCTATAATGATTAATAACTTGCAAAAAAAACCTCGATTTTCTTGAATCGTTCTAAACATGTAACTGCTTGAGACTCTAGCCTGACATTTATTCTGTCAATCTTACAGAAATGGTCTGTCATTGGAAAGCTACCATACCGCATAAAAACAACACTGGCTGGTTTCTGGGACGGCTACATATACTTCACATCTGGACAAAGAGACAGAGGACCAGATAATCCTCAGCCTCGAAAAGTCGTCGGAGAAATGTGGAGAACAAAATTGCACCTCCAGTGATGTGATTCTTCTCCTGACCTCCATTCACTGTAACTATCATACTGTTTCATTTGTCCTAGGAAAATCCAAGTAGTTATAACATCTCTTCATTTTTGACATTCTTCTTACACATTGGTGGTTGGTGGTGGATTTTTGTCCTCATGTAACTAATAGTAGAACATTTTGATAGGGATTTTCAAATTTTGGCACATGACAACAAAGTAATGACAATTATGCCGTTTGGGTGATTCCATTTCTGAACTTACAAAGAAATTCATTGGCTCTCACCGTCTCTTTTCCTGCTTTTCTTGAACTGCACTGGTCTCTTCTCTGATTCTCAACCAACATGTCTCAACCGGACCCAAAATCCGGCTACTGCCCTGAAACCGGCACCTATCACACCCTCCGTGGTACCGTTCCCCTCCCACCACCAACCACCCCTCTCTCTGCTGATTCCTATGCTCTTTCCTTCTCCAACCACCTCACGACCTCCACTGCCCTCATCGACTCCACCACCGGCCATGTCATCTCTTATGCCATGTTCCGCCAACATGTCACTTACTTAGCTCACTCTCTAAGAACAGACCTCAATCTATCAAAAAACGATGTCATTTTCATCATCGCTGCCAACTCCACCACCATCCCCATCCTCTACTTCGCCCTCTTATCAATCGGAGTCACCATCTGCCCTTCCAATCCTCTCAGCACCGATCATGAAATCGCCCGCCAAATCCACCTCACCAACCCAATCCTTGCCTTTGCCACGTCATCCAATGTGGATAAGGTTAAGTGCCACGTGGCACACACTTGTCTCGTTGATTCTGTTGACTTTCAGTCAATGATGACTAGACCACCACCACCGGGTCAACGTGTCTTTGACTCGATCAGTCAGGGTGATGTGGCAGCGGTTATGTTCTCGTCCGGTACGACAGGGCAAGTGAAGGCAGTGGCAATCACTCACCGGAATTTGATCTCTACGGTGGCAAATTTCTACTATTTACGGGGGTCAGAGGAAGCTGCGGTGGGGCTGTATCCGGTGCCGTACTTTCATATATTCGGGTTTCATTATGCCCTGAGGTCTGTGGCATTGGGGGAGGCGGTGGTGGTGATGGAAGGGAGGTTTGAGTTGGCGAAAATGCTGAGGGCAGTGGAGGAGTGGAAAGTGAGGAATCTGGCAGTTGTACCGCCAATTTTGGTGGCAATGGTGAAGAGTGATGAGACGGAAAAGTTCGATTTGCAGTCGTTGGTGGCGGTTGGTTGTGGCGCCGCTCCGTTGCAGATTGATTTGATTAAGGCTTTTGCAAAGAAGTTTCCCAGAGTTTCAGTTTATCAGGTTTGCTCGTCATGCATTTAGCAAAACTTAGTTATGCATTTAACATTGTTGTTTAAATTTATATAGCTTAGATAGGATATGTTGAAATGCTCAAAGTGTGAAAATGAAATACCGAATTGAAGGGATTTGGGATGACTGAGACGTCTGGTTTAGCGTTTGGATTAACGAGTCCTGATGAGAATCACCCATGGGGTTCGGTTGGAAAGCTCACGGGTAATTGTGAAGCCAGGATTGTAGACCCGGATACAGGTGTAGCTTTGCCTCCTGGCAACCAAGGTGAACTTTGGATCAAAGGACCTATAGTGATGAAAGGTAAAATTGAATATGATCTGATCAACATTGATCTGGCCTCAGTTTGTAACATATGTTCTTGCAACTGTCTGTAACATATGTTCTTGCAAGTTGCAACGATATGAATGGAATAATTGGGCGATTGGTTTTCAAAGTATTTTTTGGCATTCTGTTTCTGTGTCTTTGGCATAAGAAGTTTATGGTACATTTATGTAGGATATGTGGATGATCCCAAGGCCAATTCGGAAACATTGGTGGCAGGTGGGTGGCTGCGGAGTGGTGATATATGTTATATTGACAATGAAGGTTTCCTTTTCATTGTTGATAGGTTGAAGGAGATGATTAAATACAAAGGATACCAGGTTAGCATCCATTGGCCTTTTTGTTATTGTCAGGTTTGAAATGTACCGTACTGTACTGTACTGTACTATCTTTAGTCTATGTGGTGCTTTAAAAGAAGTTATTTGATTCGTGTTGTTACTCGATTAGGTAGCTCCGGCCGAGCTAGAACAACTGCTGCTCTCCCATCCTGATATTGTTGATGCTGCTGTTATAGGGTAAGTTTCGTGTGAGATGATGTTTCTGTTCATTCATTGAAATGCATTGATCCTGAAATTTGAAAATGTCTGCTTTATAGTTATCCGGACGAAGAGGCTGGTCAAATTCCCTTCGCCTTGGTTGTTCAACGGCCTCAAAGTAACATAGATGCAGAGCAAATTACTGAATTTATTAAAAAACAGGTAGTCTATTCTACATCTGACTCAGTCTTGAGTATGATTTGGAAGCAAGTTATCTGGTATTGTTCACAAGAACCGTACTGCCTTGTTACAAACTTACAGCCACTCGTTTCTTTCATCTCTATCTCGTTTGCTGTCTGTAGTTTTAGTAACAGTACACTATTCTGCAGGTTGCAGCATACAAGAGAATAAGGCGTGTGATGTTTGTGACGTCGATTCCCAAGAGTCCATCCGGGAAGATATTGCGGAAGGAGCTAAAGAAGATTACAATCCCAGATTCCAAGCTATAACCGATGATGCTGTGCAGAGTGTCGGTCAAGCCTTCTAATCATTGCTATAGAGACCAGAACTTATCTACAAGCAAGGCAAAAAAGCTCAAGTTAGGAACTCACAGTTTGCTGTATACATTTCAATAGTTGAATGTAAAGCATTTTTATCTGCTGAAAAGGAATGGAATTATCTGTTATATAGCTGATTTCAAGTGGAAAACTAATGATAATAGTTTCCGATCTTGCAATATGATCACAATCTCAATCAGCAGAGAACAAATGCAAGATCTTGGTTGATTTACCAGGCATACCATATCTCCGGAATTTGAACAAACTGTTACAGAATTTATGCCTCCGATGATTGTCTTCGGCTTCGGATGCTGGCAGCCCATTTCTTTAATGCGCTGACAAAATTCTCCTGGGAATATATGACATCTTCTGACCTGTTTAACAGAGTTCATTTCAACCAGGATATATCTTCTGGTGAAAGAAATACTGGAAAATGAGAGGATTTACCAGGAAATATCTTCTTCTGCAATGATAACATGGCGGTCGTTATTCCCCATTTCCTGCTGGATGGCTCGTATTTGGTGCGCAGAAGCCACAAGTGATGGTTCACAGAAGTGCAACCGAATTAGTTGAAGCGAATCTATGTCTCCAATGTCACTTGGTATCTCCTTGAGTTCATCTCCCATAAGCCTGAGAACTAGGACTTCAAGACTTGGGAAGTGTATGCACTCTGCTTCCCAATGTTTCAAGTTAACGGAACTAAGTTCCAGATACCTGAGTTTCTCAAACTGGCCTTCAACCGGAGTCCACTTTCCGTTAGTGTATACATCATCCTTTAGCTTGAGCACTTCAATCGTTTTTGAAGATAACTCCAAATTTGCTACGGTCGAAAGTGTCTGCAAGTTTGATTCCTCAACAATTTCATTATCAGAAGGCAGCTCTAGATGAAAAGGCGATTTAGTGTTCACATGTCTTAGTGACAGCATCTTCCAAACTTTAAGGGGTAGTTGAAATACAAAATCAGGTTTTGCCATTTTCCATCCGAAAGTAGATAGTCTGAAGGTTCAAAACCTCTGGGAGAGATTCTAGAATGTCCTTGTCATGGGAGATGGCAAGGTACTGTAAATGGGCTACTTGTTTCCGACTGAGCTTGATAGGTTCAGTGTCTGTATCCAGAACCTTGAGCAACCTAAAAGTCGGAAACTTTGTATTGCCAGAACTGGAAAAGTCTAAAAGTGATCTGGTCATTGGGTCTTGAACACTCAAGAAGCTGTACAAATCAGACGCGTTGTGAACACTGAGTCGTCGTTGCTGCTTATACGCCATGCTTTCGAGACTATTACAGTAACAAAATCTCTCCTTTTGAGCTCTAAGAGTCCCAAATTCCCTCAGCAAATCATGAACTGTAACAGTTTTGATCCTACCCTCACTCTTCCTCCTTGACACTAGAAGTAAACTTCTACCCACAAGATCATCTATGTACCCCTCAGCTACCTCTTCCATGCATTTCGAACCACTTTGTTTAACAAATCCCTCAGCTATCCATAACCTAATAAGCCGATCGGCTTTAATCCTAGAATTCTCCGGGAAAAGCATCACATACAGGAAACATGGTTTAAGGTACACAGGTAAGTAGTCATAACTTAGAGATAATACCTTAGAGCACTGCAACTCAATTGTAGGTTCCATCTTTCCTGAAAAAGCTGTCCAATATTCTTCTGTGATGTTTCTTTTAAGTAGGCCTGCAACAACTGTGAGTAAAAGTGGAAGTCCCCCACAACATTTTGCTACCTCCATTCCAATTTGCTCAAGATTACAAGGACAAGAATCTTCCTTCCCAAATACTCTTTCTTGAAGTAGGCTCCAACTCTGGTCTTCTGTTAGAAGATTAATTTCATGTGGTTTGCTCCCAACATAGCCTGCAACATGCAACGACCTAGTAGTTACTAAAACCCGACTGCCATTTTTATCATTTGGAAATATGATCTGAATATCATCCCATGCTTTCGTGCTCCATACATCGTCTAAGACAATCATATACCTTCGGTTAAAGAGCTCTTTGTGAACAAGTACCTTTAACTCCCCATCACTATACTCTTGAATAGATCTGGATTGATGATCAGTTGGCTGCCTGTGGATGGATTGTACAATTTCCAAAAGGATCTTTCTTAAGGAGTGATCTTGAGAAACTAGTATCCATAAGAACCTATCGAATCTTTTCGACTTAGCTGAATCTTGGTAGTCTTTTTGCAAGAGTAGACTTTCCAATGCCCCCCATACCAAATATTGGTATGGCTTCCAAATCAGATGATTGTCTGTGTATGCGGTTTCTTATTGCTAAAAAATCATCCTCGAATATCCTAGTGTTGATGGAACAGTTGGATGAAATTGCAGGATCAGGGAGAACAAGTGAGGAACTAGTAGCACTTTCTACAGCACAATAATCATTAATCTTGGTTAAAATAAAATCCATCTCTCGTAACACATCCCGTAAAGATGCAACGTTCCTTTCCAGTTTCGGCCAGCACATTGAGATGCAAAGTTCCATGAAGTCTGCAACTAGAGAGTTTGAAATATACGAACGTTCTACAACGTCTTGAGCGCAATAGGCCACATTGATGATTCGGGTTTCCAAGAGATTGATTGACTCACTGGACTGCACATGGGAGTGTTGTTTGAGAAATGTGAGTAAGGTAGTAACATTTTGTTGGAGAGACAGGAGCTGGTCTTTCTTGAAAAGACGGGGATCTGGATCATGAATCAAGGTATGGTTTAGTGTTTGTGAAAGGGAAAGAAGAGCAGCATAAGCCCCCATGGCTGGTGAATTCAACAAATGAGTGATCTTTGGCAAAACAAGAGAGTAGTTGAAAGATACAAAAGCAAGTTTAAAGGTACACCCAATTTCACAATCTGAGAATGACTTGTCAGGAAAGAGTTAGCTGGACTGAGACCACAACTTTTCCACCCCACTAGCTTCTGTTTGTAGTGGGGCTGCCTTGAAAGTCACCTCATCGATCCCACCCGGTGTGTATCGTATACTGTTCTTGGTACAAGTCCGGATGGTTTTGTTCTTGGGTTCTTCCCAAAAGCCAAAAAGAGTGTCTTTGATAATTGGCATGAGTCCATCCTGGAAAAGTCTAAACTTGATTGATGATAGTGTGCAGAGTATTGGACGAGCCTTCTTTCCGTTACTAGTGAAACCGGAACATATCTAGAAGAAAGGCAGAAGTCAGGAACATTTGTTATGGGGCGGAAGGAGTACGTTCAATGGTTGAAAAAGGAAGCTTTTTTATCTGTTGAAAAGGACAGGAAGTATCTGCAACGTGTAAGTTACATGAGTTTTTCTCTGTCTGAGAAATGTTTGTCTTCTGAAAACTTATCAAGAACTTCAGAAGTATACTGAAAACTTGATAATTTCCCCAGAATCTACCTGAGAATTGTCAAGTTAAAGCAGCGGATTCATTGTACAACGAGGCGCACTGTAGGATAAAATATCCTGTCTATGGCTCTGTGGAAGTGATTCCTGCCTACATCAATAGATACATGATGCAGAATGTCAACTAGCCAGAATCCAAGCACAGATTGCTGCTCAATTCGCAGTCTCAGAGCGAAGAAGTAGATACGAGCAAAGTTGAATCGCAGAGGTTCTTGGTAGAAACCAAGATAATGTTTCCAATACCACCTGTTGTTTTCTTGATTTGTTCATGTATACGAAATGAATGATGAGCGCTATACAATGCAAAGATGTGAAGTATTAACAGTACCGAAAAGTCTCAAGATTTTCAATTGAGAAGTAAGATAACTTCTTCAACTTCAAGTTATACTGAATGTTAAACCTACATCATGTTGGTATAAGTTTGTATAACCCTAAGCTCATTACAACTTGCAGCTCATGAAGCTACAAAAACACTAAATTACAGTATTTATAGACCCCATATTCATTACAGTATCTACTCCTTCGAAATAAGACTACTCATGGTTCAAATTTCAGTCAACAAACTTGGATGTCTTGCGGAGATGAATGTCATCATAAGCACTCTCCTGTTCCACATCTATGCAGTCCCGTGTTTTCAGAACCTGCAAAATCAACGTAAGAGAACAATCACAACTTCACTGAAGTCGAATGACAACGGAGGAGTAAGATTGAAGAGGTAAGGGTGCATGGCTTATCATGCTTTCGAATCATAGTTTGCTACCGTTACCAAAATGTAGGAGAATTTAAATAGTTCATGCTGCATATATGACAGAAAAGCATTGGATTTAATACCAGCATCTCATAGAACAGCCTTGCACTTTGTTTCTTTGTTTTTCCCGACAATAACTGTGACAAGTTTAATACTTCATCTTCTTTCTGCTTCTTTTTGAGGAGGAAATTTTTACGCAGATATGTTTCGGCCATTCTGCAAGGAAAGGATTGAAATTTACTGATTTTCACTCTTCAACAACTAGTTCATTCATAAAAATTAAGTAAGGTGAGAAAGTTCATCGTACCTCGTCCTTTCAGAATATGCACCTGGAATCGTAACAAAACATCACAGCAAACATAAAACCAACAAGAAGTTAATTATAGCACAGGTCGTTTGTAACTGCGAATAAAGAATGTTTTTCTTTTTCTATAAAAAGATGAAAAAGGTAAGACTTCGTGTACTTACCATTTTCCCGGCCATTTCCTCCGGATGAGTTTGACTCCTGCAAAGGAACATGCTCAATTAATCACTAATCAGCTAAAAGAGAAAATTAATGCAAAAGCGATTACTGCAACATACATATACATCTAAAATAATCCATAGGGAACAGAACGCAAAAGCTCGATCACTGTACATCAGCATTTTGCTGCGTAATTTGGTTTCAAGATTTCAGATATTAGGCAGTAACTCCTTGCTGCCTCTTATTAATAGTGTTAGAAATGATCTCTTGATAATCTTTTCAAGGCCTTATGCCAATTCATCTGTATGTTCAGAACTCAGAAGTGTTTGGCTACAAACTGGAATTGAGAAATGCTCAAAATAAAATTAGGGAAAGAGAGAAAACTTAATTCCAGTTTATAGTTTGATGGCTTCTTTTTACTTTATACTAAATTTTTGCTGAGATAGTAATACTTTCACAAGCATAAACGAGAGACAACTCTTATCAAAATAAAATTACTTTTATGTGGTCACCAATAAACTGATGGTTCTCTTCTACCATTTTTTTAGGGAAAGAGAGAAATTATGTTCCAAAAATCAAGTAGTTAAATCTAGACTCTGGACAAAAAAACTCACCCTTAATGCATAATTTAAGACGTTTACACTTTACGTACAATGTCAGTTTCTTAGCCTTGAAGAAATGAGTTCGGCTCAAATCTCATAATCCAAGCAGAAGATGAGTGTGTTATTGTTTTTTTTTTTTTGTGTGTGTGGGGGGTGGGGGGGGGGGGGGGGGGGGGGGTGTAACGACAGCTCTAGTGATGAATATGTACCTCGGTATAGAAATCAGCATCCAACTCCACTCCTCCGATAGAATGTGAGGCCTCCTCCATTCTTTCAAGTGAGCTTGTGGGCTCCACGAGGTCCACATCTACAGGGCCTGCTTCATTCTCATGTGATCTCAATGGGTTCGAATGAACTTGAGTAACAGGAGTCGTGGGAGCAACTGGAGTATCTTCCGGTAATTTCTGTGTATCCTCTGCAGCTTGTTCTTTCTCCTCACAAGTGATAGGAGATCTAACTTCCATATTACACCCGTGATCCTCATGAGAAGCGACATTCTCATGATTTTCCAAATTTACTCGTCGTTCAGCACCGGCAGTCCTATTGCTTTCAAGAGGACAGAGATCCACGAAGTTACCTGTTCATGCAGCAGTATATCACAGAGGTGGCATATTTTATTAGGCAAATTTCACCAGATAACACTATATTCAACGACATTCCCCACAAACCCAAGAGTTTTAAAAAAGCATACTCACTAGGAATCAAAGGATCCAAGATGCTCTCAGCCATGCGGCAAAATTTGTGAGCTCTCCAGGCCTGTAAACGAGTCGGAAGGACTCTTGACCCTTTACGCATTAGATCCCTCGGATTGTTTAGCCAATTTTTGTACTCTCTACAAACCGAAAGTAAAATATTAAGGAGTATCAATCATATTTAAGATACCATGAAAAGGGAAGGTTAATGAAAACAAACTTCAATAAGTTACGACTGTATTACAGCCTCAAATTTACAAAACAAAACCTGTGATCACATACCTATTAAGAACCACAAGTGAGCTATCCAACACAACCTTCCTCTTCTTGAAGATCTTAGCACTCTCACGTGGAGCAGGAGTTCGGACAGTTGCAATATCTCGCGTACCAACACCACCACCCTCTACAATAACCAAAAACATGAGCAAAGAGAGCAATGATAACTTACTGCAGAAGTTCTGACTGTTGAAGATCGGGAGATTCTAACACATAAATGTAATGAGGAACTTCATGTTTCATGTGAAATCAGTTTTAAGAAGTCCTTGTTACTATTTTCATGGCATGCAAGATAATTTAGTTATAATGAGAGTTACAGCAGATTAGACAGGTTGACCAAACTTCCATTTTCTCAAATTAAACTGCATGAACCGATTTCAAGTCATGCAATGGTATGGTATGAAAAAAACATCCAAACAAGATAATGGTTTGAATTGGAAACATCACACTCACCTGCAATCTTTGAGTCTGGAGTTACGTCGACAGAAATAGATATGTGACGTTCTTCTGGCCTCTGTCGCTTTTTGCTCTTCGGGGTATCTGTTTCCACATTAATCATCTTCTTGGTACCAACAGACTCTTCTTTGTCAACTGATCCAGTGCCTTTATGTGCTTTATCCCCTACAAAGCGTAGTCTCGAAATTTCTGTATATCCCGTTTCATGCTCACTATTACCATCAGGCATATCATTCATCGTTTCATTTTCAGTTGCATCTAGTACCATAGGTTCAGCCACAGTAACTTGATCTTTCTCTGAACTCGGTACCACATTACTGTTATCTTTGGACAACCCCGCAACACACTTGTAGCCCTTCTCACAAGTCAGCACATCAAGATTATCCAAAACGTAAGTAGATGACTTGTGACTCATTTGTTCTTCTTCAGCTTCATCCAACTCCATAGGTTCCAAACGATCTTCTAAAGAAAAACTGGTTTGTTGAAATGCAACTGGGCTTGCTGTTGAAATGAATATATTCCGAGATGGGCTCTTGGACAATTTTCGCTCCATAGGATGAAGCGAGAGCACACTGAGACGTGACAATTTATTGGTCAGAGAGAAGTCACTAGAAAGTTCTAAAGAAGAATGGGTGACAGAAGGAAAAAAGACATACTCTCTAGGGGGTGTATAAGAAGTCGAAGGAACTTCTAGATATGGCATTTTATCCTGTTAATGACACATCAGTTTCATTAGTTACATCACAACTTCCGCGTAAAAATGTCAATAGGAGTAACTGCAATTCAATGTCGTATATGCTTGATGCTATTCCAAGTTGTTTTGCACAACTATCGTCAGTAATTATTTCATGTTGCATAGTTCCTATACTTGCTGCTGTTCGTGATAACAACGTGCAGAGTTCACTTTAATTTCATCTGTTTTCATTTAAAAATCTTTGATCTAATTATTTTAACACCAGAACTATTTTAAATTTAAGCAGATCAAAAGGAGTCCATTCTGTCTGAACTGAAAACTTTTGCAGAAAGTTAAAGTTCAGCGAAAAGGAAATGACAAAAACAAGAGGGGACTACTTCACACACTACCTTATATAGCATGTCACTTGTACTTCCTTCTTCTCCCTGGCCAGCTGATGAATAAAAGAAGAACTAATTAACGCAAAACTACATAAACTTACAAATGACAATTCTAGTAATTCTAAAGCACCTGTAAGCAAGAGTTGTTCGGGAGGTCTAATGTTTCCGCTGCATAAACAGATCGTCCAAAAAAGTTGGTGAATAATGAAACTAAAGAGACTAGCTTAACAAAAGAATTGATAAACATAAAATGACAAGTATGAAGCTCACTCCACTAAATCCCGATTTTCCAGGAGTTCTAGGTTAAATTCATCGAGCGCGAATCTTGTTGGTCGCTTGACAGAATGATGACGTGTCCGTGGTGTGTACCCATGCACGGCAATGCTGACGCGTGTCCTCTTGCCAGTATTAAATTCGCAAAGTTTAGAAAGCACATCATTGCAGTCATGGAATAGATACTCCACTTTCTTTGAGTAAATCCTCACAACGCCCAAAAGAAGGTAAGCCAGAATTCTATGTGCTATCACAGGAATCCCATCAACCAGTATCTTATCTGCCACGAAGCAGATACTTGTATTTGAGATATAAAATTAACATCAAATTATTAGTAGTGCAAAATGCAGAACAAAATTTGGTGATCATTCTCTAGAGAGGTATATGGAACAGTGAAACTGTACTTAGACGTGAAAAGCAACCTCTATGCAATGGCAAACAGTCGAATGATTAGTACAGCAGACATTAGAACAAAACTTGACGACCCTTGTCTAGAATGGTATGTTCAACATTGAAACTATGCTTAAATACGAAAATCGACCTCCATTAAATGAGAAAAATGGCACGTAACTTCTCTTTACATAGCATGAACAGTGAAAACAGCCTCGAATCGATGCCCTAAATTTCCAAGTAACACATTGATAGATTGACAATTCCCATATACTACCTCAAACTAAAGCAACATTTGTCCAACCAAAGGCCAATAACAAACTAATCCGCAGCAGTATTCGAACCTAAAGGCCTTTAGCGAGTCACAATATTATTCTAACCAAAGGCAAATACAAGTAATAATCCACAACATTATTCTAACCACAGGCCTACAACTTACAATCCACAAAAATTGTTCTAACTAAAGGACTATAACTAATCAAAATTAACTCAAACTATAGGCCTAATGTGATTTATCCACAAAATGTGGTTCAATAAAATCATAGAAGAAACTTCCACACACATACCAACTGAACAAAAAGGTATAAACACAAAACTAATAAACAAAAAAAACAAAAAGGGCAAGCAAAAGATCGCATTTTACCAAAACTTACAAACACACTGTAACGACCCGACCACCAATCGATTGAGCCCCGACCCTTTGGGACGGCGTGGTTACTCATGGGCAGCTCTCTGGGTGATATGCTGGTCCCACTATACCAACACATGTCCTTTACCGCGCACTTTATCCTCACTCTCACTCGTGTGTGAACCGGGAGACTTCCCAGTTGGTCACTCATCCTAAGAATCCTAAGAGTGCTCCAGCGCGCTTGCGCCTTAACCCTGGAGTCCTTATGGATGGATTCCCGAAAAGAAAGGTGCACCTTGTTGGTATGAGTAGCTTTCTCGATCACTTTAAGCTATTTGGACTTGACTTGAAACTTTGGGCGTTACATTCACCCCTATTGAATTGTGCGACGTCCCGCCGCACCATGGTACGGGTCGTTACACACACACTCCATTTCTAACCAAAGGCCTATAAGTCAATAACTTAAAATCCACAAAATGATTCTAACTAAAGGACTATAACTAATCCACAATATTGCTCAAACTAAAGGCCTGATGTGATTTCTACACAAAAATGTGGTCCAACAAAATCCTAATAGATACTTCCATACACAAAAAGCTGGTATAAACACAAAACCAATAAACAAAAAAACAAAAAAGGTAGGCAAAAGATCGCCTTTTACCAAAACTTACAAACAAACTCTCCATTTCAAGAACTGACAGAAAAAGAAACCACACAAAATTTTAAAAAACGAAAAGCAAAAAAGAAACGAAAGGTATATACCAACAGAAGAAGGTATGTCAGTCTGCTGAACTTGGTCTTTTCTCAACTTCCTGTAACAATGAGCGGCAATCCAGACCGTACCTAAAGAACCCTTCTTTGAAAGAAGCAATTGAGAGTAGAACATGCTGTTATTTCCTTGTTTACCTGTTATCTTGAGAGTTTTTGTGTGTGTTTTTGCGAAATGAAAAACAGAGGGAGAAGGAGAAATGGAAACGGTCGATGGTTGAAGAAGTGAACAAGTGTGTGAGGGAAGAATCAATTTCTTTTATTATTTTCGATTTCGTCGCGAATTTATTTTAAGGTTTGGTGTCTGTTTCCTCTTTTGCCACTGAAAGATTTGCATTTATCTCTTACCTTGGTTACTGTAATAATAAAAATGAAAATAAGAAATCTTGATTGGTAGATTACTTGGTTAAATTGGGTATGTAACTCATTAACTCCATCTTTAAAGTTGACTCATGTAGAATATTTACCATACAACTTTAAGGGATCTTAACAAATTTTTAACAGATAAATAGTAACTAGAGTTTCATGTATAGACGTTAAAATCAACCTCTATACAATGGCAAACAGTCGAATGATCAATACATCAAACATTAGAACAAAACTTGACGGCCCTTGTCTAGAATGGTATGTTCAACATTAAAACAATGTCAAGCTGTCACTTAACCTCCGTTAAAGTCGAGTTATACAGTGAATTGTGTTTGTTTATGAGGTGGTTTTTAAAGATTACGGAAAGTTAATGAATAGTGAAGAGAGATGAGACATATGAATTATGAAATGAACATTAATTGAGAAATATTTAGAATTTAACATAACATGTTGAGAGAGTGTGAACGAAATACTTTATTGATGTTTGATAGTGGCGGTAAACATAATGACAACAAAACGGTTTTTTTTCTTTTTAAGTTTGATCACATGATGCGTAGATTATTGAAAAACGTGAATTAGTATTTACTGAATGTACGATGGATAATTCGTTAAATGCTTAATTCCTTTTGCATACTTAACGCTTGAGGATAAGGATTTTCCTTTTTCTAAAAAATTATACAATTTAAATAGTTAATGTAGTCAAATATTTCTTTTGAAATAAAAATGAAAAGGATGATAATGTAGTCAAAGATTACAAAAAAATTGGAATGTATAATTACACTAGAATATGGAATATATGATTTAGAAATGAAAAGGATGCACTTTACAAGAGAAAATCTCAAATTAATTATCCATTACCATCCAACAAAAAATGATTTTTATCGTACGGCCTTTATTATTATTATTATTAAATTAATTCCCTTTTGGGCCGGTTGTGGGCGAGGAGGGATTCGAACCCCCAACACCGTGGTTCGTAGCCACGTGACACTTCTTCCCGTTAATTTCCTCAAATGGTTAAAAGTAAAACTCATCTTAAAGCTGAGTACAGCTAGAATTGGCTAGTACGTACTTTCTATTCTGCTGCCACTAATATTAACTGAAATGATCAAGTTTATTGTACCGGTGGGTGGGTATTGGGTACAATAATTTGGTAAATAGATACCGTCTCTCGAGAGATCACGTATTAAAAAGATTAAAGTAATATTCGAACAAATGGACTAGTAAATATTAATATACATAATTTGTTTGCTAATTTATATATTTATCTCTCTTAATAATTTTTATAAAATTATATGTGGGTACACAACACTATATATAATCCAGGCAACTAGGCCGGAACTAGAAATTTCTTTCGTTTCGTGACATTTGCCCCTGAGAGCAAGACACGAGTCAGATTATCCAATAATTGTATTTTATTAGATGTTATATTTGCATTTTTTGCATGTAATTTTATTCGATTTTATATTTGTCAAATGTGATAAATACGACAACTATAATAAGCCAGTTAAAGAAACAAAAGTATTTGAATAGTAGAATTTGTTTAGCAAATTAATAGAAAAGCTAGCTTGTACTAATAATAAACAAGTTAGTGGATTTCTATGAAAATATTTTAAATAATAATCTATTTGATTTTGTTAAATATAATATTCCCTCTTATTCATAATATGATATGTTTTCATTGTTGCACAATTGTTATTGTCTTAAACAAATAAATTTATCAATAGAAAAACGAGAAATGTGCTTAGTTTTTATAGTGTTCAAGATAAAATAAATGAAAATTAATAAAATCGATGGGTTTAATGTTTAAGAAATGGTGCGAGCACGGAATCGAACTTATGAAGCAGGGATATAATTACGGGTGAGTGCGGGCGGGTTTTTACGAAAAATCAAATCGACCCACCTATGGCGGGTGATTATAATTATAAACCGAGGCGGGTGGAATATTTTCTCAACTTGCGGCGGTTCGGGTGATAAAAATGACAGGCGGATTGGCGGGTGAATGTAGATAAAAATGGATGTAGTAAAAACTTGCAACTTGTGCATAAATAGGTGTGCAGGTAAAAAAAATCAGCAACAAAGAGCATGTTATGAACAAAAAGGGTAGTGATTCTTTTGAAGTAGTTATACTTCTATACTTAATTTTAAAGATTTTCACGCACTAATGGATGAAATGTTGACCCGATCAGTTGCCAACTTGTGTTATTTTGCTTGAATACATGACATAAACTGAGAAGAACGAATGCTGAGTGCAAAAATGAAGATGAAATAGTGCTTAAAGGGAAGAGCTGTAGGCTCACTTAAACTATAATTATACTCAACGACATAAGCAAAAATGCAACTTCTCTAGTCGATTGGTCTCCAAATACTTAAATTCACAGACATATACCTACAAATATACATACATAAAAATGGTGGGTGGGTAGCGGGTTGCACCCATCCAACCCACCACCCCACTAATTGCAGGTGAAAAAAAGATTAACCCACAACACATTTTATAAAAAAAATTAGCTGGCGGGTGCGGGTGAAAGGCGGGTGATTTGTGCGGATGGGTCGGGCGGGTGGATTTTTTCACAGCCCTAGATATAATTCGTTAGGAATAATATTTCACCGCTTTGGTTTACCGACCATCGTTTCACATATTACGACGAAAGTGAACTTATCCATGACTTGTTCGTCCTCGACAGGTGCAAATGTAACTTCCATAGGCTTGCGAGGCAATATATTAAAAACACACCTAATTATGCATCAAACTGCTCGACAAAAAGAATGTCATTTGCGTTTTTGCAGTAATCACAGTTAGGGCTGAGCATCGGTCCAGAACCGGCCCGGACCGGACCGAACCAAAAAAGACTGATCCGAATTTTTTGATTTTGTAAGGCCCGAAGACCGGACCGAATTATGGTTTGCACCTGATTTGTACGTATGATATAAAAAAAACACTGGAGAATCCAGACGTTGGACACGTGTCATCACCAAAATCAATTTGATATTTTTTTAAAAATATATAAAAATATTAAAAATATATATATAGTACTGTATATAAATGAAAATTTCTGATGGACACGTGTCATTTGCTTGGAGAATTAAGATGAGAAATAATGTATTATGGCTGAGCAGAAATGGCCCCGGACCGAAAAACCGGCCCGAAAAATCGGTTTCCGGGCCGACCCTAACCTATTCGGTCTGGTCCTCGGGCTGAACTAATTTAAAATTTCAGTTTTCAGTCCGGGCCGGACCGAGAAAACCAATTTTTTCATAAAACCCTCAGATCCAATCTAATCACTCCATCTTTCCCAAATCGCTCCATCACTCCAGCCCAATCTCCGCCCATCGCTCTCCGTCCAGTCCTTCGCCACCTTCGCCGCTCGTCACCTCCGTCCAGTCCTTCACCACCTCCGCCGCTAGTACAGTCGCCTCTCCTTCAACAATCTTCGCCGCTCCCCCGTTCGTTTCCTCCTCCACCTACGCCAATTCCGCCCACCTCTACCTCCACCTCCGCCGATTGTTCCCCTCCGGCCTCCACAGTCATCTGCTCTGCTTGTTCGATTTTTGGTTGGAACTTGGAAGTTGGAACCACGGCTTCCCAAGATTCTTGCAATGTAAGCTTTCTATTATTCTCAAAATTCAACCAACAGACTTGTTTGTTTTGTTTTGTAAATTAGTGCTTATCTTTTTTCGTACATCTTGATAAGGTATCGACTTTTGCAATTTAGTGATCTTTTTTACTTCATTTGGTCCATGGTTGTCTGTGATTAGATTATTGAAGCAGCCTTTGTGTGTTGTTAATTGGTAGCTATCGCCATTACCTTGCATAGCTCTCTGTTGTTGTTCTTCTTACTTAGCAAGCTTACAAATTACCAAAATCCCCATGCCTCATTGTAGATGTGAGCCCTTTTACCATATTAGTTGCTCAAATCTGGGACCTCCCAATGAACATAAGTGCCAGCCTAAATTTTGTGGGCCAATTTCATCCATTTTTGCTCTTTGCCTTGAGTGTGATGCCTCCCCGCTTTGAAATCGGGTTCTAGGTCTCAGGGGGAGGTGTAGATTAGTTTCTTCACGTTACTGATCTTTTTTATATCGCCTCCATGATGTACCTAGTATTTAGTTTCAACAGGCTTCTGGAGTCTCTTGTTGTTGTAATATGAAATTATGAACTGGGCTTTCTCGTGTTAATGTAGGCCAAGTAGTAAGTAATAATTTGTCCATGGTTGTTGAATAGCCAGGGGCTCAGCAGTTATATCATACAATTCAAGGATGTTTTCATTTACTTCTACTAATGTTGAGGAGAAAAATAAAATGAAGTTACAGAAACCAGTGAGTGCACTAACTATATGAGGGATAGGGAAAAATTCGAAAAAGGTACCCTAGGTTGTGACATTTTCGGTTTTGGTACCTTATGTTGTTACCGTCCGATTTTGGTAACTTAACTTGACTTATTGTCCAATTACGGTACCCCTAAAACACGTGGCATCATAATTGAGTGACGCGTGTCCCTTTGCAATTTTAGACTTTTAATGGGTAAAATTGCAAATAAAATAATTTTTATCAATTTCAATTTAACCACACTGATTTGAATAATTATAAATGAATCCCACATTATCAAAATATTTTCAAAAACCACCTTATTAAAATGAAAAGGTAAAAACAAAAAAAAAAGTAAAAAATGGAAGCTCCATGGTGGAGCTTCCATGGCCATGGCATGGAAGCTCCATGGCTTCCATGGCGGATCTGCTCTTCCATGGCAGATCCGCCATGGAAGCATGGTGCTTCCATGTCCATGGCCGCCGGCTGCTCTTCCATGGCAGATCCGCCATGGAAGCATGGTGCTTCCATGGCTGGCCAGCCATGGAAGCTCAAGTTCCGATGCTTCCATGGCCGCCGGAAGCTCCACCATGGAGCTTCTTCCATGGTTTTTATCTTTTTTTTTTTTAATTTTTTTTTTGTTATTTTTCCAATTTTCAAGTGTGGGTAATTTTGAAATTTTTGTAATGAAAAAGGATCGATTTGAAATTAACAAAAATCTGCCGTATTTAAATTTTAGTCCAATGTATTTATGTATTTTGCAAAGGGACACGTGTCGCATAGTTAAGTCGCCACGTGTTACAGGTACCTAAATTGGACAAAAAGTCAAGTTAAGGTACCAAAATCGGACGGTAACAACATAAGGTACCAAAACTGGAAATGTCACAACTTAGGGTACCTTGTTTGGATTTTTCCCATTAGGGATAGAACATTTTTCGCTGTTAAACTACTTCAGTACTGTTTCTTTGTGCTTGTTCACTTGAATTCTAATGCCCTCTTGCTTTTGCACTTTTTAACTAAACAGTGAAGGATGGGCAAGAAAATTAACACCCTGCGTATTAATGCGAAGAAGTTCGGAAATCTCCAAAAACCTTGTATGAGAGAAATGATGACATTTCTTAATTGCTTGGCTATAGCTCAAGGAAATGATGTAAAATGTAGTCGGCAAAAATCGACGCTGAGTGCCTGCATGGATGCTCAGGTAGGAAGTTCGGTCATTTATAAATTATAAGTATATCATAAAATGTAATGGATGTAGAAACTTAATGATATTAGCATAGATCCCTCACATCTCTCATTAACATGCTTCATCTTCCTCAGACTGCAAACAAAAGGAAGCCTTGGGGTAGCATCAACTATCACCTTCAAAGGCTTAGCAAGGGAGGAAAGTAGTTCTTGCACTTCTTTTCGTTTCATAGATGTTTTCTGCTACTCTTGCCACTGGCAGGAAACATATTCAGAATTGAAAGCTGTAACTCACTGAATTCTGTAGATTCAGGACCAGTGTTTTTGTCAAGCTTCTTAGTGCGTTTTGCAGTTTGAGTTTTGTCATTGTTGAGAACAATTGAGATAGCTGCACCATTGGCCATTCTATAGCTATCTTGCTAGATATTAAAGTGGGAGGATATTTGACTTTCTTTTAAAACAATATGAATAAACCTGCTCTTCATATTACATGCTGTTTTAGCTTTCAAAATTATTATGGGCTTATGCAAGAACATCATGGGTAAAAGACTACAATGTTATGGACTAAGGAGTCGTTTGTTAGGAGGATGGAATTACGACAAATTAACCAAGTCAGATAGTACATATATGGGGGATTCAATGCTTAATATACGTGTTCACTAGAGCAATAGATAAGGTTATGAAATTACATTTTTCCTTACAATAGGACCCCTGTGCATCATCTTTTCATTCTTTTTATCTTCTTCAATATTCCTATATTACAAATGCTTGCAGCTTTTAGAAATCTTGATGCACGAACCTGGTTCGTTCTCAGCGAGAACCATAGCATATATTCGTCCAATCTCCAGCTCCAGTCAATCGCCCAATATCCGCCCATCGCTCTCCGTCCAGTCCTTCGCTACCTCCGTCCAGTCCTTCACCACCTCCGCCGCTAGTACAGTCGCCTCTCCTTCAACAAACTCCGCCGCTCCATAGCCCACCTACGCCGCTCCCCCGTTCATTTCCTCCTCCACCTACGCCAATTCCGCCCACCTCTACCTCCACCTCCGCTGGTTGTTCCCCTCCGGCCTCCACAGTCATCTACTCTGCTTGTTCGATTTTTGGTTGGAAGTTGGAAGTTGGAACCATGGCTTCCCAAGATTCTTACAATGTAAGCTTTCTATTATTCTCAAAATTCAACCAACAGAATTGTTTGTTTTGTTTTGTAAATTATCCCAAATCTTGTTTCTACTTTTGCTGGATATATTGTGTACGAGTAATTATGACGGTTCGGGAGTTTGTTTTAATGTTCTCTGGTTGGGTTTCTCAGTCAGTTTGTTTGCTACAACTCTTGTAACACCAACTTCATTATGAGTCTGGTGTTATGATTTTGGCATGTGTATTTGTATGATTTTGGTTGACTGGAGCAGGAAGCAGGCTGTTATGCAGCACAGCAGCAGGCAGGCTGTTAAATTTTTTTTATATATATATTTCGGTCTTTTTCGGTCCAGGCTCGGACCGAAATTCGGTTCGGTCCGGGCCAGGACCGACCATAATTCGGTCCGGTCTTTAGGCCTTACAAAATCAAAAAATTCGGGTCGGTCTTTTTTGGGTTCGGTCCGGTCCGGTCCGGGCCGGGCCGGGACCGATGCTTAGCCCTAATCACAGTGTTTGGCTCTTAATTGATTTTTCTCGACTTGCTCTCTTCGTCTGAACTGAACTGAATTATAGTATAAAATATAACTAAGAAAAACAGAGCAGAACTGAAATTAATTGAACTAAATTGAACTGAATGAGTTTGTAGATGAAGAGAACAGAGCCTTACAATTGAGGTTTTATTTTATTTTTTATAGTAGTATTTGTTTCTACACTACTGTTCGAACCGAGTTATTATTCCTAAAATTCAACTATGATGTATATATCATACTAAACTCTATAAATATCACAATTTAGTATCAAATGCAGAACTATAAAATTCAACTTCAATTTAATTATTATTCATCATGTCCGTCCACACTATTTGAGTTGAGTTTGAAGTTGAATACCAAACACCCACCTTTTTTCACAAACGGAATTTACCTTTTTTCACAAACGGAATCTTCAACACTTTCCTGGTGGCTTATAAATTAGTCATCAATTTGTTCACTAGTTGATAAGTAGTTTATAAGTTAACTGATTTACGATAATTCAACTGATAGTTATTATGGACAACTAATTATTATCGAGGCATTAAATCAATTAGTCGATAAGGTAACTTATCAAATCATCCAGCCTACTATAATTTATGAATTAGATGTTCAATGTTCATGTAAATTAAAATCTCAAAACTTTCGGAGTATGTTCTAATTATTAAAAGATATAGAAGTTTTGAAATTTTCATACATCTCAATATTTTTCACAACTTGAAAATGGAAAATAAATTGTAATGTACAAAAATATTTTTAAAAAAAAACAGAGAATCCAAATCCATTCCATATTGTTGGGGGAAAAAATCAGGACTCGGTTTCTCGTTTTGTCTTGTTGAGATTGTTTTTGGTAATGAAGAAAGGCGATATTGAACAATTTGACACTCTAGAATAGAAACGTGCATGTAATAGATTTATTCTAAAAATAAATACAAGTGATAAGTTCATTAAGGATATTTTTGTCAAAAAATAATGTGACGGAAAACCGATAAGATGAGAGATGATTGAAAACTAACAAGGTGATTGTAAGTTGATAGTGTGAACTATGAGGTAGCTGGAATTTGAGACTGCTAAGATAACTTATTTGAATCAATGTATTTGACAAATTTACTGATAAGTTAGTTCATATTAAATTTAAATAAGAAAAAAACTCAAAGGTGATTTCTTTTTTAATAAGGTACATGAAATAACAACCAAAAACAACCTGTCAGCACTCACCAGCCTTGCAAAATGCGAGTCTTAATGGGAAACTTCTCACTAAACTTGTATACAAAGAGATTAGGGGTGATAGGCCACATATGCCTTGGAAGAGATTGCATTTTTATAATATGGCGCATTCAAGAGCTTCGTTTATTACCTGGTTGGCCTGTTTGAATAGGCTACCTACAAAGGAAAGGCTTTACCGATTTGGTCTTATTAATGAGAAACAGTGTATCTGGTGTCATTAGGAAGAGACGGTGGAGCATTTGTTCTTCTGCTGTCTGCACACCAAACGCACCTGGATGCAAGTCTTGAATTGGTGGCACATTTCACATACACCTTATGGTTGGGACTCTGAGATATGTTGGATTCTTCGGTCTACTAAAGGGAAAGGTCCTCGTTGCCGAATTCTCAAGTGTGCTTTTGTTTAGGCTGTATATGCTATTTGGCGAGGGAGGAATCTATAGATTTTCCAAGCTTTACCATGTGACACTCATGTTATTGAAACTGTTCTAGCTAGAGTTACAGTACATCCTGTCTTAGCTAATTACTGTCGTCGATATATGTAGCAGATGGCTGCATATCCTTGTGTTTTTTAGAATTAGAGTTGTGTTGCTAGGTGATTTGTTTTAGGCCCTAGTAGTAGACTTGGTTGCCTAGACTTTTTTTTAATCGACTTTGTGGCAACTAAAGTAGCTCAAATTATGATTTTATCGATCTAATGAATGCGGGTACAATTCTCTAGTATAATCCTCTGATTCTAGTTTTCTAAAGCGGCGAACTTGGATCTTGAAATTCTTCGTTTTAGGATTTGTGACTTCAAAGTCGAGCAAACGTCGATGTGAGGGCTTCTTGACTTGATCTCGGATCGAATTGTGAACTTGAGAGTGTTTGAGGCAAGCGATGGCGAACTTCTTGGGGATTTGATGAACTCCACGAAGAACACTTCTAGATCGTCGCAGTATTTGGCCTTTGATCTTCTTTAGAGGAAGTTTGGCCGGCAGGAAACGTTTCTCCAAGGGATTTTGAGCTTGATCTTGGATCTAACGCAGCTTTTGGCGAAGAACTTCAAGAAGGTTGATCGGGCTTTGACTGGACTTTTGGATTTGATCTTCCTTTGACAGCGGTTGATCTTACAATAACGTTTTTCCAAGTGCGCTGGGGCTTCCTCTTGGATCAAACGACGACTTCTCTTTGATTTTCGGATGAACTTCTTGAATGCTTGCTCGAACTTCAAGGCGGATCTTTAGAGGATTTGCTCTGGCTCTGGTTCTCGAACTTGTGATCTTCCCTTCTCATTTTCTGGTGGGGAATGTGCTCCTTATATAGATGTGGGAAAAATAGAAGGATCAAATCCTATTGGTTGAGTCAAGATTTGTACTTATCCTCTTTTCTCTACTTGCAATTAATTAATAATTGCATCAATTTTATGACGTGGCACAATCCTATTGGTTGAATTGTGTCTTCTTTTTCATGTCATAATTTTAATTAAAAGAATGCATTTTGAAATCATTCTTCTAATGTAGCGGCATTTGATTGGCTTAGAAATCTCCGAATTTTCACATAATGTGAAATAATTGAAAATACTCCATATTTTCCGTGGCATGATTTGATAAGTATAAATGGGCAAGCGTTAAAATCAATTAAATTACCATATCATGTTGGAATTAAATATAGTAAAATTCCAATTAAATATGGTACATTTGATTTAATAATTTTAATAATTTATTCGACACATTTTGCGTGTCTACGGACTTGTAGATGAAGTGATTTTGGAATAAGAATTTTTTCGCGCTCATAAAAAAAAGAGTACATGAGATGGCTTATTTTTTAAACTAGACGTTAGCCTGAAAAAATAAGATTAAACATTCTTATTTTAATCGAATCGAATTATTTTGGTTAAAATTGTGAAGTGTTGAACCAATCGTTAAACCTCTTAAACCCTAGACAGCAATTCTTCTGAGCATCGAAATCTCAACCACAATCCATCAATGGCGATCTCACTTCGGCGAGCCGTACATTCTTCTAAAACTGTATTCCAAGCTCTCAGAGCATCTTCACTCACCTCTCACCGATCGCTCTCTCACCTGAATTCATCACCAGCTTACAGTTTCCATCAACGAGCTTTCGTAGAGAGGCTCTTGAACTCAACGGAAACAACAGCTCATCAGTTCGATACTCGCAGAGGCTTTGCCAAAGGAAGAAAACAGCATTTCAGTAATCATGCTTCTTTTACTTTCATAAGCTGTGATTCAATTTCAATTTTTTTTTTTTTGGTAATATTCAATTTCAATTTCGTATATTTTGTTGATTCATTTTAGTGCTTGTTGATTAGGAAATGGATTAATTGAATAGATGTTGAGTATTTGAATTGAATGCTGGCAAGTGCTGTGGTTAGAAAATGTTATTCTTCTGTTAACCGACCGAGAGGAGCTGATAAACTAGCTGCTAGCCTTAGCTAATAAGCTGACCAATTATGTGACTGACTGGTACTTGATAATATGGGGATAAGCTAGAATTGAGTGTTGATGAGGTACATATTCAAATGGAGGTGTGTAGCAAATTAGCTGATGTTATAGATAATTTGCTAGTTGGAGTAGCTACTCAAATCAGACACCTTATCACCTACTAGCTGGACACTCACGTAATGGACAAATGAGAAGATTCAGCCGATAAGCTAGCCTTAGCTAATAAGCTGATCAATTATGCAACTGACTGCTACTTGATAATATGGGGTATAAGCTAGAATTGAGTGATGATGAGGTACATATTTGAATAGTGGTATGTAGCAAATTAGCTGAAAAGATAGATGATTTGTTGAAAACTGGAAAATATAGAGATAAACTAAACTAGTTGGAGTAGCTTTTCAAATCAGACACCTTATCACCTACTAGCTAGGCACTCACGTAATGGACAAATGAGATGATTCAGCTGATAAGCTAGTTTCCAAGGTGTCTCTTAACAAAGACGAACCAAGTCATGCCTCATGGCCATGGGGCTATTATATATAGATATTTTGTACGCGACTGGTTATTTATCGTAGTTTTTAAGTTATGTAAAGGAAATGGAGGATGAGGGAGATTTTGTGACTGTGAATCCTTGTTTTGTCGGATATCCTCTCTTCGTTAGGGTCATTGTGGAAAAATCATTTGCATGAGGTAGGGCTTGTGTATTTATGTTCCATTTCAATTGTGCTTTCTGTAGAGGAGGAAGTGGAAGATGAGGAAGAAGATGAAGAAGATGAAGACGAGGATGAGGATGAGGAAGAAGGCGGTGATTTAGGGACTAATGTTAAGTCTGCAGCTAAGTCGCAGATGGAGGCGGCAATTGATTCATTATCTCGTGAATTGACCAAATTGCGTACGGGGAGAGCTTCACAAGGTGTGTAAATTTTTGGTGTGTTGTTAAAGCAACAGACTTTTTTTTTTTTTTTTTTTTACATGATTCTTACAAAGTTAATTGTCTTTCAGGGATGCTTGACCACATTATGGTTGAGCAATATGGAGTCAAGACACCACTTAACAGGATAGCAGTTGTCTCTGTTTCGGATTCGAAAACCCTTTCAGTTACTCCCTACGATACTAATGTAACGTGATGCTCCTTCCCTCTGATACATTATCCCCGCCCTATCTTTCTATCATTCTGCAGATGTTCTTGTGTATTATGTATCACATAGTATAGTATGAGTAGTTTAAGTAAACTGGCCGCATATGCTATTTTCTCAAAAGAGCAAATAATTTTGCAGGCCTTGAAAGAGTTAGAGAAAGCCATCATAAGATCTCCACTGGGATTGAATCCCAAATCTGACAGCCAAAGACTGATTGTACCTATACCACCGTAAGAATCTTAATCTTTGACTTAACTCCTGTTTTTGTTTGTTCGGCAGTGTGTATTTGTTTGACTGTTTTTTTTTAGTTATGCAATTTTTCTCTTGTCCTAATTGATAAAAATATTTTTATTTATCTCAAGTAGAATTTGAGATCCTGTCTCTTTAAATGAAACTGAAATTCCCCTGTACCAGGTGTGACAACAGAAATGTTATATTACTAATTGATATTTATTGTTCTTGTGATGCGCAGAATGACAAAAGATCACATGCAAGTAAGCCTCGACTCTTATTTATATATCCATAATTTTATCGTCCAGATTCCATAAATAAGCTACATGTTTTGTTCTCTAATAAAAGCCACTGCTAATAATGCGGAACTCTCTCTTTACCAGGCTGTATGTAAAATTGTCACAAAATCAGCAGAAGATGTGAAACAGAGCATAAGAAGAGCACGGCAGAAGGTAGCTTATAAGATTTCATTGACTTATCTTTACTTGAGATAAATACATATCGTCTTCCTTTATGGTTGATAACCATACTCATGAAACATACATTTTGTAATCTAATTTTTGTTTGTGATTTCTCCCCATGGAAATTTACAGGCGTTAGACAGCATTAAAAAGGCAGCACCGAAGAAGAAGGATAAAGCTGCTTCATCCATATCGTCAGATGATGCAAAACGACTAGAGAAAGATGTAAGTAGTGCTCATTGCTTCATCACATTTAATCACGTGTTTCTTAGACCTTCAACTTATTGCTGTGTCTAAATGTGTCTAAATCAGATTGATGACATGACGAAGAAGTTTATCAAGACAGCTGAAGATATGTGCAAGACGAAGGAGAAGGAAATTTCATCAGGCTGATATAATGACCTTTTGGTATACACCAGGTTGTTTTATGTGCAATGCAAATTCATTCAGTTTACCTCAGGTGTTTGAGTTAGCTGAGTTAAATTACAGTTGGAATTAGCTGAGCTTCTTTGAGGCAGTCGATAATATACGAGTATGAACATACCATTGAGAAATATATGAGTATGAACATACCATTGAGATTTGAAGTAGCCGTCAAGTATACATCTTGTTCTCTGAAATAAAGTGACCGATAATTCTGTAGCAATTTTCACCCCCATGTTCGAGTTGGAACGATACCGAGAAGTATGGCATGGTCACTTATTCCTTGCAGAAAAAAGAATTGTTTTGAGTTGCACCTATCTTAATGAATCTTCAACACCATTTACTGAAAATGAATTTACATCTAGAGAAGCCAAACCTCAACCAAAACTTTTTACACTAGGTAGAAATAGTTCCAGTACTTTGAGATAAAGTACTGATACATATCTATACAACCAAAATAAACTGCTCAAGGTTCTACTTATCAAAAATAGCCTCTCTGGTCACTAGCCTTATCCCGCGCACCCACAATTCTGCCATCTCTGCTCCGCCATCACATACAAAATGCACTTCCTTGTTCTTCGTTGTGACCACACGAAAAATGCCAGATACATTGCCGTCGCCCTTCTTCCTCCTATTTTTCTGAAAGCTCGGACTTGCTCCGACTTCTGCCTCTCGGCATACTACATTTCGGCAGCTGGACTTTCCCCAATGCAATATTCCGGTAGATCCCATCATCTTAACAAGCTTCACGTGTGGAGCTCCCTTCCCGCTTTTCGTATGCTTACGTACTCGTGAACCACCTAATACTAACTTCCGTGCAAGGGCGTTTAGTATAACATTCTCTGCGTCACTTCCCAAGCCTTGGAGTTTCCTAGCAAGTGAAAGTGCAGATTCTCCCTTTGAATTTTTCGCATCACAATTTGCACCTCGAGTGATTAGGAAATCACATATTTTAGCATTTCCTTCTCTAGCAGCAAGCATGAGGGGGGTGTATCCATCCCCATCGGACGCGTTGATGTCGTAACCCTTGCTAGTCAGTAACTTGACTGCATCCAAGTCTCCACGCCGAGCCGCACAATGAAGGGCATAAAATCCGCCTGCTATACGATTTTCCTTCTCAAGAGCGAATTCAAGCATCACCTTTTCGAAAAGATCCCTATTATTGTTGAGTCGAGACAGAGTGAGGGCAGTCTCGCCGGATTTACTGCATAGTTTTACATCAGCTCCCGCGTAAACTAGCATTCGGAAAGCAGCAACATGGCCTTCCATTGCAGCAATCATGACTGCCGAGAAGCCTTTTTCATCCTGCTCATTGAGATCAATACTTGTTTTTGCAAGCAGAGCTTTTAACCCAAGAACATCTCCTGCTTGAGCGACGAACAGGAGCGGTGAGAAAACAGACCTGTTGGTTGAAGTGAGTGTGTTTCCAATACGAATTATGTTGAGCAGCACTTGTTGGAAAATGAGAAACCAATGATGAGACCGAGCGAGGAGGCTGGCAGATTGACCGGCTGAGTTAACCATGCTCAGATCAGCACCGGCCTTTGCCAGCACTTGGAGGCATTTTTCTTGTTTATACCTGATTGCGATCATTAGAGCTGTGTCACCATTCTCAGCTCTCGAGTTAAGATCACAGCCAGAATCGATTAGAGTTTGAAGAATGGCTGGATGACCAAGACGAGCAGCCATATGTATGGGATGAAAGGGTGCGTTTTGAGTGGTTTTGATAGGGTTCTCCGTCTGAGCACCAGATTTCAATAGTACTTTTAGAGCTCTGTCATTACCACACAGGATAGCATGTTGGAGAAGAGATCGTCCGTAATGCATATCAAGTGAGGTGTATTGAAGGAGCATCTGTAGAATAGAACCAGTTGATTCGAAATATTCCACAGCACACCAGGATATAGAATAGGGTTCGGCCAGGCCTGCCCCGACTCGGAATTCCTCTCCTGAAGCCATGTCCCATGACCATGCACCGAGTTGCACTTTCACGTTATGTTTAACACCAGCCTAACAGAGACAAACAAGATATGTTTATTAATTCCATAACATTGTGTCTTTCGCCATCATGCCATTTAGCACGAGAAACAAGCAGCTTGGTTAATTATGTGAAATTTTGAACAGAACCAGAAAATGTTTATAAGCATTACTTTTATTACCTCAAGCAGTAGGCGAACAACAGAGATTTGCCTGCTGACAACAGCAGCCACGAGTGCGTTACAGTCGACATTTGTGTGCAGAGAAGGCTTAGATGATTGAAGCAGGACACGATCAGTTGAATTTGCATCAACTCCACACTGCATCAAGTAATAATCTATTAGCTTAGACTTGTAATAACTTAAGAGTCCAATAACAGCAATGAGATTGTGTTGGATGTGAACTTATACCCTCATGAGAGCATCCACTACTTCCACAAAACCTCTAATGCATGCGGTGACGAGAGCATGAACAGCAACATGTGGTCGGATTAGGTCAGAACACATAAGCTGTTCCACTAAATGTGAACGCCCATGGTTGCTAGCTTCCAACAGAGCTTCCTCACAGGCCGGTTGAGACGCCCCAGCCTTGACTAGGACCTCCAGGATCTCAGCATGTCCCTCCCTCACAGCCGCAGTGGTTGCAAAGCCTCTGAACAGCCGCTGGTTCACGTCAGCTCCCACACTCTGTCATTTCACAAAAATGATTAGTTATCTCCTTTCATTGAAATATTAATTTCATCAATTTTGAATAATATAACCCAAAAAAAGGCAACATATAGTGATGGGGAAATAAATATACACACGGTTGGGAGGAGTATTGTCTACTAGACAAAGACAAGCAAAGGTCCTTGTCACAGGCATTGAGGTATGGTATTGAACCATTATTACACTGTAGAGGTTGGTGAGGACAAAAAGAGCAGAGGCTCATTGCATTTATGCGGCGCAAATCTAATGTGATGCATGGGAGGTATGTGAGGAAAATGGGACAGCTCCTGATGGGTCTTCTTGGCCAATCCCTGTTAGTGCAGATGGCTTGTCTCTCTCTCTCTCTCTCTGATCTCAAGAACAGGTGAAGGGAAATTAAAGTCTCAATTTAAGAGACGATGCAAATTTCAGAATAATGGGCTAAGACAAAAGTGCACCCATTTCAGAAGCAACATCACGTCCTTTTTACTCTTTGTCCCACAGAAACACAAAACACACTCAAGTTTTGGACATGAACAAGTCGTTTTCATGCAATGAAGGGTTAACTTTTTCCCAACCAAATATCAAGATCAAAGATACTAATGCTCTATTTTAATGATTTACTACATCAGTACTGAGTTATGAACCATCATATCATTCCAAATTAGTGAATTTTAAAAATCACTTTCGAGATAGTGATTTTACAATATATTTCTGAGCAAATGGAAGACAAGACTCTTTTGGTGTAGTTAGTTGGTGTCAAAATCACTGTATGAATCTCAAAAGATTTGGGGAAGAAAAAGTAGAATTCAGCTAAAGTGAAAACCCTCCAATCGCAAAAAAGTAAATAACAGCTGATTCAAATTTTGAACAGTGAAGACACTAGAAATGTACAGATTACAGGAAACCAGGGAACAACTTTCAAATTTTGAATTCAGCCATCAGAACAAGTTAGTAACCGAGATTCAAGTAATTCAGTTCAACAGATCAGGTAGACCCACACTAATAAAGATTAGGCCAAATTAATGACAATAACAATTTCTTTTTGTGCATAAGCTATTTGCATTTTTTATAATCAATCAAACTTCAAACGCCATAACAGCCAATGACTAACAGCTAGTAACTAGCACAATTTTGAAGACTTTTTACGCTCTTAGGTTATGTTTAACGCCATCTTACCACCTAGTTTATGAGCTAAACCGTCTTATTTGACTCCGTAATCCAAAACAAGTGTTTGACATATGGAGACCAATTTGCCAATCACATTCATTTCATCATTTCAAACACAACATATCGAAACATGATGAATCGTCAACCACATTCCATTCACACCATTTGATCAGTCAACCACATCCAAATTCGGTTTCAAATCCAGAGACTAACTTTTTTTAATAACTAAAATAGTTCGTAACCAGCTCCGAAAAGGTCATCTATGATATAGTAAACTTATAAGCTAGCTGATTCTCAAGTGATAGACATTTCAAATCATCATCGTCCTCACAGAAATAAAAAAAAATCAAAACACACAAATCAGCAAACAGTACACAAACAAAAACAAAGCAAAATCAATCAAACACACCAGAGCTACATTGGTATAATTGTAGCCAAAATCAAACAAAACAATCCAAATCATCATCATCATCTTCATCACACAAATAAACAAAATCAAAACACACTAATCAGCAAACAGTACACAAACAAAAACAAAGCAAAATCAAATCACACAAACAAACAAACAAACAAAATCAAAGCTAAAATTACCAGCAATTTCCTGACGAGATGCAAGCTACCATTACTAGCAGCAACGAACAACGCCGTAACATCCATTCTAAGCTCCTCATATCCTACTCTGACCTCGATCGCCTTCTCCTCCTCCTCGCCGAGAACCACATCCGCCTTGCGAATCTTCATCGCCACAACGCCTACATAGTTGACATCCACAAACGGATCGGAAACGCACTCAAACGCCGATTTGAGATCGTTCGAGAGCGAGGCTTCAACGAGACGCTGAGAGACGTCGGCCTGGTAGTCGACCGGTACGACTTGGTTGCCGCCGCCGTGTCGGAGCACCATCATTTCCGGCGGAAGATATGGAGTGAGTTAGTGAGTGTGGTGAAATTGAGGGTGTGTTGGTTTTATAATGTGTCTGATGAGTGATGATGATTCTATACAGTTCTTTTTTGTTTGTTTTTTAGAGAGAGAAAGAGGAGAGAGAGTGAAGAGGGGAAATTGAAATGAGTGAGCGCGAGAAGGAAGGAAGAAAAGCGTGGGTGGGTTGTAATTATATATTGGGGTGCCACTTAATCTTTACGATATCTGAATAACCATTTTTTAGATACTTTGTTGATAACACTAGTAAAATTGTGTATGTGAAAATTCACGTGTAAAATAAATGAGTCTCATATTACAATTTAAATTTGTATGATACAAACATTATAATATATATTTAAACTTATACTTAGTTAATTAAAAATTCAATCATAATATATGTTAATTATTTGAGTAATTAATAAAAATATAAATTTTGGTGATTATAATGGTGGAAGTAATGGGAGATGATGTGCAACTCCCTTCTTTTTTTTCTTTTCCTTTTTAGCTTTATTTTTATAGGTGAAATTTGAAGTCAAAATTAATCAATTGGTCAAAATTAAATTGATTGTTGTAACAACTACCTTTTGATAGTTCTCTTTTAGAATAGTAAAGATAATTTGTAGTATGAAATGATATTAATATTGAAAAATATAGACGTTTTAATTAATAATATTAATGATTTTCTGGATATGATAATCTTTTTATATCTGGAAAATTCTTTTTATTATATTGTTAATGCTAATTATCATAATATTGACATTGGGCATTTGAATTAATTAAGACCATAAAGGTTGTTCAATTCCAAGGAAACACTACATTACAATTGCATTAATTATTACTACTACTTATATACCTTATGGTTTCTAGGAAAATGTATGGGTGTATATGATTTTGAAGTGTTATTTTGGAAAGGGGTGGCAATAGAAATAACATTAATTTCTATTTTAATATCTATAAATTAATTTATTATTGATTGAGTATCAAGCGAGACGGTCTCTAAATAATTATGTAAAAACGACTATGTTATGAATAAAAACGTCTATATTGTTAATAAAATGTATTTCTTTTGTAATATGCTAAAACATCAATGTTGAGAACATTGATTTTTTTCATTAATAACATGTATGATTTTGTTGATATTATATGGTTTTGTCAGGTATGTCAGTAGTCTTTCACGACGCTTTAAATGGTGCACTATACGTTATCAGATTGCATAACACACCTCGTAGACACTATATCATGCGGCACGGTAGAGGAAACTGTCGAGAATTATTATTCTATTAATGTTAATTATCATAATATTGATATTAGACATTTGAATTAATTATTTAAGACCATAAATAAAGATTGTCCAGTTACAAGGACATATACATGACAATTTCATTACTTATTCCTTATATGTTATGGTTCCTAGACAAAGGTATGGGTTTATATGATTTTGATTCGTTGTTTTGGAAAATGGCAATACAGGTGATACTCCTTTTTATTTTTTGATGAGGTATTTTCACTCCCCTTTAGATATCACTATCTAATCCACAACTCACGTAATAGATTGTACACTACGGAAGTCAACTCAAACCGTATCTAGGTGCAACATGTTCATAAGAGAGAAGGTACACTTTTGACCCTAACTTTTATCCCGAATTCTTTAATCCACTGGATTTTTCAATTCGCCATTCGTCCAAAACCAAATCTACAGGACGATTTTGTAAATAATTAAGGTTTAAGGAAATGTTTCAATTTGGAATTGATCCAAAAGTTTATGAATTTCCCTAGTTCTATGTTAAGTTCAGATATAAGTGTTGTGACATCTATTCATGGGCATAGTGGTAAAAATGCCAATTTAAATTTTTAGAAAGTGGTCGTTTCAATTGACTTATGAAAATAACATTATGATCAATTTGTTTGGGACGTAAAAATTAAGGTCTATGTTTTATCCTGTTTTATGCACCCTATGGATTATAGAGGTACCAAAATTGGGGAATTTGGATGCTATCAATAATCTAATAAACCCCCCTACATCTCTAATCTCTTAAACCCCAAATCGGAGAGGGAGTTTACCATGCATGTACTTGCTCTATGTAGATGATGTACAATAACCAAATGTACGATTAACCAAACCACTATCCTCTAAGTGCATGGGGTAGCATTGTTTTTTTTTAATGAACAAGAACCACATGCATACTACAAGTCTACACCATTCGATAGTCCAGTCTGATGTCAAATTGCTTAGTCTACACAAAAACTCAACTGAAATTGTGAAATTTTCAATTCAAATATGTAATCAGACACTACGATTGTTTTCTTGTTGTAGAACTTGGAAAATAACACTTTTTTTGTTCCTTTTACCCGTTATTGTTTTCCCATTTCTACGTAGAATTCGGGATATCACATTCTTTTTCATCAAACGTGTTGAAAAAGATACAATGGTATTAAAAGTTTAAGAGGTTAAGTTTAATGGGGAGAGAGGTGGAGTGTACTCCAAATGGATTAATATGGTGTTAATTGCAGTTTGTTTGGTTATAAAAGTGGATGAACGGCAATTGTACAAAGTCTGCTCCATGTGTTAAGTATTCCTAGGACACAGCTTAAAGTATACCGCAGTCTTAATTAAAGAAAGACACAAGTACATTTGCACATATAATAATGCTTAATTAAATCCTAGTGTGTTCTTCAAGTTTAAATTTCGATAAATTGCACCTAGAAAGATCTAATATGGTCAGCTAAGAGACCTACCTGTTGTACCCCAAGTTTCTTTATTATTAAAAGAATCTCGGTTTTGAGCTTTTGAAATGGGTACGTGTTGGTTCTGGAATCGACTTGGACTATATTATTAAAAGTACATATTTGATGTATATAATTTTATGATACAATGAGATTAAAAAGTATGAATTTTATATAAAAGCTCGTGAATGAACTTATATTGAGGATATATTTAAGCCGAAAATTTGAGTTAATTGTTGATATTTCAGGGGATTGTGACCCGTTAAAATAAATGAGGATGGAATATATGCGTATTTATTAATGTTTCGGGAGTTATGTGCAATTTTTATAATTAATAGTGGATTATGACAGTTTGATATAGTTGGAGGGGCTTCTATGTAATATACGAAAAAGAAAGGGGATTGTTGATCATCTAGTTCTTTACAAGCACCATTATTTCATCTTAGCGTCTTATAAATTACCACAGATTTGGATGTGTTGTCTGATAATACTACCACCCAATCACCACCACACCCAACCATTGCCATATTGACTTATTATATTAAGTTCACCAACCATTCACAAAATTTACATTTTTCGGGTTAGACGTATCATTAAAATTACTATTGTATAGCATTTTGAGTAACTACAAGATCATTAATAATAGATCGAGATCTCATTATTTCCTCACTTTCGATATGTTATAAATCGAATTGAAACGGGGAGCATGAAAAATAAATCCACCGGCATATATGTGACGAACATAGTGACAGTACAATAATGCAACCATATTTATGACTAGTGCAAGCACAAGATATAAACAAAATGATCTGCACCTCTCATTGTCATCATAATCGTTCGTACATATAGTATATATTTATGTTCTGTTTGATTTCACCTCTAAATGAAAACATTCACTTCATCCTACTCCCGTACTTAGTTCTTGTCCGATTGCCAAAGGGAGATGCATACCTTCTAACAATGTACACTATAAGCAAATACTTACATACAGTATATATTTATTGCTGTCACATTTACAGATACTTGCCATAAATATCTTTACTCCTTTTCACCAAGCCAGCTGTTGATATCATATACTATAAAAATGGATTGAAATCAGTCCACGAGTGAGGTGAGTGTTACTCGTAATAAATTTAAGGGAATTTTACAAACATTGTAAGATAGATCAATAGAAGCGGAATGTTACTAGTAATAAATTCTCCAACCGTTGGCCTTTCAAAAATCAAAATTGATTGAAATCAGCCCACGAGCAAGGAGAGTATCGGAGGAGCTCATAGAAATGTACGGATTCACAATACACATGTTTATAAGTTATAGATTTTTAATGAGATAAGATTTTATCATTATGTTCCACTCCGACCATGTTTAAGCCATGGCATTGCCCAATCAAGAACCATGCCACTGATAGTTAAATCAAATCTCTCCATTATTTGTTAGTAATTTCTTATGTTATAGTAATACGTATTCGGCATATCTTGATAATCGCACTCCCAAACAAATCAATAATAATATTCGTGAGGAAAAATATTTATGAGTAAGGCTCTGTTCTCTTCAACTGAAAACTCATTCAGTTGATTCGCCCATTCGATTCGATTAGCTTAATTATATTTTATACTACAGTTAAGTTCAATTCAATTCAATTAAGTTGATTCAGAAATTGAATGAAGAAAGAAGCCAATCGAAAACTCATTAAGTTCAGCCCAATCGATTCGATTATGCTTAATTATATTTTATACTACAATTCAGTTCAGTTTTATTTAATTCAATTCAGTTAAGTTCAATTCAAAAAATCAGTTGAATATAACAGAGCCTAATTAGTTGAAACAGTAGTGCAGAAAGTAATTGGATAAAGTTACTCTGCTCAGGTTATGCTCAATGTGAGTAACTAAGAAGCTACAGTTTCTTGACCAGGTGTTCAACAGTCAACCTTTTTGACCCAAATCAATGTTTGACCCCAATTTGTGGGATGGAACTCCAATAGTTTTACTGTTCACTGTAGTTCAGTAATTCCTGATTATGTTTATGTACGCAGTGATTTATGGGATAAAAGAGAATATATAAGAGAAAAGGAAACAACGTGGCTAGAAGCGTCATGGTAACTCGAACATCATATCATATCAATGAACTAAGATGAATATGCATGATTCGGTGAAATGATTAATTCCTATAACTAACACAGTATTATAACCAATTTGTAACTGCTAGTGATGGTACAAATCCATTAGTTTCGGTAATGCGTAAATAAGAGTTGACCCTTTGCTCGGGACATGTCAGGTAATAACTCATATAGTTGTCGAAAGTTTAATCCCAGGAGCTAGTAATTATTGTAGTATGAATCGGTATTAATAAATGCGTACATAATTAATAAGGTTCAGCAGGTAAAATTCATTTTTGGTACTCCAATGTGTGACATTTCTGATTTTGATACTTCAGAGTGTTCGCGTCCAATTTAAGTACAATTAAGGTACTGATTGAATTTATAAGGTGCACCTTTTCGCATTCACGTGCAATCGAATGTCGTTACCGAAAGATAGATAAAAATTGACTGTCATAGGATATCGCGACTTCATTCCACTCACAAGCATCAAATTCTTCCACGTCGTATTCTTTCTTTTAGGCTTTTTCATCAATTATGTTTCAATCAACTTTTCATTGATCAAATTCACATGAAATTGGGATTAGGTTAATTGTAACTTGGTACTGATTTGCACCCCACCATCCAATTTACAATTAGTACCTTAATTGTAAATAGTTATTAATAATTAGTACCTAAATTGGACGCGACCACTCTGGAGTATTAAAATCGGAAATGCCTCACACTGTAGTACCAAAAATAAATTTTACCCTAATTAATAACTTTTGGTTGAGTATTTATAGTAGATAGCTGAGGTTAGAATTCCGGATTTCATGGGGTTATAAGGACTCTTTCGTAGAAGGCTAGTAGTGTGCATGACAAGTAGAGTAGAGCTCGAGTTAGTCCATGGAGGCTACTCCGGGATGGTTTTGAGCTTGGGACCCTTTATTTGATAGTCCCTATCGGTGAATCCTGCTTCAAAACTAATACTGAGTGAACTTATATTTGGAGTTTACACACATTCCCGCCTTATTTTAGTGATACACTTCTACTATAGTGAAGTGTACAATTACACATGTCATTTATGGTTTTGATCCCAAAGCACTACCAATAGTGATATCTTATCCCTACTTGATTGAATATATTAGTAACTATCACAAGTTATAAGAACAAGTAGCAGGATATAATATTGTTACTTGACTTTACAAAGTAAAATTGCTTATGAAGCCAAAGCAAAAGAAGCTAAGGGTAAATACAAAAGCATAATGAAAATAACAAAGTATAATTAAGCATGCATGCAATTGTGTCGATATTTTCAGACAAGAGTATCCGACCACAGAGTGCGTCAGATCATGTGTTATTTTTCTCTTTGGATTATACAATAATAGTATTAGTACTTTGGTAGTAGTAAAAGTGCATTACCATGTAACAATATACTAGCTCTTGTAAGTTGTAACCATAGTATTTTACTTCTAGCTTGTGTACCACTATAAAGAAGTAATCCACATGCATTTGTGTTTTTAACATATAACCATAAACATATCATATATTTAGGGCATGGATATCAGTACTCAACATAAAATTGAAAAGACTCGAAATAACATAGTATATTCACACCGAAGCGTATACAGGAACATAAAATTTAATTTGCCGAACCGAATCATGTTTCAAGTCTATGAATAACATTTACAATGGCGAATGATACGAGTTCAGCCGAACATATAATTGGCACGTAGATTCAATATTTGCTTGTGAACGTGTATATCTGAAAATTTAAGGTTAGCAAACTGAAGCTTTAAATCGTTCTGCAATTAAAAAAAATTAATGTTTTTACATAAAATTGCTACCACATGAATAACATTCACAATTTCTATGCTGGGATCATGTTCTAGGTCCAAAGGCTGGCTAGCGAAATTAAGGCGGGTTGGTATTTAAAGGTGGGACTCATTCACTAAGATAAGGTAGACTCGCTCTTCAATCGAATCGAATCGAACTTAGGCTCGTTTCTTCAACCGAAAACTCGCTCGATTCAGCCGATTCGATTACTGAGTTATATTTTATACTACAATTGATTCGATTCAAGAATTTCATTGAAAAGAACAGAGCCTTACTCTAGTGAGGCACTAATGTCTACCTCCGCATTCAATCCCTGAATCTTCACATTTACAAGAATTAGATTTTATATATAAGTTCAAACTAAATTATGAAAAGATGTGAAATATATTCAATTATATTGATCTTATAATGCTCCCCAAGTATCAGATATATATCACTTGTGTCCGATCCCAACTGTTTTTGAGAAAATCTATTTAATTGGAAGTCAAATACTATGAGTGGAGATCGTTGCAACTTAGATTCGAATCCAGGTTTGGACATGAGATGTGAAATATAATCAATTATTTTAATATTGCAGTACTCTCTGATAGCACTCGTGCCTCATTGGATTTCAACCCCTATTTGATCGGAAATGAAATACGGGTATATGCAGTTTCCGAAACTAAAATTCAAATTCAAGTCTGACAACGTAAGATAAAAACTTCGATGCCATAATATATTTACATCTCAAGTTCGAATTTATAAAGAAGTTTCGAACTAATTCATTCTCACTTATAATATCGCGGAGAGTGCTTAACTACCAAACAAACTTGGTTCAACTATCTTACTACATAAGCATCAATACAATACACATCAAGGACTGCTCTTCACTACTTACAAGAAATTTATATTTGATTTTACCTCTTGTATGCATGTTCCCGCATATATACTAGACTGACTATAGTATATATTATATTAAGTAGCTCTTAATTTATACTTACATGCATGTGTTTTGTCTTGCATGAGACAAGAAGATAGAGCTAGGTTGAAAAATACTTTCATTAACCACATTATAAACTAGGTTTAGTGTTAAACTAACTATGATCATTGGAAATCTCGACCTGTGGATTTTGTATGGTCACAATCACAAATAAGATTTATAACGTGGTCTAGAGAGACAGTCCATGTTCAATTATAACAGAGTTCATAATACCAATAATATTTTTTGGATACAATGTTCATTTAGCGCATTGGATTCTTCATGCTAAATTGTTATATATATACACTTCAACATCCATTCCGATCTCATCTTCCGTTTACTTTTATAGAACTTTGATTTTTGATAACTTTGGTGATCATTACTTAATGAGAGAAATTGATTTAATAGTTAATGAAACATTAAATCGTTTATGTAAAAGGCTGTGTATTTTATGTAGGGCAAGTGGTTCTTCTAAATCGTCAAAGATGAGATCGGGACCAAGGGCCGGATCATGTCCAAGAATATATAGTGAGTCAAATAAGTTAAAATATATTGTGTTGTGATATGCAAGTAGTGATGAAGAAGCATTGTATCTAATACTCTCTCCGTTATTTTAATAGGTTACCATTTGTTTTTTGGTGAATTTTAAGGAATATTGAATAAAATGGTAAGTTGATGGTAAAAAGTAAGAGAGAGAGAATAGACAAAGTAGGAAAATGTAACGATCCGGACCACTAATTCAATCTTTCGTAGCCATACATATGGACAACTCTCCGGATGATATCTTTGGCATATTGTACAAGTCCTTTCACAAGACTTTTGAACTGGGAGACTTCCCAGTTGATCACCCATCCTAAGATTGCTTCTTTTGTCCTCACTCGTGCGCGAACTGGGAGACTTCTCAGTTGGTCACCCATCCTAAGATTGCTCTAGAGCAAGCACATTTAACTCTGGAGTTCTTATGAATCGATTCCCGAAAAGAAAGGTGCACCTTGTTGGTATGTGTAGCGTTCTCAATCCCTTTAAGCTTTTTGGATTTGACTTGAAATTTTGGGGCGTTACAGAAAATGAGTGATAAAAAAATTAATAAGCGGAGATAGTGGATTTCCAAAAAGAAAACGTCAACCTTTAAAAAAGGCTTCCGAAATGGCGAAACGTTAACATTTAAAAAGAACGGAGAGAGTAGTCCAATATTAATTAGAAAAAATATGTAAACAAGCATGCATGGAAAGGATATGATCAACAAAGTCGGTGAGACAGGCCAACCATCAATGAATCGTGTAGGCCATTTCTTACATGTTTCTGGTATTACACTCACCAATTCCCCTTGTAGAACATAACTATTTACATTTTATAGGTCGCATAGTATACTACTTTCTTCGTCCCAATTAAAACTTTTCAAACGTAGAGATCTAATATTATCTGGGACTTTCAATTATTATCAAAAATTTCCGATTAAAAAGAGAAGTCAAGGATAAAGAAATGTAATTCGTTAGAACTAAATTGTAAAGAATTCAAAAGTTTATGTACTGGAATGAAAGCCGGAATAAACCTGTGACCACTTTTGAACAAGAAATAAAGTTAAGGACCAAATGGTTAAAACGCCTACACAAGAGTACCAATCAGAGAAAGACGCGACAGACAAACTATCGGCCATAAAAGAATCGACGAACTTGAAGAAGCATGACCGTGGATTAGGAAGCTGGAAGAAGATCAAATGCGGGCATAGTTCGTCTCCTTCACCATTTCGGAAGAAAACAAAACGATGTCGTACATCATCAAAATCGTATATATATACTTTTCCTCTGAAACAACTCGATTCTGATTTTGTTTATGTTATCAAACTATAATTTTTAACAACTATCTTCCACTATCCATTTATATTCCTTACTTGATCATAGTACCGGAATTTTCCACTCCTACTTAATACAAGTGCCGGCCAAGAAAATTACAATTTTGAGACGGAATTGGTATATGCCCATAATAGAGATCATATCCTCCATTGTATACTCTTAAGTCTTGGTAACATATTTGAAAATTTGAAGCGCATCAGCGCCACCAATTAGAGGCTTGGGGGTGGTCCATATATATGAAGGGTAATTATATTGCTAGTTATCAATAAAAATGAGCTTTAAAGTTTGAAATGATCCACATTTCTTGAGACACCATCATTTCTATGGTAGTTCAAATTTTGGTTCGGTAGGATTGACTTTATAATAAATTCCACATTGATATTATAGTATAACTAACTATCTATTTACTCCGTCCGTCTTAAAAAATTATCATTCCGATCAATCATCAACTTTAACCACTAAGTAAATTGCCACTGTATATTTCAATAGAACATTTTATCATTATAGTTTAATAATAATTTGTGGTTGAAGCTGAAGCTCGTTTACCGTAAAAATTATAACATGATAGTTATTTTGGCATAGTGGTGCTATCTATCTTAGCTTATGGAGCAACTTAAATATCCTTGCTAAAGCTACAATGATTTGATTTGAATTTTAAAACGCATGCTTTTTATCACATTTGGATTAGCTCATAATCCAAGTAACTGGGAATTTTTTGGTGACAAACGCAACGGTTACCATGTGTGGCCCATGTATTAATTATGCAGTTGCCACTAATCACTTTAACTATCCAATTGTTGTTTACATTTGTGGATTACAAAGATTGCTTTATAATCATGATCAAAGATTTTTAAATACAATAAGGTTTCGTAATCTTTCCCTCCATTACTGTTATATTAGTGACACCTTTGGACCAACACACATAATTGTTTGTAAATAGTAGTACACATTTAATTTGCGACCTCAGACCTATTGTGTAAGGACCCAGTCCATAATTGATCAATGTCTGATCCTATAGGTGGTGCGGTTATTTATGGGCTACTCTATGTGATGATATGTTGGCGCTACTTTACCAAGACATGACATTATTCAATCATTTTGTCCTTACTCGTGCAATCACTAAAATACTTTTAAAATGGACTAGCCATACGGAGGCCCTGTTTAACAAAATTAGCTAATAAGTTGGATGATAGTTGATAAGCCAATTGACTTTTATAAATTATTCAGCTGATAAGCTAGTCGATTTGTTAAATAGAGTATGAAAAATAAATCAGTTAGCATATTTTTTATAAGCTTCCTGGACAAACTTATCGGACCACTATCTTATCAGCTACTAGCTAGGCGTTCACGTAGCAAACTTATTTAAAAAATAAGCTCATCGAGCTAATAAGTTACTGCTAAACAGAGTCAAAGATTGCTACAGAACCTTGTTAGTATAATTAGTGAATTCAATCCATATAAACTATCTGGAACTTTTTTAGGTGTCACATTCACCTCTCTTAAATTGTACGGCGTCCCCATCGTGCCTTACCTAGATCAATCGTCCATTCTTTGTGGTTTTGATATTGGTTCATCTTTGATGCAATTTATACAACGATCTAATCAATGTCCACTAATCGATCAACACCCTATATTTTAGATCTGTTAGAAGTATAATAGGATTATGATTCCTTAATGTTGGTAATTAGAAGTATAATTGGAATATGATTCCTTATTGATGTCTAGCTATACACTCTTGTATATATATGAGATTGATTAATGAGAATCAGCAGGGAAAATAATTCTTTCAAGATTGATGCGGTTATTTATGTGCTACTTTCCAATCGAAATGTTCGCCTACTGTATTGTACTTAGAAGTAGCACAACGATATGTAAGAACTCGTATAATAGCATCTGTTTTTTCTTTCTTTTTACCTCTTGAAAAGTAGTACGTAATTTTTTGTATTTGAAACTAATAATAGCATGATAATCATTGATATGTACCTATTAATTAAGTCTCCTGCCCTACTAACGAACCAAAGGCGACTTTACCACGTCCTAAGGCGCTCTACACATGTCCGGCCCCAGAACTAAGTCCGGCGCTTCAGTGTCTGTCAAAGCAGGACCAGAAACAATGTTTGGGTGATGGAATGGTTCGACCCCCATCGCCTTACTCTCGGCCCCATGACAAACAAAGTCGATATTGCCCTAACAAACTACTCGAGGGTTCTAGTCCGACCCTTAAAAGGTTCCGAGACCAACATCATGTGGACCATCTCTAATATATCCGTACTAATGGGCGTGAGCTAACGCACCTCCCATCTCCGGGACCACGTGTCACCATCTCGCTAAGCCGACCAACCCCCGATGAGTAAGAGATGTGTCCCCCAGGGCATTCCACTATAAATAGGTGCGCATTTGCTCCTCGTAAAGATACATAACTACTTCTCAATATTCCACTCTCTAAGTTTAAAGGTCCGGGCCAAAGCTTGATCAACCTTCTAAACAAGTTGAGTCCGAGCCCGGTTTGTCTTAGGCAAACTGGCCCAAAAGGGTCTAACCCCTTATCCTCTTATTTCAGACATACAGGTAACCGAGTATTCCAGAGACGGACCATACCATGGGACGGACCACATTTCTAATAGGAATTTTACTTCTGAGAGACTAAACCTAGTGACAAACTGAACTCATACCCGTACTCATTGATTATTTCCTACCCGAGTCCACACCCGTGTTGAACTCTGACATCCCAACCGGACCATTGACTCAAAAGGCCAACTTATCGAATTAATCATACTTAAACGAACTAAGGCGCTCGATCTAAGCTCAGAACTCGACAAGACACGAATTGAACTTGGACTGTTGACTTATCCATTTTTACCCTACATCATATTGGCGCCGTCTGTGGGAATCCTAAGTACAAAAAGTCATGGCACCACCCAGGAGACAAGAAAGACAGCTGCGGCCACCCTCCGATCTACGACTTCGGACGCCAGACCTTCTTCTCTACCGAGGCCACATGCCTCTGTGGGTGACGAACATTCCGGAGAGAACAGAGTTATTTATGAGCAGTACGACAGGGATGGGAATGAGGCATCCCTATCCACCTCGGAAAGGACTGCAGGACAGAACCCTCTACCACCACTAAATCAACCTCAGGCACCAATCATAGCTAATGTACCTCACGTGACCGCTGACGGGATATTAGCCGGGTATAATGAGGCACAAATCCAACTCTTGCAAGAAGCCCTGCTAATGAGAACCCAACTAGCCAATTCAATGGGATTGCCCATGGGGGAAGCCCCAGTGTTCCCATTCATAATCAGCCACAGGGGTAAGCTACGACAGAACATGTGGTCGAGTCCAGATGACCTCCCAATTCAAGAAATATCGATCGATCCGAAAATGTCAAGGCACCAAGTAGGAGAGCCCCGGAGGATTTGAGAAATCTACTGAACAACCGGGCTCGTAATAGCCAGAATCCTAGGACCGTCCAAGCGACAAGTAGGGGGGAGAACAGGGGAGTCGATGGAAGGAATCCTCGTGACCCCACTCCATCCCGGGTCTCAACGAGAGATCAATGCCCACGGGACGATGATCGGAGGAACCGATACAATGACCGATATGATGACCAAGAGACCCTTAGCGGATACAGAGGAGAAACCCCACCTCGCCCCTATAGGAGAAATTATCCGGATGATAGATCATTCACTCCAGACAAAAGGATGGAGGATGAAGAGTACTATAGGAGAAGAGGAAGGAGCCAGGAAAGACGGAGAGACAATCGGAGGGAAAGAACTAGATCCAGATCCGGAAGAACCTATCGACGGGACTTGCCTATGGATGAAACAGAAAAGGTTAGGGAGCAAGTTAGAATTCATGAAGCGGCCCTGGATCTGGAATGATCCAAACTTGAATCGCTTACCCAAGCGAAAGACATTATCAAATATGGAAGGAGTCTGAATACTTTGTGCCCGGCAATGAGGATAGAAGAGTTACCTCCCGAGAGAAGCGCACCTCCATCCAAAGAAACATATGAAGGAAATTCTTGCCCCGTCGACCACAGAATCCGATTCGAGACATCTTTGGGAAGAATGAGAGTACCTGATAATGTAAAGGCCCAACTGTTCCCGAACACCCTCTACGGACCTGCAATGACTTGGTGGAAACAACTCCGACCTGACTCCATTATGTCCTGGGATCACTTGCTAGCAAAATTTACCCTGAAATTTAAAAATTTCCTCGAGACAGCCAGATCGGTCAGCTATCTACCAGAAATCCTATAAAAGGAACATGAAAGCTTAAGATCCTTCGTGAAAAGATTTGAACAAGCCGCGGCCCTAGTAGAGCCACACCCCATCAAAGAACAAATCATTCACATGGGTGAAAACACCAACAACGCTTCATTCCGCTACAAACTTGTTGATGCGGGCATAACCACGGAACGAGAACTTACTTAAATGGTTAAAAAGTTCTTAAGCACGAACAAAACCCTTGACAAAATGGTGGTAAGGGCAGAGGTCAAGAAAGTAAAGCCAGTACAGGACAACCCAAGATTGGGGAACCAACACTTCGAGCAGAAAAGAAAAGGCGACAGGAGAGGACGGATCGAGGAAAGAAGAAGATCCCCTCGCAAAATTTACGTGAACTACACTGACCTGAAGGCTCCCAAGGAACAGATCCTAACCATCATGCAAAGTAAAGGAGTTCCATTCGAGTGGCCAGCCAAACATTGGGAAACAAGATTCACGCGAAACTCAAATGAATACTGCCACTTCCACAAGCAAATGGGGCACTCCACTGGAAAATGTACCCACCTTAGTCAAGAAATCCAACGATTGATCAAATTGGGATACCTGCAAGAGTACATCATGAAGCGGCCCGACGGGGACGAGCGACGCAACAAGGAGCGTGGAAATACTTCTAACGATCAACGAAGCGCTTGGGACCGCAGGAATACCACTCCCTGCAGGACCAGTCCCCAGCAAGATAGAAATGAAAGGCGGTCCAGAACAGAAGGCGCTCGGCACCCTCAATTTTACCGGGACCACCGAGTCCCCGAGGACGACGAGATGCAAGAAGGTCCCCAAGTCCCAGAAGACAACAAGAAAACCGAAGATCACCAAACCCTACACGAGAGAAAGAAAGGGTAGCTTACGTTGGGACCCAGCGGGCCTACGTAAATTACAACCCGGTCATTTATGGGAGGATACTCAGTATAGCTGGAGGACCCACTGGCGGAGACAACATAAATGACAGGGAGGCTAGGGCCAGATCTCTGGCAAAATCAGATGAAAAATCCATCAACATGGTGAAGCCTGGCACCAATTTTATTACTTTTGACGAGTCTGAAGCACCACCAACTTGCAAAGGGGAAGGATTAATCCACGATCCCGATGTTCCTCTGGTGGTGGAAATGGATATCGCCGGATATGAGATGACTAAAGTACTCATAGACACTGGGGCGTCATCCAACATCCTTTTTATGAGGACGGTTAGAAAGATGGAAATGAGCCCCCGAGGGATGCTGCCCGTGATAACAGACCTTGTTAGCTTCGGAGGATCAAGGATCAGACATAGAGGAGTTCTGTACCTCTCACTTTCTATGGGAAGAGCCCCATTCAGAGTTACCAATCAGGTCCCATTTGTCGTCGCAGATGCAGACTGAAATTATAATGTTATAATCGGGAGGCCGGCCCTGAATCAAATTAGGGTGGTTGTGTCAACCTTTGACCTAAAAATGAAGTTCCCGACTGCGGCAGGCATCGGAGTTCTAAGTGGAGATCGGAGACGAGCATGGGAATGCTACACTCTCTCCACCAGAAGGGCGTCCAGACCATACATGGACGAACGGGACATACGAAGGGAAGAGGCCAACATAAAATCAAAGAAACAATGTCTTTTCATACAAGAAAAAGCTCGGAGAAAAAGGAAAGAAAAGCCCTTGGAAAAAGGGATCAATTGGCTTAAAATGGGCGTTGACAAAAGGATGGTCGTCATAACCACCAAAGAGGGGGAGGACCAAATTGAAGAATACAAAGTCATTCCACAAGAACCTCCTGGAGAAACACCGACCAAGAGCTTTTTTCATGAGAACCGAATGGCCCCCCACGAAGATGTCTTGGAGATCCCGGCTGTAGAAGGATACCCAGAGAGGAATGTGAAAATCGGCTCGGGGATGGATGCCGAAACGACCATCAAAATGGTGGCTTTCCTAAAAAAGAATGCCGATGTCTTTGCCTGGGGAACGGAGGATTTGACTGGCATAGACCCCCCAAGTTATGGTACATGAGCTCAACGTAGACCCAAACGTTCGATCTATCCGATAGAAAAAGAGAGACCACGGCCCAGTTCACAATAAGATCATTGTTGATGAAGTCGAACGACTACTTAAGGCGGGACATATTGAGGATGTTCATTACTCCGATTGGATATGCAACGTGGTCTTGGTAGAGAAAAGTCCCAGAAAATGGAGAATGTGCAATGACTTCACCAGTCTCAACCATTTTTGTCCCAATGATCCATACCCCCCACCAAGAATCGATCAGTTGGTAGACTCGACCGCAGGATGTGCCCTATTGAGTTTCGTGGATGCTTTCCAGGGATTTTATCAGGTAAAGATGGCCAAGCATGACATAGCAAAAACTGCGTTCATCATGACAGGAGGAGTTTACTGTTTCAAGGTCATGCCATTCGGTCTACGAAACGATGGTGCCACCTACCAGCGACTGGTGAATCAGATGTTTAGAGAAGAAATCGGCAAGTTAATGGAGGTTTATGTGGATGACATGCTAGTAAAGAGCAAGGAAGCGCCTGACCACATTCCTCACTTAGAGAGATGCTTTGCCATAGTGAGAAGATATGGAATGAAGCTCAATCCTGCAAAATGCACGTTCGGGGTCACTGGTGGAAAATTCCTGGGATACATGGTGACACAAAGAGGGATCGAGGCCAACCACGAGAAAATAAAAGCAATATTGGAGCTCCCACATCCTGAAAAGCTCAGGGATGTTCAACGACTTACAGGAAAGATTATATCCCTTAGTCGTTTCATTTCAAGATCAGCCGAAAAGAACCTCCCGTTTTTCAAAGTTCTAAGAAAAACGGAGAATTTCGAGTGGAACAAAGAATGCAAAGAGGCCTTTGAGAACCTGAAGCTTTACTTGTCCTCCCCGCCTCTACTTTCCAAACCTGAAGAGGGGGAGCCCTTGTACATTTACCTCGCCATCACCCCAAAAGTGGTGAGCTCTATCCTGGTACGCATACAGAAGAATGAGCACTTCCCGGTGTATTACCTGAGCAAGGTATTAGGAACGACGGAGAATAATTACAAGGAAATAGAAAAGTACGCCTATTGCCCAGTGGAAGCCTCGAGAAAGCTCAAGCCTAACTTTCGATCTCACAAAATAGTGGTTCTCACCAATCAACTGCTAAAGCAAGTCTTAGGTGATGCTTCTAAGTCAGGAAGATTAGCCAAAATGACAAATAGAATTGGGGGATCACACGATCGAGTATCATTCCCCATCAGCCAAGAAAGCCCAAGTCTTGTACTATCATATCATAAAAATGCTAAAAACTGCCAGTAATATATCTACGTACACTGGCAGGAAACTTGCAGGAAAAAAAGAAAAAAGAACTTTCTGCTTATTAATTAAGCCAGGGGAAGGTATGTTTCCATGAAAGAACTCATGCATTATTTTCTTAGGAAAATCGAAGAGTAGACGCAACAGAGATTCGTACAAATCAACGATATATAGCTGAGAAACATTAACCAGTAATGTTTGGTCTATTCACCTTTATTACAATCACATGATAATTACCATACTTGATGCATGAATCTCAAGAATCAAGCTGGGATAACTATTACAGGAAAAGTTATACATATGCTGAAGACAATATTAATTAAGAAAAGTACATTATTTACCAAATATAGAAAGACAATATTAATTAAGAAAAGTAGATGTTCTAGAAAGCTATCTGGTAGTAGCTGACAATGGCACACTCAAAGCACTCATGCATCGTAGTCTCAGACCTGCAATGGGGTGCTGCATAATGTGCCTGTAAAGATCTTCAGATCATTAGAATTAAATTCTAAAGATTTTCATAACAGTGATTATAGTTTCTCAAATATGAAGATCCTTAAGGACTAAGGTATAAGAATAAATACTGCAAGCAAAGGCTCTAGCTAGTAAATAATGAGCATGATTATACTTACTTGACAATGTTGAACGAAGGTATGATCACTCATCGAGTGGAAAAATGGACAGTTTGAGGCCGCTAAATGTCGTAGCTTGCCCCTCTGCCATCTGTCCTCGTTTCTCAAGAATCTTTCTTGCTGAAGCTGCTGCAGATTGAGTAGTGCGATACAAGTCTAACATCTTCAAGGTTGGTATATCAGCCAACTCGATGGGCACTTCTTGGAGCTCTTCGCAGTTCTTCAGTTGTAGGCTCCTAAGCCTAGGAAAATGCTGATTGGAAGCTGACCAAACAACTAAATCTGTGCGTCCAATGTACAATACTTCAAGTTCGCGAAAGCCACCATCAACGGCCTTCCATGTATTCCCCATGAATGCTTTATCATTCAATTTGAGAACCTTCAGATTTACCAGGAGTCCTAGGATATGCATCTGATTCCACTCAAGAAACGTATCAGCTAAGGTCAGGCTCTTCAAGTTTGGTGGGAACTGATATGGGGGAGGAAGGCTTGTCACTGGATTATCACGAGACGAATCAGGAAATACATCATTTATCAACTTCAATTTTTCAAGATTTCGCAACTTTCCCATGTTACCAAACGATCCATTATTCTCACTAAGAAGCATGGCTAGACGTCCACGAATGCCCAACTTTTTTACCTTCCGGGCCCTATTGAAAACTCCTACCGTGCAACTCTGAGGTGATATTGTACCGAGGGTTCTGATATTTTCACTTTCCATGCTACCTTTTTCTGGCTTTGGTAGAGTTGCAGATGCATTCGTCTTGAAATGCCGCAGCTGTTTCATCTTCCATATATCTAATTTAATCTCCAAGGTACGTTCTTTTGTGTCAACTATAAGAGTTTGTATATTCCAGAGCTTCGAGAATGCTGGAGGAAGAACATCTAAATTAAATGATAAAGCTAGGTACCTCAGATGAAGAAGTTGGTACAAGTCACTTGGGATTTTAGAGAATCGGATAGGCTTAGCCTCTAAAACTCTAAGTAGCTTGAAAGATGCAGGGATGATGGAAATAGTTTCTGCAGACAAGTTGATTTCTTCCTCTGAAACGCACACAAAAGAACGTACACGAGGACCATTAGGTTTTGATGAAACAAACTTTGTGACATTGGTATGAATACACAGACGACGAAAGTTTGGTATAACTGTAACAGGAGGATCAAAAATTTCTTCTCTGGAAAATTTAATTTCCTGGAGGAAATTTTCTCTGTTACTTCCAGCTTCATTTCTGCAAAAATCACGCAGCACATCATGAATGCGGCATGTTTTAACTCTACCATCTCGCCTCTTCTTATCGACTCTTAGTAAGTTCCGATTAATAAGATCTCCTAAATAACTTTCGGCAGTTTCCTCAAAGCTGGTGTCCTCTTTTTGCTGTATGAACCCTTCCGCAATCCACATGCGAGTCAATTTCCATGCTGGAATCGCAGAGTCTTCAGGGAACACCGCCAAGTATAAAAAACATGCTCTTAGATGATGGGGCAGTTTATCATAACTCAGAGCTATGATTTTCTCCATACGCTTTGTTGGATCTTCATCAACAATATGATTATTCACATTTTCAGACACTTTTCGCCACGTGGTTTCCATGGAACTGACATCCTCTGAAGCCGAAACTTTTTTGGACAAAATACCTCCAATGACCACGATTGCAAGTGGAAGCCTCTCACATCTGTCAACAATAAGTTTTCCAAAAATTTCCAACTCCTTTGGGCACTCAGGCTTACCAAAAACCTCTAACTGAAGTAGCATCCAACTTTCCTCTTGGGTTAGATTACGCAACTGATGGGGAATTCTGGTGTTGTTAGCAGAATTACCAACTTCCACATTGCGACTAGTGATCACTATTTTCCCCATATTATTAGCATTCGGCAAAACCATTTTGAGCTTATTCCAATCTTCTGCTGTCCATACATCGTCCATGACAATCAAGAATTTTCCTGTGTTTAGATGACAAGAAACTGCTTTGGCCAAATCCTGGTCAGTTTGGTTACTCATGTCATCATTGGTGAACTCTTTCAGGATTGTAAGGAGCACATTCTTCCTTGATAACTCCTGAGAAACATAAACCCATATGCGAGTAGGGAATTCATATTGGATATCTGGATCGCGAAAGATCATTCCTGCCAATGTGGTCTTGCCAAGACCAGGCATGCCAATGATGGAGATGACATCAAGTTGCTCCCTTTTTTCTTTAAGATACCCAATCAATAGTTTTGCCTCGTCTTCGAACCCCACAATATTCTGGTCTCTTACTATTGGAGCCTGCAGTGTGAATATTGATTTAGAAATTGATAAATTCAGACACATAAGACTTATGCTAAGCAAGTCTCATAAAATGCCTGATTTTCCAACACAATAGGCAAGACCACATTACATTAGTTATTAGTGTAAATTATGTAAATATGCCAAGCACTTGTGTTGACGGAATATTGTATTTCCTGATATTCAGTAAAATCAGGATTTTTCTAAGAAGTTCATATTGTATCAGAACATGTCTTGGAAGTTTTTTATCTGTAATTTCAGGTTCTTGGCCTAATTTATCAATGATCAAAGGAATTAAACATATGGGATCTTTTTTGTCAACATTAAGTTGAACTGGAAGACCAATACTCTCCAATGATCCTCAGAAACTGAAATGCATTGTATGGTGCAAAGTAAAACAGGAACAATGAATCTAGAAGAAAAAATATGCTAGTGATCAACGACATTATCATGAAATCTTGGGTTGTCTTGTTAGTCTTTGGGGATATTTGAAATGGCAATTCGATCTAGAACTTTAGTTTTAGGCACAATAGGAATTGTATTCATTTAAGCATAATTCGCTCTGTTGTATAATTGGGTTGAAGCAAATGGCTTCCAAGATACACAGAAATCCAGAAAATGTGTATATATGTCTAACTACGGATTGTACTATCGGAGTTAAATTAAAGAACTAGAATAATAAAGCAAAGGAAATGTTGTTACTGTGTGCTTTTAGATCTAGAAGAATACCCCTTCCCTTGTTATGTTAGATTTCAAGTGTTGTCTCTGAAGAGACAACAAACTCTTCAGAAATCTATTGGAGAACAGTATCAAGGGATATAGAAATTGATAAATTCAGACGAACACGAATAGTATGTAGAACTTAGAAATTTCATTCAATTTGGAGGAAGTGATATTGTATTACAACACGTCTGAATTTTGTTTTTATGTAATTTGAAGATTCTGAAAGGAAGACAACAACTGGGATTTTGTTTTGCCAACACCAAATTCTAGTGGAAGGCACGGTGCAAAGTAAAACATGTATGATGAAATCTAAAGTAGGCAAAGGTAAATCGGCAGCTACTCCTCCAATACGAAAATAATTATGTGTCATGCGAATAGTATCGTATTGAAAAGTCAAGTCTTATCATGATTTTCTGGAAATGAAATGTTGAGAAATACTACCTCATTGACTTCATCAGGACGACCATCTGCAACATTGATTTGGGCGAAATCGAACTTTCCTTTATCACCGTATATCTCGCGGATCTTGGAGCTAACTGTATCAACCTGTTGAGCGATGGCATGGAGAGTTACAGGCTTCTTGTAAAACTTTTCAAAGTAGCTCATGGACCTGACCTGTGCAGTCTGCGTGACGAACGCGTCGATGATGTCCTCAGCTTCGTACACCACATCCCGTATCTGTTTCACAAGTTCGCTCAATGTCTCGTCCTCTCTCCGCTTCTTCACCGTGTCCTTGAGAAAAGCTTGGAACAGGCGGAGATCAACATCTAGCTTTTCGACCTGAGCTTTTGCGTTGGCGATCAGTTTGCCATGATAGAGGAGCAGCTGCCCCAGGTTATGCAGCAGGAATTCTACTGCTGCATCTGCCATTGTTAAGGCTGTCTTGGCTAGGCTAGCTAGATCAAAATCTCTGTTTCTCCTCTGTATATCTAAGTTGACTAGTTACTTCAAATTTCTTTATATCATTATGGTCTTGTGGATGGAATTATTGGTGTATGAAATGGTCGTGCAATAATGTACAAATACTACGTACCCTACATGGATTAGGACAAGGACATGACACTTCAAATATCTAAATATCTGTATTAGTATCACTGCACCAAAGAACAAACACAAGTGTTACACTACTAGCTCCCAATGGGTCGTTGCTACGATCATGAATAGTGAAATATTAGTCGAAACGACGATTAAATCAGAAAAATGATTGACCAATGGGTCATGCCCATTAATAGTATTTAAAAAAAACATATTACCATATTATAAGAACGTTTAGAAGTTGAAATTAATAAAATTGTATTTATAAGCATATATTTTAATAAAGAGTTTAAAAGTTGTAAATTTTAGAATGGTCAAAATATAGTCAAGAGTAATCTATGTTTGTAGAGGACGAAAAGACATGAAAATCGGTATAAATTGTATATTTTTATATTATATATTTTATTAATTATAAATGATTAAAAATAAGAAATAACAAAAAAGAATAAAGAGGTGAGCCAGCTAAAACCATGAACATGCAGGGACGGCTGGGGAGTTGAATCGTCACTGACCACTCCCATTGGTAGTGGTCTTAGGAAAGACCAAGTTCATGGAGAGACTAGAAAGACGGACTAATTTACATTAACTACATTTTCAAGTAATTTCACGGGTCCTTAGGCCGAGTTATATAATTTTTCGGGTCCTTGGGTCGAGATATATAATTTCGCGGGTTACTTAAGTAGATAAGAACATGTGTTTCTTGTGTTTCCACCTTGATTCCAGGTTTTAGGTACTTTTCATGAAGAAAAGGAGTCAAAACGATGCATTTCAATGCACTTTGTCGGAGATCACAAGCTCCTAGACTCCATATAGGTGCCACGAAGGTTCCTGGAATTCCAAACGGGTCAAGGATGGACGAATAAGTCGAGATCGAGCCCGAGAAGGAGCGGGGCGATTGCCCGGATGATTGGACACAGCCACAGAAGGCTGCGTCCAAGCCGAGCGGCGATGAGGGACCTTGTTTGAAGTTTTGGAATTTGAGCTTCAAAACTTCGAACTTATTTTCCTTGGTTTTCTCAACACCGGCACAGATCTCTTCAATTAGTTGCCAGGCCATTTTCGCCGTTTTTGCACCCCACAGTTTACACTTTATGTGCTCTGGAGTAGAATGTATGATGATGTTACGAGCTTGACCATCCAGCCTATTTCTCTTTGCATCTTCCGATGTCCAGAGTTCTCTGGGTTTTGGCTCATAAACAATTCAACCGGTAGATCTTCCACTGGTTGACGCATCTGTTTGTGAGTAACCATCACTATCTTTATCAGCGGGTTCTTTGTCAAGTGGAGTCCTTGTCTCGACCATTAGAAACCTCCATGACTTGCTTAAGTTGTTGAATGACTATGGGGCCATTCTTTATAACTTCGATCATTTCATCCCTAATGGCTTCTAGGTGGAGCATCATGTTTTTCTTCCATTTCTCATAGTTCTCTGGCTTGAGAACTCGAGCGTCACTTAAAGACATCCTGCAGCAAACACACTAAACAAACAAATCAAGTGTAGGTGAAAAGCAGTTAGTGGGCACTTATCTGGGATCTAAGTTCAGTGCAGAACCCCAAGAGAAAGAAAGCGCACCGGCACACAGTGATTCCCAAACATATATCTCACCAACAAGCCAAGTTTTAACGTTAGCAGCAGAGGTGGCCATCATGGGGATCGGAAAGAATCAAGAGACCGACCCCGTGCAGAATGGATCATCGTTGACAAAGAAAATCCAAGCCTACCACCCCCACCAGAAGGAGAACCGCCCGCCTAAAACATAAACCGACCCAACAAGTTGCTTTCATCCCGAAAGAACTTGGTTTGGAGAAAAAGGACATCCGAGAACTTTATGTGGACGGTTCATCGGCGGCTCACGCTGGAGGAACATGTCTGTTACTCATCAATTTCGAGAGAGCACAGATTGAGTATGCCATACGACTAACTTTCCCTGTCACCAACAATGAAGCCGAGTATGAAGCCTTGATAGCAGGAATGAGAATGGCCAAGTCAGTCATGGCCAAAAAACTCCGGGCCGATTCAGATTCTCAATTGGTCACGGAACAATACCCGGACAAATTTATGACCATAGCGCCTCTATGATAAAACACTTGAAAGTGGTGAAGAAGTTGGAGAAGGTATTTGATCTATTCTCACTGATCAAAATCAACCAAACCAGGAACAAGATAGCCGATGGGTTATCAAAGTGGCATCGCGTGCGGAGCGATCGACACCCGTATTGTGATTCTATTGACGGCAAATGAATCTGCCATCACTGCTGCAAGTGAGACGGCAAACATAAGCGTCATAACAGGATCCAACAATTGGATGAGCGACATCGTGAACTATATACAGAACGGGGTTCTACCTCAAGATCCGACCGAATCAAGAAGAGTTCAGCGAAGGACACAACGCTACTTCCTCTCTGGGACCGATCTCTATAGAAAGTCCTACGATGGAACTCACCTTCGCTGCCTTGATCCATCCGAGGCCAGTATGGTGATGAAGGAGATCCATTTAGGAAGTTGTGGAAACCATTCAGGAGGAAGAGCCCTCGCTCAAAAGATTCAGAAACATATATTATTAGCCAGAGATGTAAATGGAGGCCAAGAATTCTCCAAATCTGCCCAGAGTGCCGAGGTTCTAGAATTCCTCACCAACGATTCCAATGATCCCATCCACTATCCCGTGCCCATTTGATCAATGGGGTATGGACATAGTCGGACCTTTTCCTATGGGACCAGGTGGCAAGAAATTCCTAATTGTAGCTATTGAATATTTCTCCAAGTGAGTGGAAGCTGAGGCCAAAGCATCAATTTCGGAAAAGTAGATCATGGATTTCACGTGTCGCTTATTCAGAAGTTCGGACTACCCCGAATCCTTATAGCCGACAATGGACGACAATTCTCCGGGCACAAACTCAAAGATTGGTTCGAAGAAATGAAAATTGAACAACATTCACTTATGTCGGATACCCCCAAGCAAATGGACAAACATAAGTGACCAATCGGACCATAGTCGATAACCTCCAAAAATGGCTTGGCGATGCTAAGGAAGATTGGGTAGACGAACTAGAAGGGGTTCTTTGGGCCTATCGAACCACGGCCAGATCACACCAAGAGACTCCTTCAGATGGTGTACGGTTCGGAGGCAGTAATCCCAGCAGAAGTAGCTGTCAATACTTTCCGAATCCAAGGGTATGTTCCTTTGGACAATCACAGCAAAAGGGTCTACGACTTAAATATGCTCAAAACCAAGAGAAGCTCGGCATTGGCTAGGACCTTGGGATATCAAGCTACCATGGCCAGGGCATACAACAAACATGTGAAGGGCAGAGGTATCCAAATTAGGGATCTCGTGTTGCGCAAAGCAGAGATTCTGAAACCCACAGGAAAACTCGAGCCCAATTGGGAGGGACCCTACAAAGTCACCAAGGCTAGCATCAATGGCAGTTATGGATTGGAAGACATTATCAAATATGGAAGGAGTCTGAATACTTTGTGCCCGGCAATGAGGATAGAAGAGTTACCTCCCGAGAGAAGCGCAACTCCATCCAAAGAAACATATGAAGGAAATTCTTGCCCCGTCGACCACAGAATCTGATTCGAGACATCTTTGGGAAGAATGAGAGTACCTGATAATGTAAAGGCCCAACTGTTCCCGAACACCCTCTACGGACCTGCAATGACTTGGTTGAAACAACTCCGACCTGACTCCATTATGTCCTGGGATCACTTGCTAGCAAAATTTACCCTGAAATTTGAAAATTTCCTCGAGACAGCCAGACCGGTCAGCTATCTACCAGAAATCCTACAAAAGGAACATGAAAGCTTGAGATCGTTCGTGAAAAGATTTGAACAAGCCGCGGCCCTGGTAGAGCCACACCCCATCAAAGAAGAAATCATTCACATGGGTGAAAACACCAACAACGCTTCATTACGCTACAAACTTGTTGATGCGGGCATAACCACGGAACGAGAACTTACTTAAATGGTTAAAAAGTTCTTAAGCACGAACAAAACCCTTGACAAAATGGTGGTAAGGGTAGAGGTTAAGAAAGTAAAGCCAGTACAGGACAACCCAAGATTGGGGAACCAACACTTCGAGCAGAAAATAAAAGGCGACAGGAGAGGACGGATCGAGGAAAGAAGAAGATCCCCTCGCAAAATTTACGTGAACTACACTGACCTGAAGGCTCCCAAGGAACAGATCCTAACCATCATGCAAAGTAAAGGAGTTCTATTCGAGTGGCCAGCCAAACATCGGGAGACAAGATTCACACGAAACTCAAATGAATACTGCCACTTCCACAAGCAAATGGGGCACTCCACCGGAAAATGTACCCACCTTAGTCAAGAAATCCAGCGATTGATCAAATTGGGATACCTGCAAGAGTACATCATGAAGCGGCCCGACGGGGACGAGCGACGCAACAAGGAGCATGGAAATACTTCTAACGATCAACGAAGCGCTTGGGACCGCAGGAATACCACTCCCCGCAGGACCAGTCCCCAGAAAGATAGAAATGAAAGGCGTGTATAGAACAGAAGGCGCTCGGCAAGTCCCAGGAGACCCTCAATTTTACCGGGACCACCGAGTCCCCGAGGACGACGAGATGCAAGAAGGTCCCCAAGTCCCAGAAGACAACAAGAAAACTGAAGATCACCAAACCCTACACGAGAGAAAGAAAGGGTAGCTTACGTTGGGACCCAGCCGGCCTACGTAAATTACAACCCAGTCATTTATGGGAGGATACTCAGTATAGCTGGAGGACCCACTGGCGGAGACAGCAGAAATGACAGGGAGGCTAGGGCCAGATCTCTGGCAAAATCAGATGAAAAATCCATCAACATGGTGAAGCCTGGCACCAATGTTATTACTTTTGACGAGTCCGAAGCACCACCAACTTGCAAAGGGGAAGGATTAATCCACGATCCCGATGTTCCTCTGGTGGTGGAAATGGATATCGCCGGATATGAGATGACTAAAGTACTCATAGACACTGGGGCGTCATCCAACATCCTTTTTATGAGGACGGTTAGAAAGATGGAAATGAGCCCCCGAGGGATGCTGCCCGTGATAACAAACCTTGTTGGCTTCGGAGGATCAAGGATCAGACCTAGAGGAGTTCTGTACCTCTCACTTTCTATGGGAAGAGCCCCATTCAGAGTTACCAATCAGGTCCCATTTGTCGTCGCAGATGCAGACTGCAATTATAATGTTATAATCGGGAGGCCGGCCCTGAATCAAATTAGGGTGGTTGTGTCAACCTTTGACTTAAAAATGAAGTTCTCGACTGCGGCAGGCATCGGAGTTCTAAGCGGAGATCGGAGACGAGCATGGGAATGCTACACTCTCTCCACCAAAAGGGCGTCCAGACCATACAGGGACAAACGGGACATAAGAAGGGAAGAGGCCAACATAAAATCAAAGAAACAATGTCTTTTCATACAAGAAAAAGCTCGGAGAAAAAGGAAAGAAAAGCCCTTGGAAAAAGGGATCAATTGGCTCAAAATGGGCGTTGACAAAAGGATGGTCGTCATAACCACCAAAGAGGGGGAGGACCAAATTGAAGAATACAAAGTCATTCCACAAGAACCTCCTGGAGAAACACCGACCAAGAGATTTTTTCATGAGAACCGAATGGCCCCCCACGAAGATTTCTTGGAGATCCCGGTTGTAGAAGGATACCCAGAGAGGAATGTGAAAATCGGCTCGGGGATGGATGCCGAAACGACCATCAAAATGGTGGCTTTCCTAAAAAAGAATGCCGACGTCTTTGCCTGGGGAACGGAGGATTTGACTGGCATAGACCCCCAAGTTATGGTACATGAGCTCAACGTAGACCCAAACGTTCGACCCATCCGACAGAAAAAGAGAGACCACGACCCGCCACAATAAGATCATTGCCGATGAAGTCGAACGACTACTTAAGGCGGGACATATTGAGGATGTTCATTACTCCGATTGGATATGCAACGTGGTCTTGGTAGAGAAAAGTCCCAGAAAATGGAGAATGTGCAATGACTTCACCAGTCTCAACCATTTTTATCCCAAGGATCCATACCCCCTACCAAGAATCGATCAGTTGGTAGACTCGACCGCAGGATGTGCCCTATTGAGTTTCGTGGATGCTTTCCAAGGATTTTATCAGGTAAAGATGGCCAAGCATGAAATAGCAAAAACTGCGTTCATCACGACAGGAGGAGTTTATTGTTTCAAGATCATGCCATTCGGTCTACGAAACGCTGGTGCCACCTACCAGTGACTGGTGAATCAGATGTTTAGAGAAGAAATCGACAAGTTAATGGAGGTTTATGTGGATGACATGCTAGTAAAGAGCAAGGAAGCGCCTGACCACATTCCTCACTTAGAGAGATGCTTTGCCATAGTGAGAAGATATGGAATGAAGCTCAATCCTGCAAAATGCACGTTCGGGGTCACTGGTGGAAAATTCCTGGGATACATGGTGACACAAAGAGGGATCGAGGCCAACCCCGAGAAAATAAAAGCAATATTGGAGCTCCCACATCCTGAAAAGCTCAGGGATGTTCAACGACTTACAGGAAAGGTTATATCCCTTACTCGTCTCATTTCAAGATCAGCCGAAAAGAACCTCCCGTTTTTCAAAGTTCTAAGAAAAACGGAGAATTTCGAGTGGAACAAAGAATGCAAAGAGGCCTTTGAGAACCTGAAGCTTTACTTGTCCTCCTCGCCTCTACTTTCCAAACCTGAAGAAGGGGAGCCCTTGTACATTTACCTCGCAATCACCCCAAAAGTGGTGATCTTTGTCCTTGTAAAATCCCGTATTTTATTCTCTTTATTTCTTTAAAGAGTTAATTGGATTTATTTTATTTTTGGTTATCAAGTAATTAATTAATTTCCTAACTATTTGACTTAAAGATTATTTAACCAAGTTAGTCCAGAATTGTTTTCCTCCAGTGTTTCTTTCTTCCTGCCTCTTTCTTGCTTTGCCACTTCCTGCTTCTTTTCACGCTAAGTTCTCTACTTTTATTTGTTTATTTCAGGTTATATCATTTTGTTACTAATTAATTAAGATAATTAATTAGTAACTTAGTAGTCAGCCTAGTTAAGCTAGAATTCTTCTTGTGCCCTCCTTCTCGCCTTGTGCTCCTAGCCTCTATCTCCTTCTTTTGCTAGTTATTTATGCAAATCTGTATCGATCTGATTCTTATACGTCTTCTTCCTAAACGTCGTTGTCATCCTAAACATAGAGAAAACCTTGTTCCTTTGCTACTTTCACCTTGGCTTCTTCAACCTTCTTCGAATCCCTTTCGTGTTGGTTTCATTCGAGTCGATTAAAGGTCAGAAACTTTCGGTTCGATTTGATCACGTTGTAACAAGCTACCAGTTTGGTAAGCGTACCCCTTCATCTTGAGTTCGTGTTTACTTTAGAGTTTTGCAGGGGCGGGTTGCTTGTTGTGCTAGTTGCGTTGTTTGATTTTGTATTGATGAGTATCTAGTTAACCGAAATTTGTTTGATCATGTTTATATGCCATGTTTCATGCATGTTCCGCAATTCGAATAAGTTGATGCGCTGTTTCTTTCCTTTTTCTAGTCGAGTTACAATAGTTTGCGTTGGGTACTCTGTTTATGTTCTCCATGCTCTGATTTCTGCTTTTCAATTAAACTGTTGCAGGATTGATAAATTTACATGATGTACATAGAAACTGTTTTGTTAGAGGTCTAGAGCTTTAAGCTATAGTTTACGTTCTGCTAAGCATCCATGTTAATTATATGACTCTGAATTTGTTAATTGATTGAGTCTTTGTGCTATAGATCTGTTTAGTCTAATTCAAGAATGTTACATGTGTGCTTTGTGTTATTAATTAGAAATTTGATAGGACCCAAGTAATACTATCAATTTACTTGTTGGTCTTTGTGCTTGTGCTTTATTTGTTTATTTAAAGCTTTGTTTTTTGTTTGCTGAACAAAAATAAATGTGATACCTCATACCTTAGTAGTAGTTTAGTGTTAATAGTATTTTAATTAATGTTTATTTAATAGAATTCTGGTAGTATTAATTTGCTATGTTGTGCTGTGTTGTTAAGTGCTCTTGTAGATAATCTGTTACTAATTAATAAGGTGGTGTTGTGCTAATTATCCCGTTAACTGCTGTACAAATTTTACATTTAGTATCTTCCTTTAAAAAGCTTTTCCCAGCATGATTTGAGAATTGTAATAAGTTAGTAGACTATGTAATGTTGTCTTAATTACTAGACCAAAATATTTGGAAGCTTTACTAATCAATTTATTGCCTTCTACCTCTCTGCTATATGTGGTTACATTATTTGTTTGTTGGCTCTAACTTTTCGATGTGCTTAATTGTTTCTTGCGTTTCTTGACTCGTTACGTGGTTTTAGTCTTGTGAGAGTCGTGGGTTAAGGGGTAGTTGTCTTCGTTTTAGATTGATTTCTTACTGGCCGGTACCCTTCTTACTCAGGAACTCCGTAAATTTGAGATTTGATGAGAAACTACTTTCTAAGGTGAGTGTTCTTAAAACGCTTGCGAAAATCAAGGAAGTACTTGCTTGTATATGTATATGTATTGCATCAAAGTTTCCGACTCATTCTTTTCAAACATTGCATCAAAATTGATTTGGCATCGCTTCCGCTCAAATAAAAATATGTATATATTGTATATGATATTGCTTCGATTGATTGATTGTTTTGGCCAAGTTTTCGGTTAGGGTATACTCATTGCATTTTCGGGCAGTGGTGACTGTCGATATGTTTGTGGGTTGCTCTGGCTTACTTCTCTTTGACGCGAGGCAGGAGACGCTGAGGTCTTAGAGGTAGTAGTGTACCACCCCGTACCATGGCGGGTATTGATTGATTGAGTGGAGAGATAAGGGCTCGGATTGGGGTTATAAGGAGCGGCACCAACGAACGATTGATTGCATTGTTATTGTTTCGTTATATGATATGTTATTATTTTTGAATTCTGTTATGAATTTCCTATTGATATGTTAATTGCCACTGTCACACACGAACATCACTGAGATCTTTGTCTCACACTCTTTTGTTTTCCTTCCTTGTAGATTCCGAGAAAGTTGGAGTACCGAGTCGGGTAGACGTTCAGCAACTAGAGTGAGAGTGGGGACTTAATTGGGATTTTGTAAAGTTTTAGCCGCTGCTTTTGAAATTAGTGTCTTTCGCAAGTCAACTGTTAGAATTTTAGCTTCTCAAAGTTTTTAGATTGTCTCTTCGTTATTGTTTTAACGCCCTTGTTCTTTTTAAAATTAGTGTAATTTTCGGGGCGTTACATTCCTGGTACGCATACAGAAAAATGAGCACTTCCCGGTGTATTACCTAAGCAAGGTATTAGGAACGACGGAGAAGAATTACAAGGAAATAGAAAAGTACGCCTATTGTCCAGTGGAAGCCTCGAGAAAGCTCAAGCCTAACTTTCGATCTCACAAAATAGTGGTTCTCACCAATCAACTGCTCAAGCAAGTCTTAGGTGATGCTTCTAAGTCAGGAAGATTAGCCAAAATGACAATAGAATTGGGGGATCACACGATCGAGTATCATTCCCCATCAGCTAAGAAAGCCCAAGTCTTGTACTATCATATCATAAAAATGCTAAAAACTGCCAGTAATATATCTACGTACACTGGCAGGAAACTTGCAGGAAAAAAAGAAAAAAAAAGAACTTTCTGCTTATTAAGCCAGGGGAAGGTATGTTTCCATGAAAGAACTCATGCATTATTTTCTTAGGAAAATCGAAGAGTAGACGCATCAGAGATTCGTACAAATCAGCGATATATAGCTGAGAAACATTAACCAGTAATGTTTGGTCTATTCACCTTTATTACAATCACATGATAATTACCATACTTGATGCATGAATCTCAAGAATCAAGCTGGGATAACTATTACAGTAAAAGTTATACATATGCTGAAGATATTGATCATCTGCAAAAGTACATTATTTACCAAATATAGAAAGACAATATTAATTAAGAAAAGTAGATGTTCTAGAAAGCTATCTAGTAGTAGCTGAAAATGGCACACTCAAAGCACTCATGCATCGTCGTCTCAGACCTGCAATGGGGTGCTGCATAATGTGCATGTAAAGATCTTCAGATCATTAGTAATAATTCTAAAGATTTTCATAACAGTGATTATAGTTTCTCAAATATGAAGATCCTTAAGGACTAAGGTATAAGAATAAATACTGCAAACAAAGGCTCTAGCTAGTAAATAATGAGCATGATTATACTTACTTGACAATGTTGAACGAAGGTATGATCACTTATCGAGTGGAAAAATGGACAGTTTGAGGCCGCTAAATGTCGTAGCTTGCCCCTCTGCCATCTGTCCTCGTTTCTCAAGAATCTTTCTTGCTGAATCTGCTGCAGATTTAGTAGTGCGATACAAGTCTAACATCTTCAAGGTTGTTATATCAGCCAACTCGATGGGCACTTCTTGGAGCTCTTCGCAGTTCTTCAGTTGTAGGCTCCTAAGCCTAGGAAAATGCTGATTGGAAGCTGACCAAACGACTAAATCTGTGCGTCCAATGTACAATACTTCAAGTTCGCGAAAGCCACCATCAACGGCCTTCCATGTATTCCCCATGAATGCTTTATCATTCAATTTGAGAACCTTCAGATTTACCAGGAGTCCTAGGATATGCATCTGATTCCACTCAAGAAACGTATCAGCTAAGGTCAGGCTCTTCAAGTTTGGTGGGAACTGATATGGGGGAGGAAGGCTTGTCACTGGATTATCACGAGACGAATCAGGAAATACATCATTTATCAACTTCAATTTTTCAAGATTTCGCAACTTTCCCATGTTACCAAACGATCCATTATTCTCACTAAGAAGCATGGCTAGACGTCCACGAATGCCCAACTTTTTTACCTTCCGGGCCCTATTGAAAACTCCTACCGTGCAACTCTGAGGTGATATTGTACCGAGGGTTCTGATATTTTCACTTTCCATGCTACCTTTTTCTGGCTTTGGTAGAGTTGCAGATGCATTCGTCTTGAAATGCCGCAGCTGTTTCATCTTCCATATATCTAATTTAATCTCCAAGGTACGTTCTTTTGTGTCAACTATAAGAGTTTGTATATTCCAGAGCTTCGAGAATGCTGGAGGAAGAACATCTAAATTAAATGATAAAGCTAGGTACCTCAGATGAAGAAGTTGGTACAAGTCACTTGGGATTTTAGAGAATCGGATAGGCTTAGCCTCTAAAACTCTAAGTAGCTTGAAAGATGCAGGGATGATGGAAATAGTTTCTGCAGACAAGTTGATTTCTTCCTCTGAAACGCACACAAAAGAACGTACACGAGGACCATTAGGTTTTGATGAAACAAACTTTGTGACATTGGTATGAATACACAGACGACGAAAGTTTGGTATAACTGTAACAGGAGGATCAAAAATTTCTTCTCTGGAAAATTTAATTTCCTGGAGGAAATTTTCTCTCTTACTTCCCGCTTCATTTCTGCAAAAGTCACGAAGCACATCATGAATGCGGCATGTTTTAACTCTACCATCTCGCCTCTTCTTATCGACTCTTAGTAAGTTCCGATTAATAAGATCTCCTAAATAACTTTCGGCAGTTTCCTCAAAGCTGGTGTCCTCTTTTTGCTGTATGAACCCTTCCGCAATCCACATGCGAGTCAATTTCCATGCTGGAATCGCAGAGTCTTCAGGGAACACCGCCAAGTATAAAAAACATGCTCTTAGATGATGGGGCAGTTTATCATAACTCAGAGCTATGATTTTCTCCATACGCTTTGTTGGATCTTCATCAACAATATGATTATTCACATTTTCAGACACTTTTCGCCACGTGGTTTCCATGGAACTGACATCCTCTGAAGCCGAAACTTTTTTGGACAAAATACCTCCAATGACCACGATTGCAAGTGGAAGCCTCTCACATCTGTCAACAATAAGTTTTCCAAAAATTTCCAACTCCTTTGGGCACTCAGGCTTACCAAAAACCTCTAACTGAAGTAGCATCCAACTTTCCTCTTGGGTTAGATTACGCAACTGATGGGGAATTCTGGTGTTGTTAGCAGAATTACCAACTTCCACATTGCGACTAGTGATCACTATTTTCCCCATATTATTAGCATTCGGCAAAACCATTTTGAGCTTATTCCAATCTTCTGCTGTCCATACATCGTCCATGACAATCAAGAATTTTCCTGTGTTTAGATGACAAGAAACTGCTTTGGCCAAATCCTGGTCAGTTTGGTTACTCATGTCATCATTGGTGAACTCTTTCAGGATTGTAAGGAGCACATTCTTCCTTGATAACTCCTGAGAAACATAAACCCATATGCGAGTAGGGAATTCATATTGGATATCTGGATCGCGAAAGATCATTCCTGCCAATGTGGTCTTGCCAAGACCAGGCATGCCAATGATGGAGATGACATCAAGTTGCTCCCTTTTTTCTTTAAGATACCCAATCAATAGTTTTGCCTCGTCTTCGAACCCCACAATATTCTGGTCTCTTACTATTGGAGCCTGCAGTGTGAATATTGATTTAGAAATTGATAAATTCAGACACATAAGACTTATGCTAAGCAAGTCTCATAAAATGCCTGATTTTCCAACACAATAGGCAAGACCACATTACATTAGTTATTAGTGTAAATTATGTAAATATGCCAAGCACTTGTGTTGACGGAATATTGTATTTCCTGATATTCAGTAAAATCAGGATTTTTCTAAGAAGTTCATATTGTATCAGAACATGTCTTGGAAGTTTTTTATCTGTAATTTCAGGTTCTTGGCCTAATTTATCAATGATCAAAGGAATTAAACATATGGGATCTTTTTTGTCAACATTAAGTTGAACTGGAAGACCAATACTCTCCAATGATCCTCAGAAACTGAAATGCATTGTATGGTGCAAAGTAAAACAGGAACAATGAATCTAGAAGAAAAAATATGCTAGTGATCAACGACATTATCATGAAATCTTGGGTTGTCTTGTTAGTCTTTGGGGATATTTGAAATGGCAATTCGATCTAGAACTTTAGTTTTAGGCACAATAGGAATTGTATTCATTTAAGCATAATTCGCTCTGTTGTATAATTGGGTTGAAGCAAATGGCTTCCAAGATACACAGAAATCCAGAAAATGTGTATATATGTCTAACTACGGATTGTACTATCGGAGTTAAATTAAAGAACTAGAATAATAAAGCAAAGGAAATGTTGTTACTGTGTGCTTTTAGATCTAGAAGAATACCCCTTCCCTTGTTATGTTAGATTTCAAGTGTTGTCTCTGAAGAGACAACAAACTCTTCAGAAATCTATTGGAGAACAGTATCAAGGGATATAGAAATTGATAAATTCAGACGAACACGAATAGTATGTAGAACTTAGAAATTTCATTCAATTTGGAGGAAGTGATATTGTATTACAACACGTCTGAATTTTGTTTTTATGTAATTTGAAGATTCTGAAAGGAAGACAACAACTGGGATTTTGTTTTGCCAACACCAAATTCTAGTGGAAGGCACGGTGCAAAGTAAAACATGTATGATGAAATCTAAAGTAGGCAAAGGTAAATCGGCAGCTACTCCTCCAATACGAAAATAATTATGTGTCATGCGAATAGTATCGTATTGAAAAGTCAAGTCTTATCATGATTTTCTGGAAATGAAATGTTGAGAAATACTACCTCATTGACTTCATCAGGACGACCATCTGCAACATTGATTTGGGCGAAATCGAACTTTCCTTTATCACCGTATATCTCGCGGATCTTGGAGCTAACTGTATCAACCTGTTGAGCGATGGCATGGAGAGTTACAGGCTTCTTGTAAAACTTTTCAAAGTAGCTCATGGACCTGACCTGTGCAGTCTGCGTGACGAACGCGTCGATGATGTCCTCAGCTTCGTACACCACATCCCGTATCTGTTTCACAAGTTCGCTCAATGTCTCGTCCTCTCTCCGCTTCTTCACCGTGTCCTTGAGAAAAGCTTGGAACAGGCGGAGATCAACATCTAGCTTTTCGACCTGAGCTTTTGCGTTGGCGATCAGTTTGCCATGATAGAGGAGCAGCTGCCCCAGGTTATGCAGCAGGAATTCTACTGCTGCATCTGCCATTGTTAAGGCTGTCTTGGCTAGGCTAGCTAGATCAAAATCTCTGTTTCTCCTCTGTATATCTAAGTTGACTAGTTACTTCAAATTTCTTTATATCATTATGGTCTTGTGGATGGAATTATTGGTGTATGAAATGGTCGTGCAATAATGTACAAATACTACGTACCCTACATGGATTAGGACAAGGACATGACACTTCAAATATCTAAATATCTGTATTAGTATCACTGCACCAAAGAACAAACACAAGTGTTACACTACTAGCTCCCAATGGGTCGTTGCTACGATCATGAATAGTGGCAGTTGTGAGTCACGACTGAAATGACGATTAAATCAGAAAAATGATTGACCAATGGGTCGTGGTCATGCCCATTAATAGTATTTAAAAAAAACATATTACCATATTATAAGAACGTTTAGAAGTTGAAATTAATAAAATTGTATTTATAAGCATATATTTTAATAAAGAGTTTAAAAGTTGTAAATTTTAGAATGGTCAAAATATAGTCAAGAGTAATCTATGTTTGTAGAGGACGAAAAGACATGAAAATCGGTATAAATTGTATATTTTTATATTATATATTTTATTAATTATAAATGATTAAAAATAAGAAATAACAAAAAAGAATAAAGAGGTGAGCCAGCTAAAACCATGAACATGCAGGGACGGCTGGGGAGTTGAATCGCCGCCGCCACAGCCACTCCCATTGGTAGTGGTCTTAGGAAAGACCAAGTTCATGGAGAGACTAGAAAGACGGACTAATTTACATTAACTACATTTTCAAGTAATTTCACGGGTCCTTAGGCCGAGTTATATAATTTTTCGGGTCCTTGGGTCGAGATATATAATTTCGCGGGTTACTTAAGTAGATAAGAACATGTGTTTCTTGTGTTTCCACCTTGATTCCAGGTTTTAGGTACTTTTCATGAAGAAAAGGAGTCAAAACGATGCATTTCAATGCACTTTGTCGGAGATCACAAGCTCCTAGACTCCATATAGGTGCCACGAAGGTTCCTGGAATTCCAAACGGGTCAAGGATGGACGAATAAGTCGAGATCGAGCCCGAGAAGGAGCGGGGCGATTGCCCGGATGATTGGACACAGCCACAGAAGGCTGCGTCCAAGAGCCGGAGCGGGCGATGAGGGACCTTGTTTGAAGTTTTGGAATTTGAGCTTCAAAACTTCGAACTTATTTTCCTTGGTTTTCTCAACACCGGCACAGATCTCTTCAATTAGTTGCCAGGCCATTTTCGCCGTTTTTGCACCCCACAGTTTACACTTTATGTGCTCTGGAGTAGAATGTATGATGATGTTACGAGCTTGACCATCCAGCCTATTTCTCTTTGCATCTTCCGATGTCCAGAGTTCTCTGGGTTTTGGCTCATAAACAATTCAACCGGTAGATCTTCCACTGGTTGACGCATCTGTTTGTGAGTAACCATCACTATCTTTATCAGCGGGTTCTTTGTCAGTGGAGTCCTTGTCTCGACCATTAGAAACCTCCATGACTTGCTTAAGTTGTTGAATGACTATGGGGCCATTCTTTATAACTTCGATCATTTCATCCCTAATGGCTTCTAGGTGGAGCATCATGTTTTTCTTCCATTTCTCATAGTTCTCTGGCTTGAGAACTCGAGCGTCACTTAAAGACATCCTGCAGCAAACACACTAAACAAACAAATCAAGTGTAGGTGAAAAGCAGTTAGTGGGCACTTATCTGGGATCTAAGTTCAGTGCAGAACCCCAAGAGAAAGAAAGCGCACCGGCACACAGTGATTCCCAAACATATATCTCACCAACAAGCCAAGTTTTAACGTTAGCAGCAGAGGTGGCCATCATGGGGATCGGAAAGAATCAAGAGACCGACCCCGTGCAGAATGGATCATCGTTGACAAAGAAAATCCAAGCCTACCACCCCCACCAGAAGGAGAACCGCCCGTGGCCGCCCTAAAACATAAACCGACCCAACAAGTTGCTTTCATCCCGAAAGAACTTGGTTTGGAGAAAAAGGACATCCGAGAACTTTATGTGGACGGTTCATCGGCGGCTCACGCTGGAGGAACATGTCTGTTACTCATCAATTTCGAGAGAGCACAGATTGAGTATGCCATACGACTAACTTTCCCTGTCACCAACAATGAAGCCGAGTATGAAGCCTTGATAGCAGGAATGAGAATGGCCAAGTCAGTCATGGCCAAAAAACTCCGGGCCGATTCAGATTCTCAATTGGTCACGGAACAATACCCGGACAAATTTATGACCATAGCGCCTCTATGATAAAACACTTGAAAGTGGTGAAGAAGTTGGAGAAGGTATTTGATCTATTCTCACTGATCAAAATCAACCAAACCAGGAACAAGATAGCCGATGGGTTATCAAAGTGGGCACTGCGTCTGGAGCAGTCGACACCCGTATTGTGATTCTATTGACGGCAAATGAATCTGCCATCACTGCTGCAAGTGAGACGGCAAACATAAGCGTCATAACAGGATCCAACAATTGGATGAGCGACATCGTGAACTATATACAGAACGGGGTTCTACCTCAAGATCCGACCGAATCAAGAAGAGTTCAGCGAAGGACACAACGCTACTTCCTCTCTGGGACCGATCTCTATAGAAAGTCCTACGATGGAACTCACCTTCGCTGCCTTGATCCATCCGAGGCCAGTATGGTGATGAAGGAGATCCATTTAGGAAGTTGTGGAAACCATTCAGGAGGAAGAGCCCTCGCTCAAAAGATTCAGAGAAACATATATTATTAGCCAGAGATGTAAATGGAGGCCAGTAAATTCTCCAAATCCTGTCCAGAGTGCCAGAGGTTCGCTAGAATTCCTCACCAACCAACGATTCCAATGATCCCATCCACTATCCCGTGCCCATTTGATCAATGGGGTATGGACATAGTCGGACCTTTTCCTATGGGACCAGGTGGCAAGAAATTCCTAATTGTAGCTATTGAATATTTCTCCAAGTGAGTGGAAGCTGAGGCCAAAGCATCAATTTCGGAAAAGGAGATCATGGATTTCCCGTGGCGCCTATCTTGTAGGTTCGGACTACCCCGAATCCTTATAGCCGACAATGGACGACAATTCTCCGGGCACAAACTCAAAGATTGGTTCGAAGAAATGAAAATTGAACAACATTCACTTATGTCGGATACCCCCAAGCAAATGGACAAACATAAGTGACCAATCGGACCATAGTCGATAACCTCCAAAAATGGCTTGGCGATGCTAAGGAAGATTGGGTAGACGAACTAGAAGGGGTTCTTTGGGCCTATCGAACCACGGCCAGGACTGCGACCCAAGAGACTCCCTTCTGCATGGTGTACGGTTCGGAGGCAGTAATCCCAGCAGAAGTAGCTGTCAATACTTTCCGAATCCAAGGGTATGTTCCTTTGGACAATCACAGCAAAAGGGTCTACGACTTAAATATGCTCAAAACCAAGAGAAGCTCGGCATTGGCTAGGACCTTGGGATATCAAGCTACCATGGCCAGGGCATACAACAAACATGTGAAGGGCAGAGGTATCCAAATTAGGGATCTCGTGTTGCGCAAAGCAGAGATTCTGAAACCCACAGGAAAACTCGAGCCCAATTGGGAGGGACCCTACAAAGTCACCAAGGCTAGCATCAATGGCAGTTATGGATTGGAAGACATTATCAAATATGGAAGGAGTCTGAATACTTTGTGCCCGGCAATGAGGATAGAAGAGTTACCTCCCGAGAGAAGCGCAACTCCATCCAAAGAAACATATGAAGGAAATTCTTGCCCCGTCGACCACAGAATCTGATTCGAGACATCTTTGGGAAGAATGAGAGTACCTGATAATGTAAAGGCCCAACACCCTCTACGGACCTGCAATGACTTGGTTGAAACAACTCCGACCTGACTCCATTATGTCCTGGGATCACTTGCTAGCAAAATTTACCCTGAAATTTGAAAATTTCCTCGAGACAGCCAGACCGGTCAGCTATCTACCAGAAATCCTACAAAAGGAACATGAAAGCTTGAGATCGTTCGTGAAAAGATTTGAACAAGCCGCGGCCCTGGTAGAGCCACACCCCATCAAAGAAGAAATCATTCACATGGGTGAAAACACCAACAACGCTTCATTACGCTACAAACTTGTTGATGCGGGCATAACCACGGAACGAGAACTTACTTAAATGGTTAAAAAGTTCTTAAGCACGAACAAAACCCTTGACAAAATGGTGGTAAGGGTAGAGGTTAAGAAAGTAAAGCCAGTACAGGACAACCCAAGATTGGGGAACCAACACTTCGAGCAGAAAATAAAAGGCGACAGGAGAGGACGGATCGAGGAAAGAAGAAGATCCCCTCGCAAAATTTACGTGAACTACACTGACCTGAAGGCTCCCAAGGAACAGATCCTAACCATCATGCAAAGTAAAGGAGTTCTATTCGAGTGGCCAGCCAAACATCGGGAGACAAGATTCACACGAAACTCAAATGAATACTGCCACTTCCACAAGCAAATGGGGCACTCCACCGGAAAATGTACCCACCTTAGTCAAGAAATCCAGCGATTGATCAAATTGGGATACCTGCAAGAGTACATCATGAAGCGGCCCGACGGGGACGAGCGACGCAACAAGGAGCATGGAAATACTTCTAACGATCAACGGCTGGGACCGCAGGAATACCACTCCCCGCAGGACCAGTCCCCAGAAAGATAGAAATGAAAGGCGTGTATAGAACAGAAGGCGCTCGGCAAGTCCCAGGAGACCCTCAATTTTACCGGGACCACCGAGTCCCCGAGGACGACGAGATGCAAGAAGGTCCCCAAGTCCCAGAAGACAACAAGAAAACTGAAGATCACCAAACCCTACACGAGAGAAAGAAAGGGTAGCTTACGTTGGGACCCAGCCGGCCTACGTAAATTACAACCCAGTCATTTATGGGAGGATACTCAAGATATTGGAGGACCCACCATGAGACAAAGAAATGACAGAGGAGGCTAGGCGGATCTCCGCAAAATCGATGAAAAATCCATCAACATGGTGAAGCCTGGCACCAATGTTATTACTTTTGACGAGTCCGAAGCACCACCAACTTGCAAAGGGGAAGGATTAATCCACGATCCCGATGTTCCTCTGGTGGTGGAAATGGATATCGCCGGATATGAGATGACTAAAGTACTCATAGACACTGGGGCGTCATCCAACATCCTTTTTATGAGGACGGTTAGAAAGATGGAAATGAGCCCCCGAGGGATGCTGCCCGTGATAACAAACCTTGTTGGCTTCGGAGGATCAAGGATCAGACCTAGAGGAGTTCTGTACCTCTCACTTTCTATGGGAAGAGCCCCATTCAGAGTTACCAATCAGGTCCCATTTGTCGTCGCAGATGCAGACTGCAATTATAATGTTATAATCGGGAGGCCGGCCCTGAATCAAATTAGGGTGGTTGTGTCAACCTTTGACTTAAAAATGAAGTTCTCGACTGCGGCAGGCATCGGAGTTCTAAGCGGAGATCGGAGACGAGCATGGGAATGCTACACTCTCTCCACCAAAAGGGCGTCCAGACCATACAGGGACAAACGGGACATAAGAAGGGAAGAGGCCAACATAAAATCAAAGAAACAATGTCTTTTCATACAAGAAAAAGCTCGGAGAAAAAGGAAAGAAAAGCCCTTGGAAAAAGGGATCAATTGGCTCAAAATGGGCGTTGACAAAAGGATGGTCGTCATAACCACCAAAGAGGGGGAGGACCAAATTGAAGAATACAAAGTCATTCCACAAGAACCTCCTGGAGAAACACCGACCAAGAGATTTTTTCATGAGAACCGAATGGCCCCCCACGAAGATTTCTTGGAGATCCCGGTTGTAGAAGGATACCCAGAGAGGAATGTGAAAATCGGCTCGGGGATGGATGCCGAAACGACCATCAAAATGGTGGCTTTCCTAAAAAAGAATGCCGACGTCTTTGCCTGGGGAACGGAGGATTTGACTGGCATAGACCCCCAAGTTATGGTACATGAGCTCAACGTAGACCCAAACGTTCGACCCATCCGACAGAAAAAGAGAGACCACGACCCAGTTCACAATAAGATCATTGCCGATGAAGTCGAACGACTACTTAAGGCGGGACATATTGAGGATGTTCATTACTCCGATTGGATATGCAACGTGGTCTTGGTAGAGAAAAGTCCCAGAAAATGGAGAATGTGCAATGACTTCACCAGTCTCAACCATTTTTATCCCAAGGATCCATACCCCCTACCAAGAATCGATCAGTTGGTAGACTCGACCGCAGGATGTGCCCTATTGAGTTTCGTGGATGCTTTCCAAGGATTTTATCAGGTAAAGATGGCCAAGCATGAAATAGCAAAAACTGCGTTCATCACGACAGGAGGAGTTTATTGTTTCAAGATCATGCCATTCGGTTCATTTAAACGGTGCCACCTACCAGTGACTGGTGAATCAGATGTTTAGAGAAGAAATCGACAAGTTAATGGAGGTTTATGTGGATGACATGCTAGTAAAGAGCAAGGAAGCGCCTGACCACATTCCTCACTTAGAGAGATGCTTTGCCATAGTGAGAAGATATGGAATGAAGCTCAATCCTGCAAAATGCACGTTCGGGGTCACTGGTGGAAAATTCCTGGGATACATGGTGACACAAAGAGGGATCGAGGCCAACCCCGAGAAAATAAAAGCAATATTGGAGCTCCCACATCCTGAAAAGCTCAGGGATGTTCAACGACTTACAGGAAAGGTTATATCCCTTACTCGTCTCATTTCAAGATCAGCCGAAAAGAACCTCCCGTTTTTCAAAGTTCTAAGAAAAACGGAGAATTTCGAGTGGAACAAAGAATGCAAAGAGGCCTTTGAGAACCTGAAGCTTTACTTGTCCTCCTCGCCTCTACTTTCCAAACCTGAAGAAGGGGAGCCCTTGTACATTTACCTCGCAATCACCCCAAAAGTGGTGATCTTTGTCCTTGTAAAATCCCGTATTTTATTCTCTTTATTTCTTTAAAGAGTTAATTGGATTTATTTTATTTTTGGTTATCAAGTAATTAATTAATTTCCTAACTATTTGACTTAAAGATTATTTAACCAAGTTAGTCCAGAATTGTTTTCCTCCAGTGTTTCTTTCTTCCTGCCTCTTTCTTGCTTTGCCACTTCCTGCTTCTTTTCACGCTAAGTTCTCTACTTTTATTTGTTTATTTCAGGTTATATCATTTTGTTACTAATTAATTAAGATAATTAATTAGTAACTTAGTAGTCAGCCTAGTTAAGCTAGAATTCTTCTTGTGCCCTCCTTCTCGCCTTGTGCTCCTAGCCTCTATCTCCTTCTTTTGCTAGTTATTTATGCAAATCTGTATCGATCTGATTCTTATACGTCTTCTTCCTAAACGTCGTTGTCATCCTAAACATAGAGAAAACCTTGTTCCTTTGCTACTTTCACCTTGGCTTCTTCAACCTTCTTCGAATCCCTTTCGTGTTGGTTTCATTCGAGTCAGTTACAAAGGTCAGAAACTTTCGGTTCGATTTGATCACGGTGTAACAAGCTACCAGTTTGGTAAGCGTACTCCTTCATCTTGAGTTCGTGTTTACTTTAGAGTTTTGCAGGGGCGGGTTGCTTGTTGTGCTAGTTGCGTTGTTTGATTTTGTATTGATGAGTATCTAGTTAACCGAAATTTGTTTGATCATGTTTATATGCCATGTTTCATGCATGTTCCGCAATTCGAATAAGTTGATGCGCTGTTTCTTTCCTTTTTCTAGTCGAGTTACAATAGTTTGCGTTGGGTACTCTGTTTATGTTCTCCATGCTCTGATTTCTGCTTTTCAATTAAACTGTTGCAGGATTGATAAATTTACATGATGTACATAGAAACTGTTTTGTTAGAGGTCTAGAGCTTTAAGCTATAGTTTACGTTCTGCTAAGCATCCATGTTAATTATATGACTCTGAATTTGTTAATTGATTGAGTCTTTGTGCTATAGATCTGTTTAGTCTAATTCAAGAATGTTACATGTGTGCTTTGTGTTATTAATTAGAAATTTGATAGGACCCAAGTAATACTATCAATTTACTTGTTGGTCTTTGTGTCAGTGCTTTATTTGTTTATTTAAAGCTTTGTTTTTGTTTCTTGAACAAAAATAAATGTGATACCTCATACCTTAGTAGTAGTTTAGTGTTAATAGTATTTTAATTAATGTTTATTTAATAGAATTCGGTAGTATTAATTTGCTATGTTGTCTTGTGTTGTTAAGTGCTCTTGTAGATAACTGTTACTAATTAATAAGGTGGTGTTGTGCTAATTATCCCGTTAATCATTGCATAAATTTTACATTTAGTATCTTCCTTTAAAAAGCTTTTCCCAAAGATGATTTGAGAATTGTAATAAGTTAGTAGACTATGTAATGTTGTCTTAATTACTAGACCAAAATATTTGGAAGCTTTACTAATCAATTTATTGCCTTCTACCTCTCTGCTATATGTGGTTACATTATTTGTTTGTTGGCTCTAACTTTTCGATGTGCTTAATTGTTTCTTGCGTTTCTTGACTCGTTACGTGGTTTTAGTCTTGTGAGAGTCGTGGGTTAAGGGGTAGTTGTCTTCGTTTTAGATTGATTTCTTACTGGCCGGTACCCTTCTTACTCAGGAACTCCGTAAATTTGAGATTTGATGAGAAACTACTTTCTAAGGTGAGTGTTCTTAAAACGCTTGCGAAAATCAAGGAAGTACTTGCTTGTATATGTATATGTATTGCATCAAAGTTTCCGACTCATTCTTTTCAAACATTGCATCAAAATTGATTTGGCATCGCTTCCGCTCAAATAAAAATATGTATATATTGTATATGATATTGCTTCGATTGATTGATTGTTTTGGCCAAGTTTTCGGTTAGGGTATACTCATTGCATTTTCGGGCAGTGGTGACTGTCGATATGTTTGTGGGTTGCTCTGGCTTACTTCTCTTTGACGCGAGGCAGGAGACGCTGAGGTCTTAGAGGTAGTAGTGTACCACCCCGTACCATGGCGGGTATTGATTGATTGAGTGGAGAGATAAGGGCTCGGATTGGGGTTATAAGGAGCGGCACCAACGATTGATTGCATTGTTATTGTTTCGTTATATGATATGTTATTATTTTTGAATTCTGTTATGAATTTCCTATTGATATGTTAATTGCCACTGTCACACACGAACATCACTGAGATCTTTGTCTCACACTCTTTTGTTTTCCTTCCTTGTAGATTCCGAGAAAGTTGGAGTACCGAGTCGGGTAGACGTTCAGCAACTAGAGTGAGAGGACTTAATTGGGATTTTGTAAAGTTTTACCACGCTTTTGAAATTAGTGTCTTCGCAAGTCAACGTTGTAGAATTTTAGCTTCTCAAAGTTTTTAGATTGTCTCTTCGTTATTGTTTTAACGCCCTTGTTCTTTTTAAAATTAGTGTAATTTTCGGGGCGTTACATTCCTGGTACGCATACAGAAAAATGAGCACTTCCCGGTGTATTACCTAAGCAAGGTATTAGGAACGACGGAGAAGAATTACAAGGAAATAGAAAAGTACGCCTATTGTCCAGTGGAAGCCTCGAGAAAGCTCAAGCCTAACTTTCGATCTCACAAAATAGTGGTTCTCACCAATCAACTGCTCAAGCAAGTCTTAGGTGATGCTTCTAAGTCAGGAAGATTAGCCAAAATGACAATAGAATTGGGGGATCACACGATCGAGTATCATTCCCCATCAGCTAAGAAAGCCCAAGTCTTGTACTATCATATCATAAAAATGCTAAAAACTGCCAGTAATATATCTACGTACACTGGCAGGAAACTTGCAGGAAAAAAAGAAAAAAAAAGAACTTTCTGCTTATTAAGCCAGGGGAAGGTATGTTTCCATGAAAGAACTCATGCATTATTTTCTTAGGAAAATCGAAGAGTAGACGCATCAGAGATTCGTACAAATCAGCGATATATAGCTGAGAAACATTAACCAGTAATGTTTGGTCTATTCACCTTTATTACAATCACATGATAATTACCATACTTGATGCATGAATCTCAAGAATCAAGCTGGGATAACTATTACAGTAAAAGTTATACATATGCTGAAGATATTGATCATCTGCAAAAGTACATTATTTACCAAATATAGAAAGACAATATTAATTAAGAAAAGTAGATGTTCTAGAAAGCTATCTAGTAGTAGCTGAAAATGGCACACTCAAAGCACTCATGCATCGTCGTCTCAGACCTGCAATGGGGTGCTGCATAATGTGCATGTAAAGATCTTCAGATCATTAGTAATAATTCTAAAGATTTTCATAACAGTGATTATAGTTTCTCAAATATGAAGATCCTTAAGGACTAAGGTATAAGAATAAATACTGCAAACAAAGGCTCTAGCTAGTAAATAATGAGCATGATTATACTTACTTGACAATGTTGAACGAAGGTATGATCACTTATCGAGTGGAAAAATGGACAGTTTGAGGCCGCTAAATGTCGTAGCTTGCCCCTCTGCCATCTGTCCTCGTTTCTCAAGAATCTTTCTTGCTGAATCTGCTGCAGATTTAGTAGTGCGATACAAGTCTAACATCTTCAAGGTTGTTATATCAGCCAACTCGATGGGCACTTCTTGGAGCTCTTCGCAGTTCTTCAGTTGTAGGCTCCTAAGCCTAGGAAAATGCTGATTGGAAGCTGACCAAACAACTAAATCTGTGCGTCCAATGTACAATACTTCAAGTTCGCGAAAGCCACCATCAACGGCCTTCCATGTATTCCCCATGAATGCTTTATCATTCAATTTGAGAACCTTCAGATTTACCAGGAGTCCTAGGATATGCATCTGATTCCACTCAAGAAACGTATCAGCTAAGGTCAGGCTCTTCAAGTTTGGTGCGAACTGATATGGGGGAGGAAGGCTTGTCACTGGATTATCACGAGACGAATCAGGAAATGCATCATTTATCAACTTCAATTTTTCAAGATTTCGCAACTTTCCCATGTTACCAAACGATCCATTATTCTCACTAAGAAGCATGGCTAGACGTCCACGAATGCCCAACTTTTTTACCTTCCGGGCCCTATTGAAAACTCCTACCGTGCAACTCTGAGGTGATATTGTACCGAGGGTTCTGATATTTTCACTTTCCATGCTACCTTTTTCTGGCTTTGGTAGAGTTGCAGATGCATTCGTCTTGAAATGTCGCAGCTGTTTCATCTTCCATATATCTAATTTAATCTCCAAGGTACGTTCTTTTGTGTCAACTATAAGAGTTTGTATATTCCAGAGCTTCGAGAATGCTGGAGGAAGAACATCTAAATTAAATGATAAAGCTAGGTACCTCAGATGAAGAAGCTGGTACAAGTCACTTGGGATTTTAGAGAATCGGATAGGCTTAGCCTCTAAAACTCTAAGTAGCTTGAAAGATGCAGGGATGATGGAAATAGTTTCTGCAGACAAGTTGATCTCTTCCTCTGAAACGCACACAAAAGAACGTACACGAGGACCATTAGGTTTTGATGAAACAAACTTTGTGACATTGGTATGAATACACAGACGATTTAAAGTTTGGTATAACTGTAACAGGAGGATCAAAAATTTCTTCTCTGGAAAATTTAATTTCCTGGAGGAAATTTTCTCTCTTACTTCCCGCTTCATTTCTGCAAAAGTCACGAAGCACATCATGAATGCGGCATGTTTTAACTCTACCATCTCGCCTCTTCTTATCGACTCTTAGTAAGTTCCGATTAATAAGATCTCCTAAATAACTTTCGGCAGTTTCCTCAAAGCTGGTGTCCTCTTTTTGCTGTATGAACCCTTCCGCAATCCACATGCGAGTCAATTTCCATGCTGGAATCGCAGAGTCTTCAGGGAACACCGCCAAGTATAAAAAACATGCTCTTAGATGATGGGGCAGTTTATCATAACTCAGAGCTATGATTTTCTCCATACGCTTTGTTGGATCTTCATCAACAATATGATTATTCACATTTTCAGACACTTTTCGCCACGTGGTTTCCATCGAACTGACATCCTCTGAAGCCGAAACTTTTTTGGACAAAATACCTCCAATGACCACGATTGCAAGTGGAAGCCTCTCACATCTGTCAACAATAAGTTTTCCAAAAATTTCCAACTCCTTTGGGCACTCAGGCTTACCAAAAACCTCTAACTGAAGTAGCATCCAACTTTCCTCTTGGGTTAGATTACGCAACTGATGGGGAATTCTGGTGTTGTTAGCAGAATTACCAACTTCCACATTGCGACTAGTGATCACTATTTTCCCCATATTATTAGCATTCGGCAAAACCATTTTGAGCTTATTCCAATCTTCTGCTGTCCATACATCGTCCATGACAATCAAGAATTTTCCTGTGTTTAGATGACAAGAAACTGCTTTGGCCAAATCCTGGTCAGTTTGGTTACTCATGTCATCATTGGTGAACTCTTTCAGGATTGTAAGGAGCACATTCTTCCTTGATAACTCCTGAGAAACATAAACCCATATGCGAGTAGGGAATTCATATTGGATATCTGGATCGCGAAAGATCATTCCTGCCAATGTGGTCTTGCCAAGACCAGGCATGCCAATGATGGAGATGACATCAAGTTGCTCCCTTTTTTCTTTAAGATACCCAATCAATAGTTTTGCCTCGTCTTCGAACCCCACAATATTCTGGTCTCTTACTATTGGAGCCTGCAGTGTGAATATTGATTTAGAAATTGATAAATTCAGACACATAAGACTTATGCTAAGCAAGTCTCATAAAATGCCTGATTTTCCAACACAATAGGCAAGACCACATTACATTAGTTATTAGTGTAAATTATGTAAATATGCCAAGCACTTGTGTTCACGGAATATTGTATTTCCTGATATTCAGTAAAATCAGGATTTTTCTAAGAAGTTCATATTGTATCAGAACATGTCTTGGAAGTTTTTTATCTGTAATTTCAGGTTCTTGGCCTAATTTATCAATGATCAAAGGAATTAAACATATGGGATCTTTTTTGTCAACATTAAGTTGAACTGGAAGACCAATACTCTCCAATGATCCTCAGAAACTGAAATGCTTTGTATGGTGCAAAGTAAAACAGGAACAATGAATCTAGAAGAAAAGATATGCTAGTGATCAACGACATTATCATGAAATCTTGGGTTGTCTTGTTAGTCTTTGGGGATATTTGAAATGGCAATTCGATCTAGAACTTTAGTTTTAGGCACAATAGGAATTGTATTCATTTAAGCATAATTCGCTCCACTACTGTTGTATAATTGGGTTGAAGCAAATGGCTTCCAAGATACACAGAAATCCAGAAAATGTGTATATATGTCTAACTACGGATTGTACTATCGGAGTTAAATTAAAGAACTAGAATAATAAAGCAAAGGAAATGTTGTTACTGTGTGCTTTTAGATCTAGAAGAATACCCCTTCCCTTGTTATGTTAGATTTCAAGTGTTGTCTCTGAAGAGACAACAAACTCTTCAGAAATCTATTGGAGAACAGTATCAAGGGATATAGAAATTGATAAATTCAGACGAACACGAATAGTATGTAGAACTTAGAAATTTCATTCAATTTGGAGGAAGTGATATTGTATTACAACACGTCTGAATTTTGTTTTTATGTAATTTGAAGATTCTGAAAGGAAGACAACAACTGGGATTTTGTTTTGCCAACACCAAATTCTAGTGGAAGGCACGGTGCAAAGTAAAACATGTATGATGAAATCTAAAGTAGGCAAAGGTAAATCGGCAGCTACTCCTCCAATACGAAAATAATTATGTGTCATGCGAATAGTATCGTATTGAAAAGTCAAGTCTTATCATGATTTTCTGGAAATGAAATGTTGAGAAATACTACCTCATTGACTTCATCAGGACGACCATCTGCAACATTGATTTGGGCGAAATCGAACTTTCCTTTATCACCGTATATCTCGCGGATCTTGGAGCTAACTGTATCAACCTGTTGAGCGATGGCATGGAGAGTTACAGGCTTCTTGTAAAACTTTTCAAAGTAGCTCATGGACCTGACCTGTGCAGTCTGCGTGACGAACGCGTCGATGATGTCCTCAGCTTCGTACACCACATCCCGTATCTGTTTCACAAGTTCGCTCAATGTCTCGTCCTCTCTCCGCTTCTTCACCGTGTCCTTGAGAAAAGCTTGGAACAGGCGGAGATCAACATCTAGCTTTTCGACCTGAGCTTTTGCGTTGGCGATCAGTTTGCCATGATAGAGGAGCAGCTGCCCCAGGTTATGCAGCAGGAATTCTACTGCTGCATCTGCCATTGTTAAGGCTGTCTTGGCTAGGCTAGCTAGATCAAAATCTCTGTTTCTCCTCTGTATATCTAAGTTGACTAGTTACTTCAAATTTCTTTATATCATTATGGTCTTGTGGATGGAATTATTGGTGTATGAAATGGTCGTGCAATAATGTACAAATACTACGTACCCTACATGGATTAGGACAAGGACATGACACTTCAAATATCTAAATATCTGTATTAGTATCACTGCACCAAAGAACAAACACAAGTGTTACACTACTAGCTCCCAATGGGTCGTTGCTACGATCATGAATAGTGAATGAAATACGAATTGAAACGACGATTAAATCGGAAAACGATCAATTAAATTCGTGGTCATGCCCATTAATAGTATTTAAAAAAAACATATTACCATATTATAAGAACGTTTAGAAGTTGAAATTAATAAAATTGTATTTATAAGCATATATTTTAATAAAGAGTTTAAAAGTTGTAAATTTTAGAATGGTCAAAATATAGTCAAGAGTAATCTATGTTTGTAGAGGACGAAAAGACATGAAAATCGGTATAAATTGTATATTTTTATATTATATATTTTATTAATTATAAATGATTAAAAATAAGAAATAACAAAAAAGAATAAAGAGGTGAGCCAGCTAAAACCATGAACATGCAGGGACGGCTGGGGAGTTGAATCGCCGCCGCCACAGCCACTCCCATTGGTAGTGGTCTTAGGAAAGACCAAGTTCATGGAGAGACTAGAAAGACGGACTAATTTACATTAACTACATTTTCAAGTAATTTCACGGGTCCTTAGGCCGAGTTATATAATTTCATGGCAAGAAATTCCTAATTGTAGCTGTTGAATATTTCTCCAAGTGAGTGGAAGCTGAGGCCAAAGCATCAATTTCGGAAAAGAAGATCATGGATTTCCTGTGGCACCTATTCAGAAGTTGGACTACCCCGAATCCTTATAGCCGACAATGGACGACAATTCTCCGGGCACAAACTCAAAGATTGGTTCGAAGAAATGAAAATTGAACAACATTCACTTATGTCGGATACCCCCAAGCAAATGGACAAACAGAAGTGACCAATCGGACCATAGTCGATAACCTCCAAAAATGGCTTGGCGATGCTAAGGAAGATTGGGTAGACGAACTAGAAGGGGTTCTTTGGGCCTATCGAACCACGGCCAGGACTGCGACCCAAGAGACTCCCTTCTGCATGGTGTACGGTTCGGAGGCAGTAATCCCAGCAGAAGTAGCTGTCAATACTTTCCGAATCCAATGGTATGTTCCTTTGGACAATCACATCAAAAGGGTCTACGACTTAAATATGCTCAAAACCAAGAGAAGCTCGGCATTGGCTAGGACCTTAGGATATCAAGCTACCATGGCCAGGGCATACAACAAACATGTGAAGGGCAGAGGTATCCAAATTAGGGATCTCGTGTTGCGCAAAGCAGAGATTCTGAAACCCACAGGAAAACTCGAGCCCAATTGGGAGGGACCCTACAAAGTCACCAAGGCTAGCATCAATGGCAGTTATGGATTGGAAGATCTACAGGGAAAGCCACTGCCGCACTGAACGCCAAGAACATCCGAAGTATTACCCTAGGGTCTCAGAATAGACCGCTAGCATTCTTACTTTTGACCACTATGTAATCCAGCTTTTGATCATTATGAATCAATTACTTCCGCGACAATCATCTTTTCATAGTTTTAATCTATCGACCCTCCTTTCTCTTTCCAACCCCGGATCGGTATCATACGTCAGAGTTGCATACTCCCGTGTTTAGAGACCCTCATCATTAATTTCGTTCTCATCATCACTGCCAGCCTCATCACCCTCCTCGTCCACCATGGCCGCTGGTATCAAAGACAACAACCACTAAGGCTTGTCTCGGACTTTCATCGCATGAAAGTTGTCTCGACGGAAATGGAGAGGAACATTCCAGGTGCTGGTCGGATGTTTGACATAAAAATATTTAGGCCACCATTTGGAAGAATGAGAGGTTTCATAGCCATCTAGAAACTTATATCCGCGACGGGCCGTGAAATAGAAAAAGGCCGTGCCTGGACTCCTCGCTATGTTAAAGGCAGAAAGAAATTTTTTATGGGAAAAGGTTTCACCCTTCAAAGAAAGAATGGCCCCAAAACACATAAGGGTCCCTAAAGCATTAGGAAGAACCTGTGTCGGACAGAGGCTAGTTAACCGGAAGAACTCTTCAATTGGAGCAATCATGGGAAGCCGCCACACACATTTGAAGGCCCGGACATGAAAGCAGAGACAATCTTCAGGAGGATTGTACATGGTTTCGTTTGGAACGGGAAGAATGATTTCATAATCCTCGGGAATCTCGTACCTATGGTGAAGAGTCTTAATCTCGGCCGGGGAAAGAGTTGAAGTGCAGATAGGAATGATTTGATCATCATTGGTCTCGTCTTCCAACCTTAAGGGACTGATGGGAGCAGCTCGTTCGGTTTTGTACTCCACGACGGTCTTGTTCGGTTTCTTCGGCCCCTTCCTTCCACCTTTGGGCTTGGGAGACTCAGACACTACCATCAAAGCCCAGATTTTCAACTAAGGGAGCAGCTGACGGACCAACATTCTCCCTTATCTCCCCATCTTCTTCATCGGATCCCATGATATCTTCATTCTCCTCGGTCACAAGTTGAGCATTAGGATCGACGGCTGCTTCCTGGTCATCGGCTCCTTCTGCTTCTGAAGAACTGCCGTCCGATGTACTGTCTCCCGAAGATGAGGATGAGGATGAATGATCAGGATATGATCAACGGCGGAACTTCCACCCACTGGATTGGGCTGCGCTCAGATTCTGGCTCGGGGGATCAAGATAGAATGGTTTGGATCCCGAACCTTCTACTTTTAGGAGGGTTGTCGTCAAACGATAATAGCGACCCATCTTCGCGTCTCTCATCATCCGAGGAAGATCCTTCCTCTAACTCTGGAACATGACCGGCAGGGAGAACTCCCGATGGCCCGGCTACATCGGAACCATGGGTCGATTATGGAATCGGATCGAAAATACGAATTCTATAATCATAGCCTAACCGACCAAATGAGAAATGCGGATAATTCACAGAACTATCAGGATAAGGAGGTGGGTCGTTTGAAGTAGCTACTACAGTGTCGGACCGACGGCCGGAACCTACGTTCTCTATTCCCGACCGAGGGAGATTGACTAAGTTTGAGTCCACTGCATCGTTTGACGGTCGACGGACTCCTAAGAATTCAACCTCGAACGATGGTGCAAGCCCTTCGTCCAGTTCCGACCCTTGATCGAAATCCGTCACAATAACCAAATTATTTACCGGTTGTTGCACTTCCTCACCATCGCTCACAAATACATCTCCTAGGTCACCGGCCCCTATTGATACGATTACTTACTTATGAGGGCCGAGCTGGGAAAGCTACACAAGTAAACAAAAAGGAAACTAAGTTAAAAGGAGAAAGTGGTTAAAGCTCGGACACCTCCTAAACCTATGGACCAGCAACAATCAAAGTAAACTTTACAAACCAAAAATATGTTAGCAGATTACCCTATTATGACTGACACTCGATTATGAATAGTGTGAGTCCGTGTGTGAATGATTAAGGGGAAATTTAAATCAGAACGTACTTACTTGATGGGAAGACAGGGAAGCTCGGACTGGATAAATCTCAAGGACAGACAACTGCGTTTCCTTCTCTCTCTAACTGAAGCGTCGGACTGAGCTTTCTCTCTCTAAGTAAAAGTGAAATTTGCTAAAGTGTGAAAGTGACGGGTTAAACCCCTATTTATAGGCCAAGGTGGGCTGGTCAAACCAGGCCCATGGGCGAAGGGTCCGAACCATCGCCTTGGTAGGTGTGCAACCGTAATAATGACGAATTCGACCACACTAGCGCATCATGGGACGCCCTAAAATGGCGGTTCGATCACGAATTATCGGTTTGACCATTTACTATCCTAGAACTCATTCACGGCTACTGACGGACGGAATCATTGTTGCTGGACTCAAATGACAAAAAGATATATTTCAAAAGTTTCAAGATGACTTCACTAAAAGTGACCTCGGAACTTGGGGGGGGGGGGGGGGGGGGGGAAGAGAAGAGAAGAGTGTGACGGTGGCGACGGACTAAAAGGTCCGAAGAATTCAAGAACTGAGCCCGGCCACAATAGAAGATAACTCACTATAATCACTACACTGAATAGTCGGACCGGCCTCGAATAGGGCGGACTAATTTAGAGCGGCGGACAGCCAAATCACCATGTCGAAACCCCAGTGTTCTGCAAGATCAAAACCTGAAGTCGGACAGCCGCGTAACCGGGCTCTCCACGACAGCTCATGACCTTGAGGACACCGGGGCTTCATAAATAGTAATTGAAGTATGTGTTACTCAACGACTGACGATGGACGGCAAAACTATTGGAAAGATGTTAGTTCCGAAGAGCAGTTGTATCATCTAAAACTAAAAGCTGGAATCAAACAGCGCGAGCGACCGAGCTCTTCCCTCCAGCTTTCAGTTTCGATATTGCCCTAACAAACTACTCGAGGATTCTGATCCGACTCTTAAAAGGTTCCGAGACCAACATCATGTGGGCCATCTCTGATATATCCGTACAAATGTGCATGAGCTAAACGCGCCTCCCATCTCCGGGACCACGTGTCACCATCTCGCCAAGCCGACAAACCTCCGACGAGTCAGAGATGTGTCCCCAGGGCATTACATTATAAATAGGTGTGCATTTACTCCTCATAAAGATACATAACTACTTCTCAATATTCCACTCTCTAAATTTAAAGGTCCGAGCCAAAGCTTGATTAACCTTCTAAACAAGTTGAGTCCGAGCCTGGTTTGTCTTAGGCAAACCGGGCCAAAAGGGTCTAACCCCTTCTCCTCTTATTTCAGACAGACAGGTAACCAAGTATTCCAGAGACGGATCATACCCTGGGACGGACCACATTTCTAATAGGACTTTTGATTCTGACGGACTGAACTCATACCCGCACTCATTGATTATTTCCTACCCGAGTCCACACCTGTGTCGGACTCTGACATACCAGCCGGACCATTGACTTAAAAGGCCAACTTACAAAATTAGTCAGACTTAAACGAACTAAGGCGCTCGATCTAAGCTCAGAATTCAACAAGACACGAATTGAACTTGGACCGTTGACTTATCGATTTTTACCCTACATCAATCATCCACAACTTATTAAGAGTCACTAGTTTCTTGACTCATAAGGATTTTGAGTTCAGTTAAGCGCAAGCCTTCGAGTTCGAGTCCTCTTGATTTAAAAAATGCCGCTCGGTCGTCCACTCAAACATAACTTAACATTGTTTGTTCGAATTAGTCACACGTAACGGACATAATTAAGGGAAATTCTTTAATAGACTGGGTCTATGAATAAGTTGTAGACCTTATGGTTTGAAATAAATCACATTCCTTGGAAAATGGGATTGGATGAATTTAAAATTGTTCACCAAGTCATGTGGATTATTTTCAACCACAGGGTGTACCAACTTCATCATAGACCCGGTTTATGTTAGGAATTTCCCTGTGGAAAGTGGAGAAAAATGTCGGGTTTAATTTAAACACAACATAATTAATACTGTTTCTGGCCGTTTTGTTTTTTTATTTTGGCAAACGGGCCTTAGACCAGTTGCAGATAGGCCAGAAAGCGAAAAGAAGAAGAGCCCGAAAGGCTGAAAGTAAAAGATGACTTAAGTAACACAAGGAACAAATATGGGCTTAAGCTTATTCCAGGCTTGTCGGGGAAAAACATGGGTTGGGTCTGAGGCCCAATTAAATTCCCCTGTTTTGAACAAAGTCGATTACGTTTGGCATTCTTATAAAGTCCATCAGCATTTCTTGGTTGCCACTGTCCGAATGTGTTAAACTCTCCCATATGCTTGAGAAGTACTTTGGGTATGCTATATGAGATATCTCTCTTTCTTTATAATACCTTTATATGAATAGTTGAACCCTCCATTGACGACTCGAGTTGATGTTGGGTCTTGTCATTGTAACTGCTTTGGGCTTGTCTCTCTATCGCCACACGTTGAACGCGGTATTCCCCTTACAAAGCCTTTTAAGGAGTAGTTGAGCTCATTTCCTACTTGAATGATACCAGTAGCAGAATTTAGTATTTTTCCTATCGTCACGAGTATGTTTCCTGCTTGAACTAATATTTTTGTCTTGGAAAAGAAAAATACTGATATCGCATAGAAAACATTTATGTAATAAACACGAAGCCAAACATTTTATTATTTTTTTGAAACGGTAAAAACAAAATTCATTAATTACTTGAGAACGTTTACACGAGCATAATGGTCACGATTACAAACCAAAAGCAAAACATTTTTTTAGTGGTGGTCTTAGTTAATTAGAAAAACTCCAAATTCTAAAATCTACCAAGTTTTGACAGTTCTATTCATCGCCCGCTGTAATCTTAGTATTTTGGAGCTATTTGCATACAAAATCAATCAACACTTCTTGTTTTGTCTGTGTTTTAAACACATTTTACAGAGCATTACTCGAGCCCAACAAAAGTTTGGACAATTACGTAGAAAAACATTTATTCTGCTTCACTAACCGTGTGATCAATGTACTTACAAGTTACGGGTAAAATTCATTTTTATTACTGCAGTGTGAGGCATTTCCGATTTTGGTACTCCAAAGTGGTCGCGTCCAATTTATATACTAATTATTAATAACTATTTACAATTAAGGTACTAATTGTAAATTGGATGGTGTGTGTGCAAATCAGTACCAAGTTACAATTAACCTAATTCAAATTTCATGTGAATTTGATTAGTGGAAAGTTGATTGAAACATAATTGATGAAAAAGCCTAAAATAAAGAATATGATGTGGAAGATTTTGATCTTTCGTGAGTGGAATGAAGTCGCGATATCTATGACGATCAATTTTCTATACATCTTTCTGACTTGACATTCGATTGCACGTGAATGCGAAAGCGCAACTCATAAATTCAATTAGTACCTTAATTGTAAATAGTTATTGATAATTAGTACCTAAATTGGACGCGACCACTCTAAAGTACCAAAATCAGAAATGTCTCACACAATAGTACCAAAAATGGATTTTACCCTACAAGTTATAGGTGAAATATATCTAGGGGCAATTACATATAGACCCCCTGCATTATGCTCCAATTACAGATTCATATCCACTGTTTGAACAATTACATTTACACCCAAAATCGTTGACCAACATTAAAGTTTCATTTTTAAGAAAAGAAAAGAAAAGAAAAGATAAAAATAAATTGTAAACAAAAAAATAATGGAAAAATAAAATTACAATTGTAAGTTTTATTACAGTATAGCCCCTTATGTTTTAAACTTAACAAAATATACCCAATTTTAAATTTTATTTATACTATCATCCAAAAACATATCTAAAATCAACCCTCAAATTATTTTAAAATTCAGAAAACTCACACATTTAATTATTTAGAAAAGAAAAGGAGAAACCATTTATAATTAAAAAAAATTGACCGGAGCTCCGGTCATCGGAGGCTGGAAGCTCCGGCCAGAGCTTCCATAGAAGCTCTGTTCGCAGCTTCCATGGAAGTTGCATAGAAGCTCCTTCGAGCTTCTTCCATTTAAAAAAAAAATTAAAAGAAAAAATATGTAGGAGAAGAGGAGAGCTTCAATGGAAGGTCAGATGAGCATCCATGGATGATTGGTTTCGAGCAGCTCTAATGGAGGTCCGTGGTGGTGGTGAAGTTTCCATGGTGGTTCTTCGTGTTGGAGGTTCGTGGCGGTGGTGAAGAAGGGTGGAGGAGATGGTGGTGGAAGTAAAGTGGGGAGTTTTGGAGAAGAAGGTAAAATTGGGGTTTAAAATGTGAAGTAAAGAAATTAATTAGATGGAATGATTAAAATGAAATGATAAAATAGAAAATAAAGTTAAAGATAATGATAAAATAAAATAAAAAAAGGGAATTTTTGACTTTTTGGGTTTATATGTAATAATTTGAAGACATAAGGGAGGATTTTGTAATTGTTCAAACAGCGGGTATAAATCTGTAAAGTTAACATCTTGGAGGGGTGAGTTTTGTAATTACCTGATATATCTATAAATAAGTAGTAGGCAACAACCTGCGGCTCGTCAGTACTATGATCATCACTTGGTTTGGTGTTTCTGTCGATTAGTTCAGAGAAATTGTTGTTTACCCTTTGTTTCCTACTTTTTACATTTTTGTGGCATTCTAGTATCACTTCACGTCTTTTGTCAATAACCACTTGTCTCTGCTAGAGATGCTAGTAACAAGTTTCCGGTTTTCTATAAATATACCGATATGTTAAAAAAATCGACTAGCTAGAAGAGTTACGGCTTGCAAGAAGAGTGTTCATATCCGGATTAATGTACATTTGTGGCCACGAAGGCCAATAATTCAAAATGAATCTAGTATTATGATTTATGACTACTGCGTTTGAGTTTGTTACATTAAATGTAATTTACTTGATCACACATTTAATATGTACTTGAATATGGTTATGAACATATTTAAAGGGAAAAAAATCAAATGCCTCTGAGCATCAACTTGTTGAATCATGTTTAGACCGTATATAAAAATGATAAAATTAAAAATGTTGAGGTTGAGGTGGCGTGAATTTGGATTTGATATAATCATTGAATCTTCAATCATTTTTCAATAATACCTTTTTACGTTTTGGAAATAAACTAGGAGCCCAAATATGAGCTTTAATTATGAATTAAAATTTTAGTTTCGTGATATATTTCAGTTTTTTAACAACAGAGAGAGTTTTTTTGTATTTCTGTAAATTTTCATAATATTTCAACAACAAAATGGAATTTTATGAAGTACGATTTAAATAGTTTCGGATTCCAAGTAGGTTTCGTCTCAATGAGCTGAAAAGGTTGTACGCATAAATAATTTTCGTTCCAATTTGATGCCATTTTAAACGGTTTTTTCTACTGTGTCTCTTAGTGCTTGGATGTATTGTACAGTGAATCGTATGTTGCATCGGTAGTATATACAAAACCATCCATGTTCTAGTGAAAGTTACTCGGAATACCGTGCAGCTAGCCATATGCTTTATTTTTGTCGTAATGATTATACTTGTCCTTTGTCTTTCCCAGAAATCAAGAATTTGATTTACCAATAATCTTATTATCATGCTACTTTATGCTTTAATCTCGTGTGATAATCACATAAACTTTTTAAACTATCAATAAAAGTGGGTCCATGATATTGGCATAATGCATGTCTTTTTGCACCAATCATTATTAAATTGAGTGATCATCATTATTGTGGTAATTAACAGAGAGACCAAAACCTGAATTTCAAAATGATACTAGTACAAACATCAATGTTCAGCCTCGCCCTTATCTCATTTGTATTTTACTTTCTTTTGGCAACATGCCATTTTTTGCCATTATCATGGGGCCTCTCTTGCCCATTATTAGCCAACCAATTTTCCACAATAATATCACCCATTTAGATTTTATTTTCCTTTACTTAAATATATCGATCACCATTCACGGTACGATAACATTTATGATAGAATAAGTTATTGTCCGTCAAGTTGTGTCATTGCGTAAAAAGAGAACGTGACAGTTAAGATCTACTTCAGTTTTAACTATCAAAACATGTAACTTGCGGATTACGATTGAACCTCATTTTTTTTCTCATAAGACGGCTAGTGCAGAGAAACACAATGCTAATTTTTAAGTTGACATGATCTCTCTAAGGCTACGGAGGATCATGACAAAGATTTACGCAATGCGATAAGATATTTTATCATAATGAAAATTAAGTAATGACATATTAAGAGAACAACACTATCGGTCATGTGCCGTTACATATCCATCAATCTTGTTATCAATCTTGTTATGTTACTTCTAAGAGAATGTACATGTTAACAAAAACTTTTGGGAGTCTTGGAGTAGAAAACATCTCTTCCAAAATATATACAATCATTGTCCAACTTTGGTTAATATGTAGATTCATAAAAAAGTCTGTTGGTTACATGGTTTTATGACATTTCTTTCATCACATCCAAGCGCTAGGTAGCTTTTGAATCTTCTCTAAAATGAACATATGAGTACCAATTTTACTAATATGGAAAACAAATTTCGTATCTTAAAGACTTAAACTATTAATCTAAACGAGTTGTACGAATACATTATAAGTAATAATTATTATCATGAAAAACCGTCTTACAGATATAAGACAGATGATGATGCTAAAACATGTGGAGACATCTTTTGTTTATCGTGAAGAAAACTCAGTTGCAGATAGTTTGGCTAAAGAAGCCAGTAACTTAACTTTTGGTACTCCTCGTGAGTATAGTAGTTCTAATGAAGTTTCTTTACATTTTGTCTGGGACATTTGAAGTGAACTTTCGACGTAATCATTAAAGACTCGTTTTATCTTATTAGGCATCTATTTAATATTAATGTATTTCCAGTTTTTTTTAAAAAAAACAAGCTATTTGAATTTTATGATTTTGAATTCAAATTGAACGGATAAAAAAAGGGTCGGACAATATCCGGAAGTCCGGAACACATTTAAATATCTCAAGAAAATGGCTGTCGGCTTTACTTTCCCCAAGCTCACACTCACTGAACAGTCACTGGTCCAGCTCTCTTGCAATTTGCAAAAGAGATGATAAAATCCGACCCATTAAATGCTCAACCGCTTCGAAAAAACCAATTTTTCTCAATCACATTGTTCTTCTTTCTCCTCTTGATTCAATCAAGTGCATGTAGTGAGTAATTGCTGATTCTTCTTCTCTCAACTACCTCATTCAAAGCTGCTTACTTCATTTGATTCAACCAAAAAATTCCCTTTTTCCCCCAATCAATAATCATACACATTCACTAGGATACTGCACTTCATTCAACTTATCCAGCAAAAAAGTTTGTCTCCATTACACCTATTTTTTCCTTTCTTGTTAGCTGCTTGATAGTACTACTATTTGCTTTTACTTCAAGATTGCTCTTTTTTTGCAGTTATAGTGTTTGTGGAAATGACTCATTGATGGATCACTGAGAAAGTTGTAATTTTTGTCTTTCTTTATTGGGGTTTGTTGAAATTTAGTTTTTCATGTTGGGTTTTGTGATATGGGTTGTTTAAGAAGTGTAGTTCTTGTACTTGTTTCATTACTTTGCTTTGCTTCAAGAACTAACCAGCTGAGGAGCTTTGAGAAAAATGTTCTTCTCCAGCTCAGGAAGCATTTGGAGTACCCAATGCTTCTGAGTGATTGGGAGAATTACTATGGTGATTTCTGTTACTTAGCATCTTCACCACAGATGAGTGTAAGGTGTGAGAATGATTCTGTTACGGAGCTAAGATTGATGGGGGATAAGCCTGCTAGGCTTGGTAGTGAATTCATTGGATTTGCTATACAGAATGAAACATTGTCTCAGAGTTTCTCAATTGATTCTTTTGTCACTACTTTGGCTAGGTTGTCTAACTTAAAGGTGCTTAGTTTAGTGTCATTAGGCATTTGGGGACCGTTACCTGATAAGATTCATCGGCTGTATTCGCTTGAATTGATGGATATGAGCTCGAATTTCTTGTTTGGTTCGATTCCATCTGGTGTGTCTAAAATGGTGAAGCTTCAGACTTTAGCATTTGATGGTAATTTTTTGAATGATACTGTTCCTGAGTGGTTGGATTCACTTGGAAACCTCACTGTATTAAGCTTGAAGAACAACAGGTTGAAGGGTCATGTTCCTACCGCTTTGTCGAAAATTAGGACTCTAACTGAAGTGTCGTTATCTAATAATCTGCTCTCTTCGAAACTGCCTGATATAAGCGGCTTGTCAAATTTACAGTTGCTTGATTTGAGAGAGAACAGTTTGAGTTCTGCATTGCCTCCTTTACCCAAAAGCCTGGCCAATGTTTTCTTGAGCAATAATTCGTTTTCGGGTAACATTCCTGAGGAATATGGAAAACTGAATCAACTCCAGCATCTTGATCTGTCGGGCAATCATCTGACCGGAACTCCTCCTGCTGGGCTGTTCTCCTTGCCGAATATTAGTTACTTGAATTTATCGTCTAACATGCTTGGCGGATCACTTCCTGAACGTCTCACCTGTGGGGCTGCTCTTAGTCTGGTTGATCTTTCGGGTAACAAATTGGTAGGTGAGCTTCCGAGTTGCTTGGACGCTGCTAATGAAAACAGAGTAGTTAATATTCGTGGGAATTGCTTCTTAGATGTTGCAAGAGATCAGCATTCTGCAGGATATTGCAAAGGTGTTAGTAAGGCTAGAAGGCGAAGCACGCAGAAGGAAATACTGGTTCTAGCTGGTGTAATTGGTGGGATAGTCGTCATTGTGGTGATTCTCTTGGTTGCTGGTCTTTTGTTTTTCTGCAAAAGAGAGCAGATGCAACGGGCTACGATTCAACATACTGCACCTAAGGTTAGGAAGGATGTTTTGCCATCAGGAATTTCCTCTGAAGCCCTTGCAAGTGCTAGTAAGTGCAGTTGAAACTTATTAAAGCATTTATGCTTATTGGTTATAGTTTCTTTTAGCATGTACTTAAAATTGATTAATTTTTTAGGTTTTGTTGAGTAAATCGAGTTGATAAGCTAGTTGGTAGCTTATAATGCTACTCATGAGGCATTTGATACTCGGAGTTGTAAAGGTAGCTGATTTAAATAGAAGTCTTTAGCAGATTATAAGGTAATTAATTAGCTAAAAAAGAATATAAAAACTGATAAGCTAGCTTATTTTTAAATAAGTTGGTTGGTGTTATCTTTTCGGCTAGCTTATCAAATACTACTACTAGCTAATAATTCATGGAACTGGCTTATTCAAACAAATGGTCAAATTAACTGATTTAGCTTATAAACTAATGGTAAACAGCATCTTAGAAGATTAGGTGTTGTTGAGGCCTTTGATAGGCTATCAACTTCAGTTGATATTTCATCACATCAAAGAATCTAACTTTTGTAATTCAGGGATCATTTCTCAAGCAGCGAAAATGGGAACACAAAGTTCTCCAGCATATAGGGTATTTCCCCTGGAAGAACTAGAACAGGCCACGAAAAACTTTGATCAGTCGAGTTTATTGGGTGAGGGCTCTTTGGGAAAGGTACTGTTAGAAGTCCTGCGTAGTATTTATATTGCAAATTTTAGAATTTTCAGTGCTAATCAGTTGCAGGTCCATTTAAACAGTATCCACCCTTTTCTTGGTCCAGGTTTACAAGGGAAGATTAGATAATGGATCACTGGTTGCTATAAGATCATTGGCATTGTCCAGAAAGCACCTGGTTCGAAACCTCAAGATGCGGCTGGAGTTGCTGTCAAAGCTTAGTCATCCACACTTGGTTGGCCTTTTAGGCCATTGCATTGATGGAGGCATGCAGGACGATTTATCTGCGAATAGATTATTCCTTGTGTATGAATTCGTTCCAAATGGAAATTTCCGCTCTCATCTCTCAGGTACTAGAATTACAATATTTCATAGTTGCACAATTAAAAATATACAAAAAAAGATCACGTAGCAGGCAAAACATTAAGCTTCAAACTTTCGTAGAGGATGCCAGAGGAAAGATATGGAATTTATTACTGAATTCATAACTTAAATTAACTCTTACGGATATAAACATAACTCTTCAGCCATAGTTTTTCTGTTGTTGTTTGATGAGTGTCTCAGCTGGGCAAGTCTCCTGAATCGATAGTTATTTTCGTAATACTGTACTATTAATTCTAAGCCAAAAGTCAAATTGTATTCAAATTTACTCGTAGAAACCTCTGCGGAAAAGGCGCTGAAGTGGTCAGACAGGTTAGCAGTGCTGATTGGAGTTGCAAGAGCGGTGCATTTTCTGCACACGGGTGTAATTCCTCCTTCATTTAGAAATCGACTCAAGACGCATAATATACTTCTTGATGAGCATCGGATTGCAAAACTTAGTGACTACGGGATGTACATTCTCGCTGATGAAAATGAGAAACCTGAGGTATAATGTGAACGTTATAACAATATTTACAGGTTCGAAGAGCCATATGTCCATATCTAACTCATGCAGTTATCTGTTTTTTAGGCAATGGGAGATGGAGTCAGATCATGGTAAGGGTCTTGTTTTTAACAAGACATGCTGCATGGAGTCAGATCAATGCGTTTCTTTTAACCGTGTGTTCTATGATTAGATCTTCAAAAGTTCCAGATTTCGTGCTTTATCAGTTCAACTGTTCTTCGTATAATGGTTTTCTTGTCTGTTCTCAAAAAATGCTTTTTGACAGGTATGCAGCAAAGTTCGATGATGATGTTTACAAGTTCGGATTCATATTGCTGGAATCCCTTGTAGGACCTGTCACAGCTGGAAAAGGAGAAGCGGTTCTGTTGAATGAAATGGTATGTTTACACAAACTGTTGAGTTTCAACTTTAAAGGAGAAAATATGTGAATATCTCTGTTTATGGAACCTCCTGAATTTTGAAACTTGAAACAAAGCGGTTTGGACGAATCTGGCAAAAGCTATGAATATCTGTTTTGATCCTAACTTTAAATGTGTGAGAAAATGAAGCATTTTTCTCCTCTCTTTTTTTTTTTTTTTTTTTTTGCAATAACTCTCTATGATGTCTTACTCCTCACTGCCTTCCACATGTCAGACCTCATTCAGCAGCCTAGATGGTCGTCGGAAAATAGTGGATCCAATGGTCTTAACCACTAGCTCACAAGAATCCTTATCCATTGTAATATCCATCACAAACAAATGCATAACACCCGAATCCTCAACCCGCCCTTCACTTGAGGATGTCCTGTGGAACTTGCAATATGCAGCACAAGTCCAAGCTACAGCTGATGCAGATCAGAAATCAGATTCAGCATCACAGTCGGAACTTAGATAGCTTTATTGGTGAAGTATACGACACCATTGTTACCAGCTCAATGAACAAGATACGTTCGTTCCGGTTTCTAGTCAGCTGTTCTCTGTTTGTTTACGTTGATGTTGCTGTTCAACTGTAAATGTAACTTTCCTTTCCTGATTCTTTCATTACTTACAGAATAGGTGTGTTAGTTTCATTGATTGCTTACTGAATTAGAACATTATTCCACTGTACTTGTGTAAATCAATATTCCTGATTTGTAATAATATGGGATTAATAGCTAAGATTTCGTCTAAACTTGAATCGAGATCGAGTTCGATTCGTTCTGCACAACTCAGTCTGTGCCAACAGAGGAGTAATATGCTTCTTTTTCTTCAAGATTTCCATGAAATCCAATCTATGATATTTTGCATCAATCTTGGAAAAGAATCGAGTCTTTCATGCAAACTTTAAATCTTCAGAGAATCAAATCAGATCATGTTTAAAACAATTTCCCATCTCTAAGGATATTCAAGATCCTGTAGACTTTAATGGAATTTTTCCTCTATAAAACCTGGAAATAACAATAACACTTGCATCAAAGTGAAAAGAAACACTAGAGCTATGGATTCAACGAGTTTCTTGATCTTACTCTTTCTCTCCAGTGCTACATTATTTTCTCATCAAGCAATCGGCATGAGGCGTGGCTTCTCCAAGAAAGACGGGGCTTCATCCGCTGCTGGTTTGTGCACGGCTGCCACTGCGTTGCAAACTTATAAATGTGAAGAGTTGGAAGTAAATTTCTCGTCCAGTTCTTGAAATCAAATGTCTAATGATTTAATCTTGATAAATGGAAAATGTTGTTAATATGTTTTTTTTTTGTTGTAGGTGACTACCGAAGATGGGTACATCATAAACATTGCGAAAATCTCCGCAGGCCAAGCTGGTGGCGGCCCCACCGATAGGCAACCTGTCTTCTTGCAACATGGACTTCTTGTCGTAAGATTTACCTTATGGCTTAGTGTCTCCGATCCTTTTCTATGTTATATATCTGCATATTCATGAAGAGGTTTAAAACTGTGATTTCTCAATACTGTAACGAAAAACATTGTACTTCTAAAACTGTTAATGAATATTATTTCCATTTTTACATTGCTACTGGGAATCATGGTTTAATAAGCTCTTGTTACTCTTTTGGAATGCAGGATGGGATGACTTGGCTATTGAATCCTCCCGAACTAAACCTAGCAACTATATTAGTCGACAATGGTTTTGATGTCTATATTTCTAACAACAGAGGAACACGTTTTAGCCAACGACACGTCCGCATGAACATTGACAACCCGGTAAAATGCACAACACATGCACAAAATAAAACGATGACGAGTATATCTGATTGACATTATGGTGTTAATTTTTTTGAAAGTGTGATCATAATCATACTGCGTTGTGACATGTTGTAGGAATACTGGAATTGGTCATGGGACGATCTGGTGGAAAAAGATATGCCAGCAATGATCGGCTTTGTTTCCCAGGAAACCGGACAGAAAGTACATTACGTAGGTCATTCACAGGGAACTTTGGTTGCTCTAGGAGCATTTGCCGAAGGAAAACTTGTCGACAAGTTGAAATCTGTTGTACTGTTGAGCCCAATTGCATACCTAAACCACCTAGCTACCTCTCCGGCTCAATTTAATCCACAGGGGTAATTAGAAGAGGCCTCATATTGTTATCACTGTCTATATTTTGATTACTTCTATATTTGAGCAACATGTAATTCTTATTGTTCAAACTTTGCAGGATGCCAGGAAGTAATATTCCTGCTTTTATGTCTGGTACATTGCTTATAACTTTCTCTAAATTGTTATGTTACATTTTTCTCTTAAACCAATTAGAGACTATAACACATAATGCTGTGTGAAACTCAGCAGGAGAAAATTGTTGCGTAAGCCCAATGGCCTATGGACTTTTCGGCATGAATGAACCTCAGCCTTCCTCAGCCAAGAACCTTGAACATTATGATCAAAGTATGTTACACTTTTATGTTTTTATACTTCCATCGAATTTCACAAAATGCGACTATGGGAAGAAACCGATTATTTTATGTTATCGTGATGAAAACCTAACATGATCTAAATTGCAGCTGTGGCAAGTGGAAAAGTGACGAAATTCGACTATGGGTTTGCTAACATGGCTTACTATGGTCAGCCAACACCTCCAATTTACGACATGACCAAAATTCCACACGATTTACCACTCTTCCTTACCTACGGTGGACGAGATACACTCTCGGTTGTAGCGGATGTGGAAGCATTACTTCGGGATCTCCAAGGACATGACCAAGACAAGCTGAAAACTCAACTCGTACCAGAGTACGGCCATGGTGATTTCATAATGGCATCCAATGCGAAAGATATAGTCTACAATCAAGTTCTAGATTTTTTTAAACAGTTTCCTTGACTGAATTTTCATGATCAGATGGCTATACTCTTCAGAATAGTTTTAGTTACTTTCCACATGTAAAAGTTCACTCTTGGTATCCAAATTGATAGCATGCGTGACACTGCAGGTTATGAAATAAAAGATTGTGGTGGGTAATCATTTATCTTTCATTTTCCAAAATTCTGAATCCTTATATTATCCTGGTTTTTATATTCTATTCTATCATAATAATTGTGGTTAACCAGAAATTCAGCACTAACATAAATTCAGGGACACCTGAAAAATAAGCACAAAAAAAAAGTGGTGTAATACGGGCTATTAAGCTGTACCGATGTTTGTACACAGAAGCTTTATTTTTTATAAGTCTAGGTTAAGGACCCATATTCGAGTTAGACTAATAACTTAACGTGAATCCTATAGAAATAAAATTTTCTTATATTTTGGTATCAGAGCAGGTTCTACTTCCTGCTCGTGTTTCAGTTCTGCTATGCGAATTATCTGTTTCTTGCCCCTTTTTGTTTTAAGCAAGTTTCTTCTCAGATTCAGCAACGTACTCGTTTTTCCCCCTTTAGTCGGATTCAATTTTTTAGTTTTCAATTCAGTATGATGAAAACAAACTTCGAAAAAACCCTAAAAAGGAAAGAAGGAAGAGATTTTAGAAATTGACTCACCTTTAGACATCGATTCTTCTATCTGTTCCGTATGTATTGAAATCGTTGCTTCGATTCTCGCTTTTCTTCCGTTGCAATTCTTCAATCTGTTTTCAAGATTCTCAATAGGGCTAGAAGCAGAGTCTCTTTTCTTTTTCTTTTCTTTTTTTTTCTTCTTTTCTTCCGTGAAGAATTGCTCTTAGTATATGTTTGCTTATGATTTGAAAAGGAGTGCTTGCAGTCGCAGTTAATTGTTTTTGTCTTCTACTGTTTGTGTTTACAGTTGTTAAAAGCATGCTAGTCCTTATCTTTTGCTTTTATGGTATATATTATACTTCCTCCGTTTCTGATAAATTATTCTGTTTTTAGCTTTTTGTTTATTTAAAATATTTCGATTAATCTCTATAATCGAGTACCATTACTTTCTAATTTTTCTTAAAATTGATGAAAATTCAAATTGTAACACTTTCTCTGAAATTGAGGGAGTACCTACAGTTGATAGCAATCCCATATTTTAGTTTAATTTATTTTTAATTGCTTTGGGAATTAGTCCTTTTGATTGTTAAATTAATTCCCATTCAGTATAATTATGAAATACTAAAGTTAAATAAGATGTTTGAAAGTCGTGGTTGCATGATAGTGTTTGGGACGAGCCAAAGCATCCTAAGTATTAATATGCATACACATTAAGTTGTTTTGTCTAGTAATTTAGGACGAGCCAAAGCATCCTACGTTATTTGGACAATCTTGTTGGTGACTTCATATGGATATAAACATCTGAATAGTGATTAAATTATAGAATTAGTGACCCGGCCCCAAAGGGAAGTTGCTTATTTTATAGTTTAATTAGAATAAGATAGTCTAGTTTTTGTATGAGTTTTGTGCTTTTTCCTTTGCTCAAAGGTAAGGAGAGTTGCAATACTTGTTACTTAAAATTATTCTAGTCTTATTATAATGTTCTTGGTAAATTTATGAATTAAGTAATTTTTGCAGCATCATATTTTACCATTAATTTGTTTTGACATTGGTCAATTTATACAAAATGATTCATAGCATGAATTAAGAAAAGGGAATGCGACGTTTAGATACTTCAGAGAAGTTATAAAAGAATATTTTTTTTATGACTTTTATGTCATACTATAGCTTAAATGATCTATTAGTGCATATCATGTGAGTACCCGTTACATAAATTTTAGTTACCAATAAAGAACTATGCTTGAAATTGTGATGCTTATGCCTATGAGGCGAGCCAAAGCATCTCATATGGTTTAAGTTTTCATATACAGTGATTATCTTTATTTTCGAGAGTAGCCAAAGCACCTCGATATATAATTATAGTCTTTTTATTAAACTTCATATAGCTATAAGCATACTGTATTTTGGTTATGTACGTTTAACTCATAAAGAAGTCAAGATACTTGAAGTTATGATTGTTTGTTGGTGTTTGGGACGAGCCAAAGCATCCTGGACATTAACACACAAGTCACATAAGGTTGATTCTCTCATAATTTAGTACGAGCCAAAGCATCCTATTTTATGTTGATAATCTTGGTGGTGGCTTCATATGGTTATATAAGTGTCTTGCATTGTGATTTAATCATGGTATTGGTGGCCCGGCCCCAAAGGGAAGTCATCAGTTTCATGGTTCAATCAGAATAAGATGGTTTAGTTTGGTTTGGGTCTTGTACCTTTTTCCTTTACCCAAAGGTAAGGAGAGTTGCATTACTTATTACTGGATTATCCTAGTCTTATTATGAGGTACATGGTAATTTTATACATAATTCATCATACATTTTCAGTCATAATTACCATGAATATATCAATGTTGGTTGATTAGATTTTTCCATGACAATAAAGTTATTTTTTCTTGGTTCTATGCAGCAATAGAATTTTCCCACTTCATTATTTAGCTTCGTTTATGTTCCAATACTTAAAAAACTCTTGTATTCTCACTACATGAATACTTATATAAAGTATAAATAGAACTTTAGCAAGTACTATATTTTTAGCGTATGTAACGTTCGAGACAAATAGAATTCACAAAATCTGATTTCTTGATAACTTATTTAGAGACGAACCTATATTGTTAATATAAACATTCATGTTGTTAATCAAAACGTCTATTCCATGTTGTTAACATTGGTGTTTTTTCGTACGTAAAAAAATCATTGTCCTGACAACATATAGTATGTTTTAACTACCAACATTGATGATTTTAGGTACGTCTCTAAATAAATTTTATATAGAGTGTCTCACAAAAACTACTTCAATAATATAGTTGTTAAATCTTTTTTCAGGTGGGTAGAATTGTCCAGCTACACTTGACCACCAAAATGTACTGAATGTAACTTTTTAAATCGTTGGGACTTAGATGTAATAGCGTGATTTAGTAAGGGTATAAGATGAAATTTACCGTTAATCTACTTGTATTTGTATCACAACAAATCTAATCTTACTCTTTCGCAAAAACGCAACCAATATGCATTTTTTTAATTGACAAACTTTATACACTCTCAACACTAATTTTCATGTCGAAAATAAGATGAAAGGAGGAGTAATTTGTTTCCGAAGTTGGGCAATCAAATCCATACTCTACCTGTTTGAATTTTGATTTTCAACCGGTGGCTATTAGTTACCAGAAATTACGTCGCATGTGAAGCGTATTCTGGTCCTGCTCTATAGTTTGCTAAGTTACATTTGATCTATCTAAATATAATTCTACAGATACTCAAAATTAAATATTTTCTTTTCAAAAGTATCAACTGTGGCTCAAGATCTTTTCATTAGACTTAAAATGGTTATCAGTTCAACACCATTCTTTTCTCAGATCAAAACTACGATTCCCATAAATCTAAGGCTTAACATAAACCTGAAATGGGATTGATCTCAAAAAAGAATCTCCAATTTCACCACAAAATTGATCCTCCATTTTCCATTTATTTTCCATTTGAGGACACCACCGATGTTGCTACTACTATTCGGAGAGCTGGAATCATTAGCTTCACTTCGAAGTAACATATCGAATTCAGCTTCATTCAGTGATTGGGGAACCATGTTGTCTTTTCTATCCGGTGGCGTTCGATTGATTGGTTTGAGGTAGTGAACGAAGTTGAATAAACAAGTAACTGGAAGAGAATTCAAGATTCAAGAACAATATTTTGAATCAAAAATCAGTATTAGGAGTATGATACTAATAATTCAATGCAGAAGATTTATAACTCCACTACATTTAGCCTTTATCTGCAAGCTAACAACTTAAGTTAAACTAAGAAGCATAGTTAATGGAGTTCTTCTAACATAGAAATGCACCGAACTTCCAGCCTCTTTATTTGTCAAACACTACCTATCTCATAATCTTTCTTGAATTAGGTTCCACTGTACAGCTTTGAGGTATTGTAAACATGAACCTAAGAAGTCGTCTTGTTCGTCGTTTGCAAAACAATTCCTAGCATCTTAAAAGAACAAACGAAGACGTTGCCAGTAGGTAATAGACAAAAAAGGCCAAAAAAGACTTCGGTGTTCTGAATAACTGCGGATAACCAAGCGATAAAAGATAAGAACAACAAGGTGCCCAAATTCTAGAAATCCAACCGAAGACCCAAAATCAACTTTCGGATTAAGAAATAATGTAGATTTTTAATTATAGAACTGCTCACTAAAGACCAATTTCCAATACACAATACAGAAGATGGGAGTACCCCAAAGCTATTTATTTCCAATACTCCAATCGGCCCAAACTCGCAAACACAGCTAGGCAGATGAGTTTTCCTTAACCTATCCCAAAGAGCTACTAATTAGTCCCCAAATAGTGATGAGTAAATCTACATGATGTAATCACTATATGAGTTTCAGTGGGAAGAAATCATACTATTCTCCTGCAAATTCACCAATCAAGAATCCAACAAAACCCAGTTTGTTAATTTCCACCAAAATCCCATACCCTCCCCTCTCTTCCAATACTCAAACTTTCTCCATCTCCATACCCATCATTACAAGTAATCGATGTTAGAATATTTCCTATATTTTGTGTTCCACATTAACACTTTTCAATGTCTAAAAAGTTGAATATGGCCAAAATTATTTATTTCTTATGTTAATCACTATACACTCCTACTGCTTTAAAGAATGCTCATGGATGAATCATGGCGGTAAAGCCCAAATATAACGAGCCATCCCTTCCATGATCACATGCACAATCCTCTTTAAAACATCACTAAATGAGCAACTTATCTTCATGAATGAATTACTGCGTAATCATTCGGGTCCAACTTTATATTATCCCAACGGATAAATTTAAAAGTATGCGCAAATATATCTCCAAGATTAAACTTCAATTTAGACTTTATTCACCGTATGTCTATAGACCAAAGAGCAACTTATTTATATGAATAATAATAAGTATACAAACATTTCATGACCGTAAAACTGAAGTACCGGTAAGAAACAGTCATGAGCTGTAGCAATACTTATAACTTTATGGATACCTCAATCCCTTAATGCTCTTATTAGCTATGAGGTTCCTTATGTCGATATATACAATTCTACTACTGCATGATTGTTCTTGGAGAAAACAATTTAGAGCAGTATTTGCAGAATTCTTTAGTGGTCTCCTTTAGGAAAAAACAAACTTGAGACCCTTAAGGGAAAAACCCCAAACTGAATGTCTGTGCAATTGATCCATAACAAACATTTACCCCATAATGGTAGACTAGAAAATAAAGTGCATCAAATGTCTACTCAATTGGCAAATGAAGTTTTTGTATGACTAGCTCACTTAAAGTGAGTTATACCTTGCAAGTCAACTATAGTTCTTGGTTTCCTAATACTACTAAGGTTATAACAAATTGCAACATCAACATTACTCAATCAAGAGTTCTTATTATATTGACCTTACATTCCCACTAACAAATTAGCATATAAACAAATCTCAAATAAAACTCAAGTACAAATGTGTAAAACTCAATGCAAAAGCTAAAATGGTTATATAGCTTTCACCTACTTATGTTCCAATATGTCTTAATATCGTTAAGACATCTGAAAAATCCTATCATTGACAATAATATTGAAGGTTTAAGTCCTTCTCCGAAAGATCATTAACTTCTCAATGTTGCCCTTATGAGACAAGTCTACAGTGAAAATTCATTTGTTGCCTCTGTGAAACTCAAATGTCGATAAACATAAGAGGTTTCACCATAATCCATAATGAGAGAGTTCGAGATCAATAAACTCTCAAGTCACTAGTATAATACAAGATAAAATATGCTCCCACTGTCTTTAAGATGTACTAAAGTAATTAGGAGTCCTTAACAAAAACTGAATGCATAAAGACTTTCGAAAACTTTAGCATACCATCAAAAAGAAGACAAAATAATTATACATGTATATACTTCAATAATTAATATTCTAACTATCAAAACTTTACAATAGAACACACTTTATAATAGAACACTTAAGCAAACTTCCATATTTTCTTTAATCGAGAAAATCTATATTATCACTCATCTTTGTGGCTACAAAACTAAATGAGCCACTTAGACCATGAATAGCTTAAGGGATATATTTAATGGTGCAAAAACAAAAGGGTGATATGCTGTAAAGTTTTCTTGATGTCCAAATAAAATTCGGACCATAAAGCAAGCACTAAATAGTACTGTTAATCAAAATTCATTTATCATGAGGGATACTATAGTCCTAACTATCCTATAAATAATATATAGGAGTAGGATATACTTGAACCTTTATCTGAGAGCTATAAAATAAATATAAACATTTATTTATACTTAATGAAGAAATTCCATTATGCTCAAGTGTTTTCTCTTTTGTACTTTATGAGAATAAACACTCCCACTAGGTTCAAATGCCTCCAAGAAGTTCATGAATATTCATAACAATTACAGGAAGCCATTACATGGACAAAACAAACTGGCGGAATTAAGTGGAATAATGATGAAGAAACATTAATTACTACTTTTCATGTCCAACTACTTCATGTGAAATTGTTAAATCTCACCTCAATAGGACAACATACAAATGCAGTAGTAACTTAAATATGAATCTTGTCTATTGTTCAAAATAGTACACACGTACACATATAAACAATAATCATGATGTTTCTCACTCTAACTCCGCAAACATTATGATAACTCAAAATGACTGATGTAGTCAAATTATATTGCAAAAGCTTGTAACTCGTCCACCATAAAATTCTATTTTTAACTTTATAGGTTTAAAATTTAAATCACGATAAACCTTAACAATAGATATACTGAAAATGTTATTGATCTACTGAAAGAGATGAATGCCTCATGACCATAACAAAAGTGTGGAGATGATACAAATTTATTGAACTTATAATTTACTTGAGCTCTATGTGACATCTCTATCGAATTCGTTGTTCTACTTTTCCTTATGCAGTCTAATGAACATGAAGGGTCAGTTTAATTTGAAATTTTAACTGACAAATTATAAATACCTTATGATATGTTTATTACAATATCACATTTCACAATGTAGGAGCTATGTGTCAACATGTCTTTATTACCTTGAACAACAATATGCAAGGATAACTTAATTCTCAAACCCAAATAGTCATGCAAGTGAACTTATCAAATAAAAATGAGATAAATTGGTCACTTGATGTTGACTTCTATATTTCGAGAATACTCGCATAATATTGACATAATAGATTGGTAAAACTCAAAACAATCCATAAATTACCAAATGGACATTTAACAAATGTGACACAATAAAATGGAGTATCTATATATAGTCATCTAAATATGACAATGTCTACTTAATGCTAATTTCCAGATATGAAGGAACACATACTTCATTGCCATATTCAATGACACTGTGTTCTTTTTCACTTTAGCACGACTATTGTCATTCTTAATTATTGTAATCTCTCTTCGTCCTCAAACACATATGATTAGTTAAATTAACTTACCACATTTCCTCATGTGTTTCGTGAGAACTTTAAACATAATCGAGAGAGATAATAACATTTTCATGACTATGAAACTCCTTACAAGTAAACTTAATCAAACAACTGAGCTATCTTGTCCTTTATTTATGTAGTATGCTATTACGCACCTCTAGTGCTATTATATATTAATCCAGTCAACATGTAGAGAAGACCTTATCTAAAATCTTGGAAAATTCTTAATATAGATTATTTTAGTCATCATAGCCACTAAAATGTAGGACAAATTTAGTGAATCAAATGAAATCATATTTACAAACCACTATAACAAGGTAAAACCTCGCCAGCTTTAGGCCTTTTCATCTCTATAAAATTTGGAATTGACAAATTCTTTTCCATCAAAGGCAAGGATCATTTACATTTACGTAAGATAACAATTGATTCAACTAGTTTCTTGAATGTATCTATAATACTCCTCTCTATTGGAGCTTTATTTTCCGACCAAGCTATCGGTCAGAGCCATGGCCTGTCCAGGCAAGACGGACCTTCATCAGCTGTTGGTTTATGTTCGGTTGCGGCCGCTTTACGTGGTTATAAATGTGATGAGTTGGAAGTAATTATTTCATCCAATTAATTACGAATACTTGATCAAATAATTTAATTTACTTAAATGAAAGATGTGGATCCATTTTTTTCTATTGTTAGGTGACAACTGAAGATGGGTACATTTTAAGCATATCGAGAATCTCCAGAGACCAAGTCAATGGGGGCCCCACAAGTAGGCCACCGGTCTTCTTGCAACATGGACTTCTTGTTGTAAGATATTTTTTCATGTCTTCAAAATGTCATTCATAATGTTTTGACTTTAAAATTAATCTTCATGGTTTTTTTAGGACATTCACAATTATGCTATTGTATTTTACATAAATTTACCTTGAGAAACAATTAGATATTATTGTAATAAATATATAGATCGGTCTTCGTCGAGTACACACTAATATGCATATTCATAGAGAGGTATTGAGTTTTCTTAATGTATAGTGTGAGGCAAAATACTATCTTTAAATGCTCCCTCATTAAGAAAATTTCTCAAACTGTAAATGTAATTTGTTCCTACTTGATAATTATTTTAACCTTTTCTTATTAAAGAAGAAGAAGAAGAAGAAGAAGAAATTAAACTTTTCACCTTTTCTCTTTTGTATTTTTCATTTAATAACCTTAATTTTGTTATTTCTTTCAAATGCAGGATGGAATGACTTGGCTACTGAATTCTCCTGAACAAAACCTACCAAATATATTGGTGGATAATGGTTTTGATGTCTATATTTCGAACAGCAGAGGAACCCGATTTAGCCAACGTCATGTCAGCCTGTTCATTAATAATCCGGTAAGACTTAGTTTTACTAAATGAAACAATGAGTATTAGAACGAGATCTATCACCTTAAAAACTTTGAAAATTCGCACATAATCATATGCATTATCGGTTATTGTAGGAATACTGGAATTGGTCATGGGACGATCTGGTGGAAAAGGATATGCAAGCTATGCTTAGTTTTGTCTTCGAAGGAACTGGACAAAAAGTATATTACATAGGTCATTCTATGGTAAACAATCAACTATATTAAACAATACGTTTTGAATTAATTTAAAGTTATTCATTTACTAAATATATGTATTTAATTACCTCGATTGTTATTGCGAATTTTGTTAAATATAGGGAACTCTGGTAGCTCTAGCGTCATTTGCTGAAGGAAAACTTGTTGACAAATTGAAATCTGCTGTCCTATTGAGCCCAATTGCATACCTAAACCATGTAAATACTCCACCAAGTCAAATGCAACCACAAGGGTGATTACTATCCCATATTTTTATCACAATCTATATAATTTTTATATACTTTTATATTTTAGTAAATTTTATTGCTCAAACATTGCAGGAGACAAGGAACGAACTATCCTGCTTTCACAGGTACTTGTTTATAATTTTCAATGTAGTAGTGTTACATTTTCAATCTTAAAGCAACTAGATATTTTGAATATTAATGTTGTGTGGAACTCGCAGGAGGTAATTGTTGCGTGAGCCCAAACGCCTATTGGCTTTTCGGCATGAATGAACCTCAACCTACCTCACAAAAGAACCTTGAGCATTTTAGACAAAGTATGTCACATTCTTATGTTTTCATGCATTCAATCTAATTCATTAAATTAATAGTCAAGATCTTTAACATGCTACACGAACACGGATAGCCTCACTCTATGTTCTCATGATGAAATCTAACTCAAAATTGCAGCTAGGGTAAGTGGAAGAGTAACGAATATGACTACGGCTTTGGTAACATGGGTTTCTACGGTCAACCAATGCCTCCACTTTACAACATGACAAAAATTCCACACGATTTTCCACTTTTCCTTACCTATGGTGGACAAGATACACTCTCAGTTGTTGTTGATGTGGAAACATTACTGCGTGATCTCCAAGGACATGACCAAGACAAGTTGAAAACTCAACTCGTGCCAGAGTATGGTCATGGTGATTTTATAATGGCATCCAATGCGAAAGATATCGTCTACAACCAAGTTCTAAATTTTTTTAAACAGTTTCCTTGATCACTAAATTTTCATGCTTAGAGATATATTAAAATAATTTTGTTTCACTTCAATTGAAGTTACTTTCAATGTATAAACTTCATTTGTGAAAATGAGTAATTGACTCAATTAATTGCTAATCACTGGCACCGTGAGGCAATGCACGCAGCATGCATGGGCTAGTGTAGGGTATTAGAAGTTAAACCCAATATTTTAAATATTAATTAGATTATTTCTTATGATATCTCCATTAACAAACACCTTATTCTCAAATGGGTAACCGACATTTGAACGATATGATGTATTTAACTGGTCATAATATACGTACTATTCCCTAATTACACATGAGTTAAAAAAAAGTCAACAAAATTTGACATAACATACAAATTTACACTCGCAATGAAATATCCCTAATTACCCCTAAAATTTTATTTTATAAAGTTATAGTATTATATTAAAAATAATACCTTCAACTTTGCAAATGATCCCCTTTTTTATTTTTGTTCTTTTTTACTTATTTATAATTTTTCTACTTTTATTTTCTCCAACTTATTCCCCATTTACACGTACAAACTTACACAACAATCATCAAGCCTGGCTACCACCCAATGACCTAATAAAATACACTATAGCAACATATATATAATAACAAAGTTGTTCAAAACTTTGGGCCGAAGTTTCTAACTTCAGGACCGATCATAGCTAACACGATAATTTTTTTAACGGTGGTGGTTCGATGATGTTAGTGGTGTGGGAAATTAAAAACTTTCAGGGCATTATTGCAATTTATTTGTGAGAAATTATCTATAGTAATAGTTTTGAGTTATTTGGTAATTTCGAAACTTCAGGGTGTAAGATTTTCTAGATGCACTTGGTCAACGGAAAAATGATCCATGTGTAATTTTTCTAATCATAATATAATCTAGATGTAATAAAATAATTTGTAAGTGATATCATATGGCTTCTCTCTCTCTCTCTCTCTCTCTCTCTCTCTCTCTCCCCCCCCCCCCCCCCTCACACACACATCAGAACAACTAGTACTACTCACTATATCCTTGTCCTAGAAATGAACAATTTCTAATGGGGGTTAATCCAATAATTCTCCCTCAAACTCAACATTGTAACTCCATTTTACAATAGCATATGCACATCTATTTTTATTCCCATAAATATGATTCAAGCGCACTTACCAAGGTTTGCATAACAGTTTCCGGCCTTCTCTCACCAGATACAACATATGTTCCGAGCAATCACCAATTCCATTGTATATTATAAAAAGTCTCTAGCAATATATCTCAACTTCCAGTCAAGGAGTTCTTCTTTCCCAGGCAAACTGTAATCCGATTAGCATAGCAGTTAGTTCGATGACCTCAAAGGTCGAAAAATCTATCATATGACATTCAATAACTCCCACAATCCCCCAAAATGTACCAGTAGGTTGGAATTAAAGATTTGGAATGTCCCTCCATGAATTTTCACTTGTCGTATCTCTAACGACATAGACCTAGTAGTATAATATGCAATGCGCTATTGGCACATCTTTAAACAAAATATGATGAAACATGCAAGATATTAACTTGGATTGACTTTGAGAAGACAAATTCCTGATGGACAATTGTTAAGAGAAAGATGATGATAAAAATGGTATTCTTCAACCTTAGTGACACGACAAGGACCCGATTTTAGAATAATGGTCATGTCCAGAATAGTTTTGTCGATACCGAACAACCTGGTTAAGATGCACATCCCTAAGCGAGATATATATATACATTTCCCCTTGTTCAAATTCATTTATACAAAATGCTTTTCCAACATAAGAATTGTGGCTCCTGATAGTTAATAAAAATATAACATAAGAAGAATAATGACTTCCAATAGTTCATAGCTAAATGCAAGGAACTATTGAAAGCCATTATTCTTCAAATGTTATACTATTTCTTGTTCACTTAGACGGAAATGGATTGACCATTACAGAATGTTAAAAGGATAACTTGGTCTGAAATGATGAAAGGATGAAAAGGTTGGTAAGGACAGGGTTGAATTCATTTGTTTTATAGAGATAATTATAAGAGATAATCCGAAAAATACTCAATAGAGATAATATAGGAGAGTTGGAGAAGAAACTAAACAAAATATACTAAATTGGAATTTCCATTCAATATATACCTTCAAATGTAGTACACAAACACACAACTACATTCCCAAACTTGCGCTGATAACTTCCACTACAATATACACTAATATTAATAGCTTTCCAAAGTCAGGTTGCGAAGACAAAGCACAAAAAAAATACTCTAATTTTAGATTACTATCGTAACACTCAATCAAATTATATATATATATATATATATATATATATATATATATATATATATATATATATATATATATATATATATATATATATATATATATATATATATATATATATATATATATATATATATATTGAATGATAAATCAACTAACTGAAGCATTCGCAAAAGTACAAGACTCCATTTCGGGAAAGTCACGTAATGGGGACTTGATCCCAGCACCTCATGTTTCCTTAACGCTCGATCACCTTATATCTCTCAGACATGATCACCTCATGTTTACCGGGTTCTTATGGGAGAATTTCAGATATAGTCTTCTAATGTGGCTTGAGTCCACATATGGTCAGTTGATGTGTCACTTGTTACTTGTAGTCCTTTAATGTGTCAAAAATTCCTGTCTAGGTCATTTCTGCAACTTGGGCACCACATGACCATATGCCGTTACGATGCATGTTTTAATATGCAATTCTTTAAATGAAAAAAAAAATGACTAGAATCTTGGTCAAATATGAGATTAAACCTTCAACCTTTTTGTTTTACTTTTCAATAAGATTCATTGATTCTAAAACTGGATTCACCAGCATTGTATGCCATATAGCATCCAAGTTGCACAAAGCACTAGAACTGAAAATGTTTACCACATTAAAGCACTATATATGATAAATGAAATTAATGTTAAAGGACCGTATATGGATTGTGTCCGCATTACATGATCACATGTAAAAAATTCAACTATTCTTTCTTCATATTAATCATTTTACACGAATATGAAGTTTTTGGAGCATGCACTAAGTTAATTTACTCAAACCCAAAAACGATGACCTAAAAATGTAGCTTACTTTGAGCAAAATGAACAAGGTTTTTAAGTTTTAACAGAGATAGGTTGCGGTTTGTTATTGAGGAAAAGCTAGGGTAGATTGATTTTGACAATGAGGCAAATCTTTGGGTGTGCATAATGCATCTGTGTGCAAAGATGCACAACACGTAGTCTCCTTCCCAATGCTTTCAATTTCAGTCGATTAGTGTATGAAAATATAAGCATTCATATCTCATACACGTCTATATTGCATAATATAGCTTTTGCAAGAGAAACTTTTAAGGGTTTTCTACGGTGAGATAGTAGTCGTACAATGTTAAAATAAAATAGTAGTTGTACACTAAAGTGTTTGCCAAATGTACCATTTAGTTATACTTGCGATTCTTTTATAATTGTATTTACAAAATATACAAATATGTAATAAATGTTGATTTACCATTATACCATTTCATTAAAAATAAAAGGTATTAATATTAGTTTATTTGTAGCCACCAGCAGAACTCCGTCGACCGCCCCTGGACCTCCGGGCTCCGGCGACATTGACGGATTAGGAGTGGTATTAAAGTTTGCGCTTCGACGTCAACACAAGTACTTTAATGTGAACAAAAATAAGTATATACTATAGAAAACTGATATGCACCACATATTCAACGAGAGATCCATAAAAGTGAGAAAACAAAAATTACCAGAAAGGAAAGCTCAAAACATCTACAACATCCTCACTCATCAGTTATGTGTTCAATTTGGAGAATTTATTCGGCTAAAGAGGTTCTGATGTGGAAGAATCAACAATCAAATTGAAATGCATAATTATCTGCGTATGCTGCATTATTTCTTGCATAGTTGCTTTTATCGCACAGTCGCTGATTTTCCATATTAGAATCTTGTGATTGAGGAATTAGGTCTATTGAATTCAGTTGGAAAGAAATTTCATGGTTTGGTTCTTGAATTTGATTAATGAAGATGTTTGAATTGAGCTGGGAAGAAATTTTATGTTTGGTTCTTGAATCCGTCATTTGGATTTATTGTTGGGTTAGTTTTAATTTTGTTTCAATATAAATATGCAGGTTGATTTTTTTTTACTTTTAAATTTATGTATTTATGTACATTATATATTAAAACAAAATTCAATTGGTAGATTGGTCAATTAACTTGTGCAACTATTTTTGAGTTGTCGTATACACAATAGGAGTAGTCATACATAAAATCAACGGTCAAGATTAGATCTTAACGGCAACACGACTACTATCTCATTTTAACAAGTAGTACAACTACTATCTCACCGTAGAAACACCTAACCCTAACTTTTAATATCATATCAAGCCACCTTTTCTTATATCATGAGCATCCAGTTTACTTCGTAAAGTTCCATGGACATGTTGAACTTGTATCCATTGCAAATCAAATTACCACACTTTTCGAATTTGATCACACTAGGAGAACAATTGTGTGATTTATATACCCTTTAGAATAGCGGCAGGGGCCATCTATCATAATCCAAAACTTCATAAGTCGATCTTTCGTTGGTATTATGTCACCAAGTGTAGCCACATTACAAGTTGCAACCGTGGTCGTGCAATATTATCAAAGAACAACTTTTGCCAGGCAAGATCGACCTTATATCCTCTAAGTTCCTTATATAACTCTCTAGGGGAATATTTTTCATTTCTTAGAATATCAGACGAAGCTTCCAGCCGAGTACCTGACCCTTTGGGACAAGTGCGATTACTCATGGGTTGTTCTCTAGGTTATCGTATGCTGGTTCGACTATACCGACACTTGTACTTTTCCGTGCACTTCCTCCTTACTCATGCACGCACTGGAGCTTCCTAGTGGGTCACAAATCCTGAGATTGTTCCAGAGCAAGCACGCTTAAGTATAGAGTTTTTATGGATGTATTCCCAATAATAAATGAGGACCATGTTGGTATGATTAACATTTTCAGTCCATTTAAGCTCTCTTAAACTCTGGGGCGTTACAATACATATGCCCAAAAAGGCAACACAACTGCCCCCCCCCCCCCCCCCCCCAAACGCTTCTCTATAAATTGGACTTCAAATTGTAATTTGTGAAGTTTATTTTTTTTCATTTTTACCCTCGAACCGGTTTTTATTTTCAAAAATAAATTTTAATAGGAGCTTCCAACAACTCCAATTAGGAGCTCGAGCCGTGCTTCGGCGACCAAATCTCCATGGATTTGAGTATGGTTTTATTTATTAACTAAAAAAAATGAAAATAAAAGGGGATTAAAATAGAAGAATTAAAGCTTGAGGGATAATTATGCAAATCAAATCATAAGGGATTCTTTGGTTGTTTTGGGGGATAAATCAAAAGTCCATAAAAGTCTGTTGAGCATGCCTGTAGAATTTCATTCTCATTTTCGTAATGGATCTAAGTATAATTGGATAATTTATTAGGGGTGATAATTGAAACCCGCCCTTTTGTTAATAACGTGTCTGATGTTTGCATACAACCTCGTTTAAAGTTAAGTTATGTCTTTATGTTTTGTGTCAGTTGTTGTAGTGTGGATTTTGCAATCTATTATAAGTACATGTTGCGGTTATTACTTTGCGCAAGTTTAGGAAAGTAGTTGCGAACCCGACCACCAGTTTTTGTTTTTGTTTAAGCAATACCATGTACTACATTTGGAGGTGAATATTGAAAAATCTAATTTTAGTACCATTTGATTTCATTGCATGACCCTCGATGTTCCCTGAGTAGTTTGCATTCCAAGGTTCCAAATGTGAAGTCTACTTTTAGCATATCTAATTTTCGGCTTCTCACAAATAAAACTCAACAAATCTTTCATTTATATAAATTGAGACGCATAAATTTATTTCTCTCATAGTGGAAAGAACTACAATATGAGTAAAATAATAGGCTCAATCAGTTTCTTAAATTTAGCTATTTTGTTATCTCTTTCTCTAGTATTATTACCTTATTACCAGGTTTCAGGCTCGAGCCGTGACTTCTCTAGAAAATTAGGAGCTTCACAAGGTGGCTTATGCTCTATTGCGGCTTCTTTGCAACAATATAAATGTCAAGACTTGGAAGTAATTTTTTGTCATCAAGTTATTAAACTTTAATGTTATACTCGTTTACATTAAATTTAACAAAAATATTATTTTGTTATGATTTATGCTAGGTGACAACTAAAGACGGGTACATTTTGAGCATATCAAGAATTGGAAGTGCCAGTGGCGGCGGCGGCCAGGGGCCAGTCCTGTTACAGCATGGACTAACTGCTGTATGGATTTTTCCTTCCTTCCGTTCTTCTTTCTTGTTCGAGATCATTTGTTTCTATAATCATTTATCGTTGTCCGTCTCTAACGTAATAGACTTTTTCTTTCTTTCGTAAATATAGGATGGGATGTGTTGGCTTGCGGGCAGTCCTGAAAAAAATCTACCAACTATATTAGCAGATAATGGATTCGATGTCTTTATTTCCAACATAAGAGGAACCCAATTTAGCCGACGACACACCAGTATGAACAGTTATAACGCGGTAAAATTCAAAATACATGCATACACATAACATCACTAATGTACAATCAATATATATATCACATTACAATATTGGCGAAAAGGATGGGTTTTGCCACCCCTAAAGTTTGGTTGGTAGAGCGATGTTGGCCTATGAACTTTGCTACGTTGGGCCCCCCCCCCCCCCCCCCCCGGCATCCTTTGTGATGCAATGTGCCCCTTAGAGCGCTGACTGCTCACTCGTGTGTGCTCAACAATTGATGTTGGAAAATATCTTTTTTTTTATAAATAAGGGGCACATTCAGAAGTTTAGTGGGCAAATCTCACAACCAACAAACTTTAAAGAGGGAAATGGACTTTTGCCTATAATATTTAACATATAAATCTATATTAAAATTTACATAGGTATGTTGCATTGTAACTTGTTACAGAAGTATTGGGATTGGTCATGGGAAGAACTCGCGGAAAAAGATTTACAATCTATTGTTGGTTTCATGTTCGAACAAACTGGACAAAAAGCACATTATATAGGCCATTCCTTGGTAAATAATTATCTAATCTTTTACGTTTATCCATTTACATCTATGCACATTAATTATCTATGATGATATATGTTTCCTTATTAACGACAGGGAACATTGATGGCTCTAGCAGCACTTTCTGAAGGATTACTTGTCGACCAGTTGAAATCTGCTGTTTTATTAAGCCCAATTGCATACTTAAGGCATACAAATGTACCTCCTAGCATTGTAGGTGATCATAGTTCCAAAGTAACTTGAGATTTGTTTACGTATTGAAGTCCTTTTAAATGTAATTATCTGCATTCTACGTTGTTGACAGATTGGTTCCACGAGTAGCGCCGGACAAATGGGCCCCACAGGGTACTTAATTACATGCCTAATATTAGATTATGCATTTTTTTTTTCGAGTAATATATTGTGAAATTTATTGTTGAAACTTTGCAGGATAACAGCAAACCAGGTGCCTGCTTTTGGTGGTATGTTTATAATTTTATGTAAAGTGTTATATTTTTTTAACTTTGTTTAGTGCTAACTTATCGGATAGCTCGTATATAAGCTCGATGAACTTATTATTGAAATACATTTGTTACGTGAACACCCATCATGTAGCTTAAAAGCTACCTTATTTGATAAGATAACTTATTTTCTTAATAAGTTAATTAGCTTATTTGTTTCCATATATAGTGCTATCTTTGACAAACCGACTGGCTTATGAACTGATTAATTTATTAATCACTTTGACATATATCAATTAGCTTTATCAACTCCCTAATCAATTACCAACCACCTTACGAGCTGAATTTGCTAAATATAGGCTTCATCTCAATTAGATATAAATTTTGAATATTATTGTTGTGTGAAACTTGCAGGGAAAAATTGTTGCCTGAAACTAGCTACCATGACGCGTTTCATCCAGCATAAACTCCAACCTAGCTCGTACAAGAACAGTGTCCATCTTTTTCAAAGTATGTTAAGTTTATATGTTTATAGGACTTAATATTAATTCAAAAACTAACCGTTAAAACGATTGACTATAACATGTTACATGAACATGTGTAGAAACCTCGTCTTGTGTTCTCTTGATAAGAATCTAACATACTCAAAATTGCAGTTGGGGTAAGTGGAAAAGTGACGAAATTTGACTACATGCTAGGTAACATGGCTCGGTACGGCCGACTCAGGCCTCCAGTTTACGACTTAACGAAAATTCCAAGTGATTTTCCACTCTTCTTGAGCTATGGTGGACAAGATACACTTTCTGATGTCACAGACATACAAACACTGCTTCGTGATCTCAGAGGACATGATCGAGACAAGTTGAAAACTCAACTCATTCAGAAGTATGCTCATATCGACTTTATAATGGGAGACAATGCCAATGGAATTGTATACAATCAAGTTTTAGATTTTTTCACTCAATTTGCCTGAGTGAGTTTTTGTGCTCATAATGCTCAGAATAGGGGTTATAAGGATAATAGGTTACTTTGTTTTAGGCAGGTTTCCATTATTAGAAACTTTCGCAATTGGGAAGTGCCCATAGTTAGTGCACTCTACTTAATTAGTTTCCAAGTGTGTGGACTGTGTTGGATGCTCAATCTAGATAGTTAAACCATGTTAGATAAATCGCGCATGCATTCATTCAAAATAGTATAGATAACCATTAGGTCATTTCAATTTTATTATCGATATCTTTTATGATAACTGACATTCACATAACACACCGAAATGTTTTAATAGTGATCATATGAGGAACGCGAACGCAAACAATTCTAATGGAAAAAGGAAATCATCATGTATGTTATGCTTTAAAGCTAATATGAATCGAGTGTTGAACCACTTTACACTTAACAAGCTATAAAATTAGTTTCATTGGTGGTCATGTGAGCAGGTGAAATCAATCTTACACTTGTAAAATTATAATATATTTCATGAAACAAAGTTTCAAAAATAGATGTTGGAAATACATACAAGAAATTGATTCTAAACTTTCAAAGGAATACACATAAACTTAAGCTTAAGAACAGGAAACAATGTTTTTAATCAACTCCAAAAGTAATAACCTATGATATATAAAAATCCTCCAAAATGTAATTTATAAAAAAACATCTTTTTAAAATGGAATATCCAAATGTGATGTTATTGATATTTTTTAAAGCTCCTTGTTTATATTTTTGGCAATTTTTACTTCAATTATAATATTAAAATATTCAATAGCACCGATCGATGATACTCTCTAACAATTAAAAGTAATGAAGTCAACCCACAAACAATATTTTACTAGAAAAACATAAATCTCTTATTTTATTGACCAAAAAAGTGATTGACTTCTTTTGCTGGGACGGAGGAAGTACATTTAAGTGGTATGCTAAACAAACAGTCACACTCTTCATGTATATACAAACTAAGTTTGCACAAATGTGTTAGTTCATGAGATAAAGCTAAACCATCCAAGACATAGGTCGATGATATCAAGTACTTAAGGAGGTAGTATTGGAAGTTCATGAATAAAAAGATAAATCAAAGGACAAAAACTTGCAATTTAACAAGAGTTAATTGCAAAGAATTTAAAAATATGAGGACCAATTATAAGTCGCGAAAGAGTTTGGGACTCAATTGCACGAACAAGAAAGAGAGAAGGATCAGAGGATAAAGCGTAAGAGTGAAACGTTTTGTTCTATGCCAACGAACTGAAGTCGTCCAAGTTCAGTCCCAATTCGTCTGCCCCAAATTGCCAGAAGAGAACAAAATTCTTTGATGAATAGTACCATATGTACTTTGCGATCACAACCGCTCAATTCAAGATCAACGGATGGACGATAAGGAAGGACGAACACAAGGAATGAGCCCCTGCTATTTGTTGCAGATCGATTGTTTTGATTGTGCATCTTTTCTAGGTCAAGACTTGATCAAAACCATTTCTTATAGTATAAATACATAGCTATAGCAGTTAGGTTTCTTCATGTAATTCACGCACAACTTTGAAAATCAATATAATAAACCTTCTTCAAGCATCTTCTTGTTTTCTAAAAGGGAATATAATACACACATGCCATAGGCCCAATAGATTGGATCGATCCACATTCCATAAGGACATCTAGTGATCGACATTAAAATATAGGAAATCTATACGTTTTTGCTGCTACTACTACGACACTCAGCATATTCCATTTTCAATTCATCTGCAACTTCTCTTCTTCCTTGTACAGTCCAATTCCAAACCCCAACGCCATTGACGATGCCTGAAGAAACCACGGCGATAGACTATGTCATGGAGGCGTCTACAGGAGCTCATTTCTCCGGCCTCCGCCTCGACGGTCTCCGCTCCGTCACCTCTCCATCGCCGTCACCTCGCTGCTCCACGCCCGTATCTTCTGGCTACTCTTTCTCTCCGGTTGCTGATTCTGGAGCGAACAAGCAACCTTTCGTCATCGGTAACTCGACTTAATTTGATTGATTTATGGTTTAATTTAGGGTTTGGGTACTTAATTTGAGTTATTGGTGCAGGGGTTTCGGGAGGTACGGCATCGGGGAAGACGACTGTGTGCGATATGATCATCCAGCAGCTTCACGATCACCGCATCGTGCTTGTTAATCAGGTTGTTTGCGTTTCTATGGTGTGCTTTTGGTTTGGCTGATCGGCTATGGATTATGTTATGTTAAAGGTTCATTTCCAGTTGAGTTTAGATTGTAAAATGTGAGATGATAGGATGCTGTAATCATCGATCTGTTTTAGGATATGGAAAATTTAGTATAGTAGTAGACTAGTAGTATATGTTTTCTGCAGCATCATTGTTTAGTTCTGGCAGCTCCCGAATCGAATTAGTAATAGCTTCCAACGGCAAATTAAGTGCTACTAATACCCGACATTGACCATTGGCATGCAAGTAGAGTGAAATTAACGTGGCGATTCATCTAGCTTCACAGCTAACTTGTACGTAATGGTACATATGGTTAGTAATAACATAGCAGAATTTTATTCTTTAGCAGGCTCATTGTTTTGGCAGCACATTTAGTTGGTTATATCCTTCCAATAATAAGCATGATCATGGGAAAATAGAGCAAAATTAATGTGATTATTTGGCAACCACTACCTCGTACAGCTAATTGTATACATATGGATGCATGCCTTGTTGGTGCCATTTCAGTTGTCTACTCGGTTACATAATGTTCTTTGATTCAGTGAGCCGCTCCTCACTCTGGAATTTGTTCTCATATGCATTATTCTGTGGCTCGACTGTAGGATTCTTTCTACCGTGGTTTGAATCCTGAAGAGTTGAAAAGTGTCCACGAGTATAATTTTGATCATCCAGGTAATTGTGTTGGTCTGAACTCTGAATGGCACTGGTCCCTAGTTGTGCCAATTCAGTCACTTTTGAAGATTGTTTTAGGGCTCCTTTTTGGAGAGAAGTGTTACTTTTCTAATCCTTAGAGATATTGCAGATGCTTTTGACACAGAGCAGCTACTTGAGTGTGTCGAAACTCTCCGGCGTGGGCAATCTGTCCATGTTCCTATATATGACTTCAAAACACACCAAAGGTGTTCCGACAGCTTCCGCCAGGTAACCACTTCTGATTTTTTTTTCAATCCATTAAGCTTGGAAGGGTCATTGCATACCTTTCCTCTGTATTATATTCTATTTTACTAGAAATTTACATTATTTTCTGTCTCTGGAGTAACCAATGGTGACCAGAGAATTCAAAAGATTAAAGAACATTTGAGGGAACACTAGGATTAAGTTTGAGTCTGGATCAGTCATCTGTGGAAGTATACAAATCAGTGGGTAATGCATCCTGATGGTGCTGTTCCTATGTGCCTTTATTATCGGGTGGATATTTAGAGGAAATAATTAACAGCCAGATAGTTTCCGTTTTAAATTTGTGAAGAAGCAACAAAATAAATGGTGTATGCTTCCTCAGTGCTTTCCTAACATTTTTGGTTATTTTAGAAAGTTTTTAATGCTTCTCCATTAATTCTTATACGTACTGTAACAGGTAAATGCATCTGACGTAATTATTTTGGAGGGTATCCTAGTTTTCCATGATCAACGAGTGAGAGACTTGATGAACATGAAAGTTTTTGTCGATACAGGTTAAATTTCGATGCATTGCATGTTATATGAACTTATTCTGTATAATATTTGTACTCGAAAACTATGTTCTATATTAACCCCTTTCCTCCCTGTTTTATTTATTATATTTTATCATGTTAATCTGTGCCTAGATTCTGATGTGAGACTTGCTCGTAGAATAAGGCGAGATACAGTTGAGAGGGGCAGGGACATAAACTCAGTGCTTGAACAGGTGAGCCCTTGTTTATTAAGCTTGTGTTTCTAAGCCATGATGTTTTATGTGATTCCCGGGTGGCTATGGCCTGAAAATAAATTGAATACTACACCAGGAACCTCCAGATGTGTGAAATCATAAGTGATCTTAACATCTGAAGTATTATTAGCATTCCGCGGGGTGTGTTTGGGGGGGGGGGGGGTGGTCTAATTCGTATTATGTTTGTTGGAAGATTTATTTGATGTGATGGTACACGTAATTATGAAAAGTGAGTATGATATATATCTGGGGTTTCACATTCTCCTGATCACTGTGTTGATTCTAAGTAGCAGATTGGTAGCCAGTGTTCTATTCCACAATTATCAACCTTTTGTTCGTCTGAAGCTCATGGATTTATAAATGATAGATACTTGTCATCATATGATTGTAATGCTGAACATTGAACAATGCGTAACTGTGATGTAATTGTAAATAAGAAAAAATGGGATCTCTCGATCCATGAAGATTACTCGGAATTCCAAGACTTCTTGTGACCTGGTAGAATAATATTTTCTAATCTTGTTGTCTTAATGACGGTACCTTATATAATAGAATGTCTTTCTATGTCTTCGTCCGTCACCTCCAAGTTTGTTGCATTATGGTCTCAAAGATACATACACCTTTAATATAATAGTACTCCCTCCGGCCCAATGGATTCTCAATGTTTGCTTTTAACGTGCTTATTTAGGGACTAGGGTGATGTTAAATAACTAAATCCGGTGCAGTTCGTGCACACTTGGCAACTCTATCTCTGTCCATCAAACATTTTATGGTTGATGTCTTGATGATGTCAAATTACCTATATCTGGAGCAAATTTCTGATTTTGGACAACTCTGCACTTCAGACGGATTAACAATTAGAAAAGCAGTGACGTTAACTACCTTGGCTGCATGAATATGATAGATATCAATAAATTTTGAACTATTTAAATCATTGCAAATTCTATACTGTGGATAGATTTGTTTATTTGATAAGCGGTAGTCCTGAAAACAAAAGGTAATGGAGTAATAAAATTTGCCCAAAAAAAGGAAAAAACAGAGCTGGTTGGGACAGGAGGTTATTACACTTGTTTTACTGCATAAGATGCTTCAAGATTACTGCCTTTGACTTTTGTCAACCTGATTTTGATATGTTTTCCCAATACCGTATCCTTGATGTAGTATGCGAAGTTCGTGAAGCCTGCCTTTGAGGACTTTGTTCTTCCTTCAAAGAAATACGCCGATGTAATTATACCGCGTGGAGGTGACAATCACGTTGCAGTTGATTTGATTGTCCAGCATATTCGCACAAAGCTTGGGCAGCATGACCTATGTAAAATCTATCCAAATGTTTATGTTATCCATTCAACGTTCCAGGTTATGGCCCTTTACGTGTTCTTCAAATACAGCTTTTATGTTTTGTTGACATGCAGCTTATATTACAAAGGAGATAATTGTTGATTTATAGTCTGTACAATTAGTTTCCTTCTATCTGTGACTTCGCAAGTTTTCAGTGATCAGCATAAATTACCATCATTTTATGTCTTCAGTGGATCAGACTGGGTTCTGAGAATTTTTTTTCTTTTAAAGTGTGACAACTCATTATAGTAATCCTCTGATAGTTCTTATTGTCTGCCTGCACCCCCACCCCCCCTTGAGCAACATTTTTAAATAAAGTGCATGTAGAGAATTTGTGCCAGAGTGCTGGATGAAATTAGTGGTGAACCGATCATGTCAAAGCGTTTGTAGCCGAGTGGCAAGCTGAGACACCCCGTACCCAAGAGGTCACGGGTTCGATCCCCGAAGTGGGTGATTATTTCTCTGTATGGAGAATTATTGGTGATTAGTGATTTGTTGATGATAAAATTTGTCCAAGGCTATGTATTGTAATTGTAATATTGTATCTCAAAAAAAAAAAAAAAATTATGTCTTTTGTGGATCAGACTGGGTTCTGAGAATTGTTATTGTTCCCCGCCCCCTTGAAGTCTACTGCAACTTTTTATATTGACACTGGCCAATTATGTTTTACAGATAAGAGGTATGCATACACTGATTCGGGACAGAGATATCTCAAAGCATGATTTTGTATTTTATTCAGATAGGCTTATTCGCCTGGTAATATTCAGCTCTCTTTGTAGTAATTGGGTTACAGCCAAATAGTATTTTTGCACGAGATAGCGACCGATGATTGCAATTGTTCAGGTTGTGGAGCATGGTCTCGGTCACTTACCATTCACTGAGAAGCAAGTTATCACTCCAACAGGTATATTTCTATAAATTTTTTAAGGGGATGAGCTTTATCAACTATAGTATTACTAATTTACATTTTCAAAAATGTAAATTATTCATACATTTTGAGACTTCTGTGTTATTTTACTGCAGGGTCTGTATATACTGGTGTGGACTTCTGCAAGAAATTATCTGCTGTTTCCATTGTTCGAAGGTAATCATTAAGTCCGGGTACCATACCATTATATAAGATGTGTTACTAAAGAAAATCGAAGAAGAGGTTGAATTTGGACAATCATAATTGTTTCACGACTCTATCTTAGTATTCTCGTTGCTATGGCATTTCTTTTTATGTAGAAGCTTCAAGGATATTAGGTCTTCATATTTTGGTGGGGCCTCTTTGTTTTACCTTTTCCCCATATATTGGGCATTGGTATCAAGATTGTTGTTTCTTTTGGATTTTATGCAACTAGAATAATCTTTAGTCAATCAACTGATTTTCTGTCTTGCTAAACATGGTTTTTCTTTGCAGTGGAGAGAGTATGGAAAATGCGTTGCGCGCTTGTTGCAAAGGGATAAAAATTGGGAAAATCTTAATCCACCGTGATGGTGACAATGGGAAGCAGGTCATTGTTGTGTAAATTCTTTTTATTTAATCTTTTTATTTCTTGCTTTCACCCAACTGAGAAACCTCCCAACCCTGCAGCTTATATATGAAAAACTTCCAAATGATATTCGAGAGCGCCATGTCCTACTCCTGGATCCCGTTCTTGCTACAGGTAATGGTTACATGAACTGATTCTAGATGTTGTGCTCACTGCTTGCAAATACATCCTAAAATTCTGGAGGGATTAATGCTTGCTTTGCAGGTAACTCGGCAAACCAGGCAATTGAGCTACTGATACGGAAAGGAGTTCCAGAATCACACATCATATTTCTAAACCTTATATCAGTGAGTTTCCTTTTTCTATGCGCTATAAGTTTAATGTCTAAACAATTCCAGTTTTCTTTAGGACTAGAATTTTGGGTCGGAGTAGGGGTGTTAATGAGCTGAGCCGAGTCATAATTCTGTTTACAAGTTGAGCACGAGCTTTGTCGATCTTCTCGCTTGATTCATCGACACCCCTAGTTCGGAGCCAATATTTCTTACCAGAACTAAACTAGAATCAAATGGAACTCCGAGCTTATATGGTTCTGGACTGATTTGGAATCTCACGGAGCCATTTACATTCGTATCCATGTTGGGCACAAGTGGTGAAAAGCATGGATCCACCCTATAGTTGTATAGAACCATGATTTTTTAATATATAACTGTGTTTTAAATAGTTCCTAGCTACAGTAATTCTACAATTATAACCTGGTTTTGACTTGAAAACTAACATAGATTTAGCTAACTTGTCAAGTGGAGGTTTTTTTTTATGTTGTTCGAATTAATTCCTTAATGACCCAAATCATTTCAGAACTACAAATATGAAACAGTCCAAATCATATGAAAATGAAACCAGCCTGAACCTTTCCGCACTCACAGCGTTTTATAATGTTCTTGTACAGGCGCCTGAAGGAATACATTGTGTTTGCAAACGTTTCCCTTCTCTTAAAATCGTAACATCCGAGATTGATGCTTGCCTGAATGAAGAATATAGAGTCATTCCAGGTTTAGGAGAGTTTGGTGACCGTTACTTTGGCACTGACGATTGAGCTATTGTACAAAGCATCTGTAGCTCGTTCCTGGACTGGTTTTCGCAGCTTGTACATTATATCAACTGCTATCTCTTGACACTTCTTAACTATTAAAATTCCCATTCGTAGGCCAGAAGTTGGGGAAAGGTAATTCGCTCACTCCTGTTTTAACCTGTAATAACAGGCTGAATGAAAAGAAAATACATCTTTTTTATGTTTGGTGCCATTTCAGTCTCTGATATTCGGTTTCTTCTCGTATGTTTACAATAGATAAGTTGTGGGTAACTGCCTAATTTTGGTTTCTTAATTATTGTTTAGGCAGCTTAGTAGTGAAGTACGAGTTGCGAACCTGAAGTAATTTGGTATTTTTGTGTTATTTTTATTGAATGGAATTATGTTTAGTTGTTCTGTTGTGTGCTTGTTGTAGCCTGTTACTCACTTAGTGTTGTTAAACGGCCTGAATCGAGCTCGGCTTGAGGTGTAATGAGCCCGAGTTTGGCTCAACGTGTTAATAAAACAAGCTCATTTTTCAAGCTCGAGTCGCGATAAGTAGGCTCGAGCTAGGCTTAATTGATTTGAGCTTCAATCGAGCTGAGTTTGAGCTCGTTATTAAAAAATGCCTATAATCAAAAAATAAAAATTAATCGAGCATTGTTGAGTATCAACGAGTTGAGTCATATTCGGCTCGATAACAAAACGAACCCCAATTTAGGCTCGAGCTCCACTCGAATACCTTATCAAAAGAGTCGAGTAAGCGTATCATTTGAGTCAATTTCTGCATCACTTATCTGTCCTGTAACAAAACTCTTGTCGAAGAAAATCTTCTTCATCATCCGGTGATGTTCTGTCGGATATTTGGTGTTGTGTTGTTATAGAAAATTTCTTCATCGCCTGGTGGTATTGTTTAATTTGTTAAAGAGAATCTCTATAGCCTCCAAAATAATCTCATTTCTACCTCCCTAACTATAAATTCCGGTTCACTCTTGTGTGTTGATGTCAATTCATCACTTAATTAGAAGCCAATGATCAAATTCGTCAAGAACAAAGCCAAAATTCAACTATAATATGTAGTGTAGTTGTACTATGATAGCAACATCTGGGCAATTCGATTATTTAAACATTCATCTTATAATAACTCTGGAGTAAAATATAATATAACGATGTATTTGCCAGGGAGAATGTAAAACGTATGCAAGCCAGAGAAAGTGAAGTCGGAGAAATATCGATCGATCGATCGATCAAATCCAGAGGTGAGAACTGGATGAAATCAATCCAAATCGAAGGTGGAACCGCACATGATATTATTATATCATTACATATGAAGAATAAGAGAAGGGATGGATCATCATCATCATCTTCTTCACCATCGAAGATTCTCGGTATGCCACGGCCTCCTGTGAAATTTGGACGAATAGCCAAGGTTGGATTTCCTTGTAAAGCTAAGATTCTGGAAATTGAATTGGGCGAGGATGGTAAATGGAGATATCTGCTCGATAGCAAAATTCCGAATTTCGCCCCCTTTTGGGTCGACGCAGATGTCCTAGTCAAATATTCCAAACGGTATGAAGAGGCTGCTTTTGACGCTGCTCTTGCAGATATTAAAGGAGATCAAGATGATCGTGAAGTGATATGGTTGTACCAAGGTACAGATTATTGTAGAGTCTTCGAGGAGAAATGTTCATTCCTGCAAAATGCTACCTGGAAAAAAACATCACTGCGTAATCGCATAGCTGCAGTTGAAAACTTGATACGCCATGATGCTAGAGTGGCTAAAGAGAAGAGACAGGAGGGCGTCAATCATGGAAAATATGCAGCACTACAAAAACACCAAGCAGAGCCTCAAAGTTTGACACACCGCGATATATTGCGTAAAGCTATTGCTGGCAAGAAATTATGCCGCAAAAGCCGCATTGAGGCTCAGAAACGGGCCAAATCTTTGCCACCCTCAAGGCTGAAACATGGATAACTCTGCAATGTGATGATGAGTAAGTAAGCCCAAGTGCATTTAGGCATGCATGCAGTCATGCAGATCTATTTTGGGTTTTGTTCCCATTCGATGAGCACTTTGAGAAGATGAAAGAATTGTGGGACTCATTTGTCTAAAAAAATTAAGATCTCTGTAGGTGTCTTCTTCCATGCATAATTTGAACACTACAGTAGTACTATATATTTGTCGGTTTTGACTATCAAATTCAACTTATTGGTATAAGCCTCATCGGGCAGGCGAGACACAGGGAGTTAAAAGTTTCAAATAAAAAATAAAAAAAATAAAATAAAAAAAAAAAATGTAAAACGTATGCATAGGTATGTTTTCTTTCTACGTACATATTCTATGACAGCACAATTATTAAATACATGAGGGATTGATAATGCTAATGGTGGCCTTGTGCCAAATAAGGTAATCTTTATTTAAAAAAATTGTATAATCGTGATGAATTACGAAAAAATGTGAGAAGTACATGTGTTGGTAAAGTACATGTGTTGGTAAAATACTATCATCATTGACAAAGAGTACAGTGTAAAAATTCATTGGTAACTCTAATGTCCCAATGAATCAGAACTCGATTGGTTGATTAGTGGTTGCAGGGACGGAGCAAGTTTTAGGGGGGTGTTGGGGGTAAAATTATACTCCCTCCGTTCCATTAATAACTTCCTAACTTTCTTTTTTTTCGGTTCTATTAGAAACTTCTAAGTTCTAACCCATAAATGGAAAGTTTTTACCCCACTAACTAATTGTTTATTAATTATCTTTCCCACTTTATCTTCAATTTAGCCAATCTCTCTTGCTTTATCACCCAATTACAACTTTACCAATATATTACCACTTACAAACCATTTTTTTATTACAACTTTCCCTCTTCTTCCTCTCCGCAGCCGTCCAGATCGTGTTTGGTGAATTGTTTCCTCTCAGGATTCTCTATTAAAGCAGACTCGGGACAGCAACAAGATTAAGAATAATCAGGAGGTGGGTCCTCTTGCTGGGGTTTTTGTTGGAAAAAGGTTATAGATCGGCGTTTGATGCCATGGCTGCTAGTACTGATCAACATCAAGACAGCCATCGACATTTGATGCCCATGAATCCAAGAAGATGGAGATATCGAGGAAAGTGCTCTCGAGCCATCTCTCAAGTTGTCACTTCCAATCATAAACTCCTACATTTTGAATTCTTAGTTATAACCATAAAACTTTGTACATATTCAAAAATGAAACAATGGGTCACTACATAATTAATATAAAATCATGCCGATTAATTAACTTGACACGTATCCTACATTTTGAATTCTTAGTTATAACCATAAAACTCTGTACATATTCAAAAATGAAACAATGGTCTACTACATAATATAAAATCATGCCGATTAATTAGCTTGATACGTATCAGACGCGTACACGCCTATCCTATTAAGTAATAACTAATTATTACAGTATTTAAAGTTGGATTGCAAATTCTCCCAGACTATGCATTATAAGTGGATAACTATCAGAGTTATGATTGAAGTCTTAATTTAAGCTTATCGACTTATCTGTATATATATATATATATATATATATATATATATATATATATATATATATATATATATATATATATATATATTTAAATTAGACTTTAATTACAAAAAATAAATATGTCTTCTCTAATATAATTTCAAGCCTTAATTCTACCCTAACAAAATCAATTCAACATTAAAAAACAACGATTAATTACCTTCATATACTTTTTATGTTATTTGTAAGTCGTAATGAGACGTCACAGTATGCGTGTTCTCGCGTGCTAGTAGACTTATATTCGAGGTTAGTGGATGAAATCTAAAATATATTGAAATTTCTTTTTTTTTTCTTCTCAAAATATGAAGGGGCCGAACACAATGGCGAATGTACATGGGGGCGAGTGGGGTCAGTTGACCCCTGGCCTAAGTACCTATATTAGTATATACTTATATTTTTTTTATTATCTATTTGCTTCTACTTTGGATAACTCATAGCTGAGAAGGATAAGAAGAAGGGTTAACTGAAGCTGCGGCCTCCTCCATTACGGGCATCCATTTGATCATCATCCTCCTAAAACTGAAAACCCCTAAAAAAAAGTTGTGATTTTTGTTCTATGTGATTTGTTATGAGATTTCTCTTTAAATTTGATACTCCAGTAAAATATTTGATCAATGGAAGGAAAAAGAGATGGAGAACATATTTAGAATGATCAAAGAAAAGGAGGTTCTGGTAGGTTCAAATGCAATAGACTTGTGTAGATATGGTAAAATTGTCGAGTTCCACCGATGGAGGTGATGATTGAGTGAGGTTAGAAAAGTAGAAAAATAAGCCCATTTACTAAGATGTATATTTGCCATTTGCATCATTCATTCAATTGGTGATTCTTGTATTCTTTTTTTGATATTGGAATGAGTTATACTTCCCTATGTTCCGAAAACTTCATACATTAGTGTTACATTAGTGTGTGATATGTGCAGTTTTAGATGAAATATTAAAATAAGTAATAAAACATAACATGTGGCAAAAATTAAAACATTATGCTCATATTTCATAACATAGTCCGTAGCTCACTTATGTAGGTCTGTTCGAGATTTTACGATAACGAAGTCATATAACGTATAAACTATCAAGTAGGATTTATAATTTATTTATAATTAAAAATATTTTAATTGTTTTTTAATGAATCAGCTACTAGTGGAAAAAAGTTACACTTTGACCTCTGTGAAAATCGTCTCTGAATTCGCCACTGGCCGAACATCCCACTGCATCCCTCCTGGCTCCGTGAGTGTTCGGAATATTCCAAATTCAATCCCTTAGGGCCTAGTAACATTTATTAAGTAATGAAAAAGTAGGATTAGTAGGAATATTTTGAACGTGAAGATTGGTTGGTGCCATGTTAAAGCAATGGCACGAGAGTCTTGTATTGGTGGTGGGGTGTAATTGAAGTTGGACCAGATTCGAAGCTAGTCAATAAGCATTAGTAGTTCGTTGTACAGATGTCTGACTCTTCTTGTGCCGATAAACCTTTTATTATTGCCATTAATTAATTCCAAAGATTGATCCAACGGCTCACCATCACCCAACCGACACAGCTAGCTGAGAGACTTTGTAAGGTGTAACCATCAACAAAACCTCCGAAAATAAATACAACCTCAATTTCAGAGAAATTGTTACATTTTAACTTTGACCGGTTAACTGTTTTCGAGTTTGATCACAAATTACTCATAAACAATAATAGTAAATAATTTAATAAAATCATATAATAAAATTTTAATTACTAAATTTTCATTATATAATTTTAATAATTTATTTATTAATATCGTTTAAGAGTAAATTGTGGTCAAACGCGAAGACAGTTGACCGCAGAATAGTGAAATGTAACACTTTTTCTGAAATGAAGAGAGTACTTATCTAGATCAAATATGCGATTAATTTTGTCAATCATATTACCCGAAATGCTCCACCATATGAATCAAGTGCATGTCACACTTGGGCTCTGTTATCTTTAAATAAAAACTCGTTCAGTTCAGTTCATATTAGTTATATTTTATAATACAATTCAATTCAGTTCAGTAAATTTCAGTTGAAGAGAACAAAGCTTTAACCAATGTATCTTGTGAATGATTCTATCTCCAAGATCTATTAAAAAAGTCATGGACAATCTCATATTTATCTCAAAATAAATGACACATTCCATTTTTTTGACTTATTTGCAACCATATACATCTATCTCACTATATTTTATTCCTATTGTGCACTTTAATCTCGGTCTGAAAAAAATAAATGGAGGGAGCAGACTAGTACGATATAATTTATAAGCTCTTTTATTTGTGTTGTCTGGTGGTGTGCATCATCAATGTCACATATAGGACATGTCTCGTGTGAGATGTGATTTGTCAAATATATAGCATTGTATGTACCATAACCATCCATGTGATTACGCCGAGATTTAGAAGAGATAGAAATGACAACTTCTAATTTAGTGGAGATATACATGTTTGATATAAATTTTTATAAATTTTTTCAGAATTTTCTCAGAACTATCAAATGATGGAAAACAATATTTTTCCCTATTTTTTTTCTTTTCCCTTATTTTTCTCAAAACAAATGAAGCCTTAACTAAACCATTATATTTCGGATGATTAATATGTTTCATGGATGAGTGATGTCCAATGTTTGAATGAAAGTGAATGGTAGCTGCAACTCCTCTATTTGATAGCTAATGCATTATTTAAAAAACAAAAATAATGATGCCCCCCTTAAAAAAGAAATATGATGCCACATTAAGTAACATTTCTCGAATGATTTACAATTCAAAGGCTGCAGTTTCGATGTTTAAGTTGTCGGTACGAACCGAGTTTTTTTTAGCTATTAGTGCTCGGCTCCAAATAAAGTTCAATTCGTTCAAACTCGATTTCAAGTTTATATTATAGTTCGACGGAACTCTTGAGCCGATTTCGAATATCGAAAAGCTCGGCTGAAAAGCTCGTCGAGCGACTCATTATCGTTACCAATTCATTGAACTTTCAAGCCGAATGAATTTCGACCTTTTAAAGTTTTTGAGCTCGCGAGCCGAGTTAAATCAAACCTTCGAGCATTTGAGTCCAAACAAAATAAAAGCTCGCGAGCCGAGCCCAAGTCATTTTGTCTTTAGAGTTCGACTCTAAGGTGTGCAGCTCGAATCGAAGTCATGTTAACACATAATCATCCTAACAAGCCGAGCTTTTATGAAGTCCAACTCGCCTCGGATCGAATGGTTTATAAGATGATGATGATGATGATAATCCAATATAAAAAGTAGTATTTGAAAATTTGAATTGACAAGAAGACAAAAAGATGAGCTAAACCATAAAGAAGGGCAGTAAAGTAGCTACAGGTACATTGCACTAGCTGTATTGTACTTATATTCTAGGATTGTTTTTCATTACTTTTTGCGGTTAAATTTTTCACTTTGATTATGAATCGAATCAAGAATGAATGTAATTTTTTATATAATGAAACTTTAGGAGCTAAATTTTCATTATATAAAAAAATTGAACATTTTACATTCTGATTAAGAATTAGAATTAAAGTTGAAAAATTTAATCACAAAAACAAAAGTTTCGATCCCATATCAATCTATCCGTTCATCGGTGGCTCACACCTCATTGTCGCTTCCTTTCCCAAACAAAAGTTTTTGAAAAATTGAAACATGTAATAAATCGAAACACCAAGGGCATTTTCGACCAGTTGCACTATATAAATATCCAAAAATCTCCTTCAATCCCTCCATTGTCGCATCTTCCGATAATTCATAGCCGAGGAATTTTCAGGTTCGCACTTTCTCTCTCTAGCTCGATCCCTAAAATTTAGGGCTAATTTCTCTGATTACCGATCATCTTTTACTCAATTTTCAGCTAATAATCTGTTACTGTTAGTATCAATCATTTCTCTATGATCTTTCATCTTTTCATATACTACTTGATACGAGTACGACTGTGTTTCAGTCTTGATTTAGCTGATTTACTGGATTTGTCGAGTGAGAGAAATTGAGATTACTTTGTGTATTTACTGATGATCTGTTACCTGTTCGGCATTGCGTGATAGGTGTTTTGTTGATTTTGGTACAATGTTTCCAGATTAGGTGCTTGTTTTGGTCAACTCTCGCTGATTGTTTGTGTGTTTTTTTTTAGTGAATTTCTATTGTGGTATGTGCGAAGAAGTGAAATTGGTGTGGTTTAGCTGGTTTTGAAGATTCGAGTATCTGGAATGCTGAATATTTTCGTTTCGGTGATGAGTTAATTTTGTGAACTATATTAAATGAGCTAATTTTGAAGCTTCAAATCTGTGTAAATGCTGAGCATTTCAAGATCAGTATTTTAGGAGGTATTTGCTCTTACTCGCTAAGTTCTTTGAAGTAGATGCAACTGTTCTCCGCTGATAAATTTGATACTGTACTGTTTCACTATGCCTGAGCTACTAGTTTGTTGAATTCTCTAGTTTCTCCATGTAATTCATTTCAGGAAGAATGTGTATACTTTATCATTTTTGAGCCTTTGAGTCATGGCATCCATTTTAGCTTATTTATTTGTTTATCAGAACTTTGGCTAATACCTGATAACATTTTCTGTTTCAGGTCTTGCAGCATGGAGAACCAGACATTTTGGCAGTTGGGTGATGAGCTACGAGGACAGTCAAAAGTCTCTGAGGACCAACAGTGGTTTGTGGCTGCCTCGAGGTTGGCCGAGCAGACAAGGTTTAAGTCTGAAAGGAGGATTAACCTTGATCTTTCAAAGGGTTCTCCTGAGATCAGGCCAAGGGATAACTTTTTGTTCCAGGAAGATAACAAGTTTGACACTTTCAATTTCAGCATGTTGAACTTGGAGACAAAGATGAACGAGAATGCTACCAAACCTTCGTTTAGGAATGGTGTTTACAATATGAACGCTGTTTATCAGAATCCTGTTATCAATCCTATGGGAAATATCTCTGGATTCAAGTATAACAACATCAACACCACTAAGGAGGCTAATCATGGCAACAACAACAACCTTAACAACAAGGATGACAATTCAAATGCAATCAATGCAGTTGACAAAAGGTTTAAGACCTTGCCAGTGGCGGAGACACTTCCTAGGAATGAGGTTCTGGGTGGATACATCTTCGTATGCAACAATGACACGATGCAAGAGGATTTGAAGAGACAACTTTTTGGTAAGTTAATGAGTTTCCTCTCTTAACATTAGCATACTGATCGGACTTAAGAAATAGAATGAAAAGTTTAAGCAGCACTGTGTTTTCTTGGAAATACAAATCACGTTGGTTGAAAATTTAGTTGCCTGTACTGTTCTCGTTGATGACATGGAAATCGATGTATGATTAGCATGCAAGTGTGAATGTCATCTAGTTTCCCTTCACCATACAGCGTGATTGCATTTTCATGTTGCCCATGTATTATCCATCTTCTGTGAAATAGTTCTCTGTCAGGACTCTTTTAAAGAACTTTGCTCTAGTTTCTTGTATTTTACCAATAGTCTACTGCGATAGTGGTTTAATCCCAAAATTGCATCCATGTTTTTTATATTGAAACATCTATAGAATGACTTGAAAGAAGTCAATTTATACTATTACTGTCTTTTGTTTTAAATTTCAACTAATTTCACAATTGCATAAATGATTGTGATATACTTGTGCTTTCAGGAACTGCATTTAGTCTTCTCTTATTATAGATGCGAATGCACCTGATATATGCTGATTCAGAATGCATGTGTACATGTGATATGCCAACTTTTTTATTTGTCTGCTCATAACTATATAACTTATATTTTTTTTTTTGTGGAACTGTACTGACTTTTTCCTCTCATTTTGTAGGATTGCCTCCAAGATATAGAGATTCAGTGAGGGCAATAACGCCCGGGTTACCTCTGTTTCTCTACAATTACACCACTCACCAGTTGCATGGTATTTTTGAGGTATGGTGCATTTGGTTTACCAATTAGTCGAATTATACGATGGCATGTGCATGTCTTCCCTTTGAAAAAATGAAATATTATGAGCATGTGTAACTAACATGGTCCTCTATTTTTGTGAGCCTAACATCACTCTTGGTACATCCTATAAACATACATCTCATACGGTCTTCACCTGTGCAGGCTGTAAGTTTTGGGGGTTCTAACATTGATCCGACTGCCTGGGAAGATAAAAAGTGCAAAGGAGAATCCAGGTTCCCTGCTCAGGTAGAAATCTTTGCATTTCCAGAAACTGTTTTCTAGTATAATATCGCATGTTTGGTGTTGACTGGGGTATCTGTTCTTTTCCACTAGGTGAAAATCCGTATTAGGAAAATCTGCAAGGCTCTGGAGGAAGATTCTTTTAGGCCAGTCTTGCATCATTATGATGGTCCCAAGTTTCGTCTTGAGCTCTCTGTACCCGAGGTTGGTTTCATCTTTAAAACCTTGCTGTTACCTATCTTTGCAAATATGAATATATGCAGATCTCCATTAGTTGTATCATGTTCCCTTGTATTTTTGAAAATCTACATCAAGCCTCCGTTCCGGGGTTTAAAATGCTTATTTTGTGTGGACGTTACATTGAAGTCTTTTTGGGTAAATTTATTGGAGGTACTTGTGGTTAACATCAAATGACAAGGGAGGTATGGGAGAACTTGCAAAACATTGGCCTAGGGCTAGGGGTGGCAATTCTGTCTTGGTTTTACTTGTTTTTTCCATACCCGGCCTGTTTAATGGGTATAGAACCCATGCATTTATAAAAATGGAGTGAATACGGGTTATCCATTAAGCACCCATTTGAAATGGGTAAAATATGGGTTATGAAGTGGGTTGAAGTTTTACTTAATAGTCTTAAAATTTCACAAGCAGCTTAGATTGATAGATTCCATTATATTTTCAACCTTTCCCCCTTATTCTGGGTAAAACTTTTACGCATTTAGTTTAACCATATCCATTTAGCACCCACCCACTCTTAAGTGAGCATAAATTAATGAGTAAAACTTTTACCCGCCCATATTGTTCTAACCTTATTCCCCCAATTGCCACCCTTAGTCTAGGCATAAGGTAAGCTATTTTATGGAGGCTTCAAGCCTTCAAGTTTAGTGTCTGTTTGCAGAAACTTCAAAGGATTGTTAAGGGATTAAATGTAGCAAACTTGGATAAATGTAGCTTCTAAATGAATCCGGTGTGTGTTTGCGAATCTTCTAAAAAGTATATGGAAGGACCAGAAGGTAGGCAGATTATTTCAAGCTGTCAGAAGTTATAATCTGTTTTTGCCAACAGAATTATTAGTGATTTTGCTTTAGTGCATGTTAGCAAAATGAGCTGATAAGATTACTGATAGATCATATGGTGACTGGTAGTTAATCATTTACCTTATATTTTGAAAAACTACATAGATTTGCTTTTGAAGCTTGATCGGTCTTCTTATTAGCATAATAGCATATATCAGACGTACTTATTGTAGTCAAACCACCTTATTTTGGTAAAATAAGCTGGAATCATCTGGCTGATAAGGTGGCGCCAAAAACACACTTAGCTGGAAACTGATGCATTGAACCTTTTCTGGTATTGTAGACCTTGGCATTGCTGGATCTATGTGAACAAGCTGGTGGTGTGTAGAATGCTGTTGCCGACTGACTTTGAATTCAGCAGCAGAAACAAAATTGTAGTGTACTATGTGTATGTTGTAGTTTTTTTGTGAAGGAAGCATCATCGCGTGTGTGCCTATCACAGATTTTCCGTGCAGCGTAAGCTTGGGAGGTAAATCTGGTTGCGAGAACTGTTTAAAGAGTAGGATTGGCTTGTTCCTAGTCTAAATAATGTACTGGTGTTTAGTGAAGACGCAATTAGCTTCACTGTATGTACTCCTGTAATCATGTACTACACAGTTATAAATGTTATCAGAGTCTTGATCTATGATCAAAGCCTCTTGATATGAACAAGTATATTTATATGCTATTCTAAGCTTACGTGCTGTTTTATTACTTCAAGTATATTTTTGAAATTGGAGCTGCTTCCTCTATGAAGCCGCTGCATAGAGTTGAATGTCTAACCATTTTCGGCATGCTTGTATGTTGGCAAGCATAATATGGGGGTGATTGTGCGTGTTTTTACATGCACTTCTGAAAGCATTCGAGGTGTTTCTGGATGGTGGATAGTGTTTGGGGTTCTAGTTACTGTTTTCGCTTGTAAAACCCATTTCCCAGTGTTGGAAAAATGGATTTTGATCAACCTCTGGTGTGCTATGGGACTCATCCTTGCAACTTCATCTTAGCTTGGAATTCCCCAACATATCAATAGTTAGTTGGTTGTTTGGCAGCCTTCCGTTTTAGTAATGTACAAATTCTATGGTACGGGTAAAAATGATAATGGTAAACCAACCACCATATTAAAATACAGCTATGCATAATATTATTCGTTTATTACACGACAATGATATCTTGTCCCTTGTGAGATTCAGTGTATATTCCAAAGCTGGGCCATTTTTATTGTAGATAAATTGGACTCGTTCGACCGCACTCCATGTCATCAGTGATACTAAAATCTTTATCGAATTCAAGCCCTGAACTTAGATGTTTAGTGCCCACAGAAAATCAGAGTGCGGCCCACAGAAAATCAGAGTGCGCACAGCTCAAAACCACCCATCAATAAATAAAATAGTCATGTTTTTAAGTCACGCATAGGTGATAGTAACTCTATCTCACCCCACATTATATTATTCACCAATAAAAAACAAAAGGATTTTAAGATTTAAGTAGATTTTAAAATCATTATTAATCATACTACTATTTGTACACAAATAGGAGAGACTTATATTAGTGAGAGACCTGAGAGATGGATTGATATTCTTAATTATATGTATAATGTTTTAAACAATAATAATAATGTTTTATGAGTGAATATTTTATATCATTTTATGTACCGATGTTTTGAGTAAAACCTATAATGTTTTTGAATATAACTGTAATGTTCGTTCGTCTCTTTTAGTCTCTTTATAAAACTGTTTATCATAAGACCTACTCCTATTTGTATAAATAATGTGTATATCATTTTTTTAAAAATATATTCATAAGAATTTTAAAATTGATCATGTCTGATGTGACAAAGTGCTAAATTGACATGCATTGGTGTGTGCAAAAAGAGTTAGTAACTATGTCAGTTTCTGACCAAAATCTGCTGGACTAGTCGTTTTCTCTTATGTGGCTTAATTAATGGAAAATTACACACTAAAGGTTGATATTTGTGTCGTAAACTTTGTTAGGTTGTGATTTGAATTCCTAAATTTTATTATGACTTGCTCACCATAATTTGTGATTCCCTCTACATGCTCATTGGATCAATATTCGTTTGTGCAAACTTAATACTTATCGTCAAGAAAAGCAAAACTTACAAAAATATACCTTCAGAATCATGTCACATGCACACACATCGTCACATGTTAAGTGTGCGGATAACCCAATAACATAAGTTTTGTAAAAAGCTTAAAAGGGAAAATTGTAAGGCGAAATCACTAAAACAATTCGACGTAGATTTGAAAACCCATGGTTGAACAAGAATACAAAAACCCCAAAACAGAAATGGAAAAGGCCCAAATCTGGTTGGGTCAGATTGAACGTTATGGGAATATTCTCACCTCCCAATGGAGTAGGTGCAGCTCTGCGAGACGAGCCATGAAACTGGATATGGGTGTCAACAGTGTACCAGATTCCCCTATACTTAAGTCTCACTCTACTGCTTCTATAACTTAGTCAAGTTAGTTAGTCTATTTTAATTTAGTCAGTCCCATGACTTGTAACTACTTTGTTGATTCTGTTGTACTCTGCTCCTCTATTTAAATACAAACAAGAACCACAACTTCTTAGTGTGGAACAAAACTTTTCTTACAATGGGGATTCACTGCACCGATCCCTTCTCCAACATGACATACACAGACGCACTTGCACTAAAAGTGGGGCTTGAAGAATCTTGGACTAAGCGATAAAGTGGAAACATTTCCTTTGAGTATTTTCAAATGGAGGAGACGAATGAAATGGTGGAGCTATCTTGAAAAAGCCTTTGTAAAAAAACACTTTCCCTTGGTTATATATTCTTTCGGATACACTCCATCTGAAGGTTTTAATTTTGAAATAATATACGGATACGGATTGAACGAATTTCATTAGAAAAAAAGAAAGGTTCAATACATTCGTTTTTCCGGATTTTTAATAGAATGAATATCTTAATTTATTTATGCGTGGGTTTCCACCCAAGCGTCACCGGCCTGTCGCTTTAGTCCAACCCTTTCTCCTTTATAAGCTCATTTCCACACAAACACCAACCAACAGAGAATTTGGAGATAGCAAAGCAAAGCAAAAAAATGCCAGGATTGAGAGCACCTTCCGATTACAAAGATGAACCTTCTCGCCATCCTGCTCTCCTTATCAACGCCAAGGTTCTCTAATCTCTCTCGCTTCTCATTCTCATACAATAATCTCATATCGCTTTTTCTTATTGAATCGCATATTCGTCATAGATTATGCCGTATGTTTTCTTATGTATGTTTTTCACCGAATTGCCTGCTGAGATTTGATATTAGAGCCTGTAATGGATCATTTACGATGCTATCTATACCTGTTTTCGAAATCATTTTTGTCGAATTTGCTGTTTGTGTGTGGTGAGATTGTTGTTGTATGATGTTTCGATGTGTACGTTTTATTGTTTGATATCATTCACGTGGAGCTGCAATTAGGAGATTCTGTTATGTGAAGTGTAAGCAGAGTTGAAATCTGTTGGGAACGGAGTGACGAGGAGATTTTTGTTTGGAATTGAGCTGTTTATGGTGGTGTAGATTTTTAAAGGATTGGCAATAGAGGTGAAATGAAGTTCGTAGCTACATTCATTTGCTGGAATGTGATATTAGAGTCTAATGGTTATTCACCTTGGTATACGAGTTTACGGAATTATTTGGTTGATGTGGAGGTATAGCTTGGTGATTTCTGTTATGTAAAAATGTAGGCAGAATTAGATTCTGTTGGGAAAGGAGTGATGAGGAGATTTCGTTTGGAAATGACCTGTTTATGGTAGTGTAGATTTGCAAGGAATTAACAGAAGAGGTGAAATGAAGTTCGTAGTTACATTCATTTTCTGAAATGTGATGTCAGAGTCTTTAATGGATTATTCACCATGCTATGCATGTTTATGGAATCATTTCAGTGTTATCATTATTCTGTTTTCTTTCTTTCTTTTTTTTTTTTTTTGGTGACGTGTCATTCTTTGAGTTTTCTTATGATATATGATGTTCAGAATCTGTTTACAATACAATTATATCAATATAGAGTTACGATTAGCAGTTTCGATTATATAATATGTCAACGGAAATCAGTTCTTATGTTACTGGTACTTGCTGAATTTAGCAGTCAAGACTCGAGCGTTGTTAGAAGGATGTGAGGCAGGATGATTTGTTTTGGAAATGACTTGTTTATTTTGATATGATGTAGATTTGTAAAAATAAACAGCAGAGCTCAGGTGATACGAAGTTCATAATTACCCTTTTTTTATTTTTGCTTAGGAACCTTTCAATGCGGAGCCTCATCGAGCTACTTTAGTTTCATCTTATGTAACACCGGTTGATTTCTTTTACAAGAGGAACCATGGACCGATTCCATTGGTGGATGATATTGAAAAGTTTGACTTCTTTTCTCTAGCTTCATGGTATATATGTATTAATCTGGTACGGGCCATATTGGCTGACAAAATCCATTTGGTTGAACAGGTATAGCGTTACGATCAGTGGTCTAGTAGAAACACCAAGAGATATATACATGAAGGATATATGGTAAGTGGCTTGGCTGTGTGCCTTCAAGCATTAAGCTTATCATTTCTACTATAGAGTGTTTGAAACTTTGAATAAGAATCTTATGAATTTGATTCACAGGAAGCTTCCAAAATATACTGTCACGGCCACTTTACAGGTACACTATCTATTCTCGAGGCATATCGCTGAGGAGATTGAATAAAGTATATCCATCGTTCCCCAATTTATAGTGCACGCCATTTGTGCTGGTTGTATGTATTTATAAATAGTTAGAAAATATAAGGTGGGATGAATAAAGTATGAGAGAGAATTGATAAAGTGGGAGAGAAATTTTCATTGTACTTGTAAGAATATGAAATTGGAACAGATGAAAAAGGAAGCCAGGAAAATGAGATCTGGACAAAGGGAGTATTATATAGTGTAAAAAGCTATATGTGCATTAGTTTGTCCTAGTGGCTGATTTATACTTTGCTTAGAGCTCTTTTTTAAGGGGGAGACTCAGGATCGGTAACCACCTATATCATTAGCTTTTATCTTTCTCATTTTTCCCTCATTAACCTTTTTCCCTGTTTCATTAGTTAATATACTATATTACTGTAATTTTTCTTTTTAATTATTCTCTTTATACTTGATTTTACACTATTAAGAAAGTTCAATTTTACATTTTAAAATTTTACTTTTACAGTTATAGGAGTGACACAATTATTATTTATAACCTCATATTTAGAACTTAGATTGTAGAGTTATGAAATTTCACACATGGACCTGAAATAATTAATCTGTTCCTGATTTCAAATATCCACTGTTAAAAGCAAGCTAGGATGTAGTTAAGTGTATACTTCACCAGCATATAATTGTTCATTGTGTTGCTGAACAGTGTGCTGGCAATAGGAGAACTGCAATGAGCAAAAGTCAAAAGGTGAAAGGAGTTGGATGGGATATCTCTGCAATAGGAAATGGTTAGTAGCCCATCCTAAGATGAATCCTACACTTGCTGAGATGCTTAATTTAGGACTTCTGAAAGTATGTGCGAAAAGATCCTCTAGTAGACTAGTACTCAAGTTAATGTTAATTCTAATATATATCTCCATGATTGTTACTACAGCGGTCTGGGCTGGAGCCAAACTTGCAGATGTCCTGGAACTCATTGGAGTTCCAAAGTGCTCACGTGTAACATCTTCTGGAGGAAAGCATGTTGAGTTCGTAAGCATTGACAAGTGTAAGGTACTCAATAATATAATCTGCTCTGCATCATTTGTTATTATCTATATGCGTAGGAGTAGTCAAGTGCAATCAGCATTTGCTTTTTATGACAGGAAGAGAATGGAGGCCCATATAAAGCTTCAATCCCAATAATTCAGGCAACAAATCCTGAGGCTGATGTTTTACTGGCTTATGAGATGAATGGAGAGGTACTCCGTGACTCAAGTTTGTTCCTCTTATTGCTATTCCTCGTTTTCTTAGTTGGTCATAGCTTCGGTTTTGGTGATCTCAGTGTAGTCTGTGGATAAACTTCCTACACTGGTGGTTTTAGGCCCTCATCAGATCCATTTGAAACAGTCTTGGGTACTATGTAACTGCTCCATTGGTATATCCTCCTGATATTGTAGCTTCCCTTTTTTGTTGAAGCAGTCTGTATCTAATCTCTATGTTGCATGTTTCTGTTGGAACAGAGTCAACAGACTATCGGCATAGTCTGGCTGTTACTTTATTAACTGTCAAGGCCATGACAGCTAAATTATAACTAAGATAACCAATCATAACAACATATGAAGGCTGATTCAGTTTCAGCTGACTATTTCCCCCCTTTCCAATGTGACTTTGGCCCAATTCTTAATTCTCATTTTGTTTTTTTATGCAAAGACTCTTAACAGGGATCACGGCTATCCTCTGCGAGTGATTGTCCCTGGTGTTATTGGTGCTCGTTCTGTCAAATGGCTTGATTCCATCAACATCATTGCAAACGAATGTCAGGTAAAACATTTTTTCTGGATTTCATTCAAATATTCATCCCATTAGTTTATTAATTGTGCATATCTGTTCTGTAGGGATTCTTCATGCAAAAAGATTATAAAATGTTTCCACCTTCTGTCAATTGGGATAACATCAACTGGTCTACAAGGAGGCCACAGATGGACTTTCCTGTTCAGGTAGCTACTCGAACTTGATGCATCATTTACACTTGATAAGTATCATGTTTTTGCAATATTACACTTCACAAGTATCATCTACATGCTACATCAACAGCATTTTCCAGAATTTTTTCAATCCAGCTTCAGGATGAGCGACTTTTTTTTTCATATATAGAGATTTAATAGAACAGATATTGGACATAAGTATGAAATTTTAAAACTGGTCTGAATCCTACCTTGCTCTAAGTTTTCAATCTTTTGCTTGATCATAGAAACACTCCAAATGATGCTTGAAATGTCTATGCTTGCAGAGTGCAATATGCTCTTTGGAGGACATTCATATGGCTAGCCCTGGAAAGGTCAGTATGCTCTGTATAAGTTATGCTTACCAGTCTTGCAGTTGAATGTGCCAGCATCCTAATTAAAGAAATATTGCAAGCCATTGAGGTTTTAGAGAATAAGGGGTTGCTCCAAACCACTCATTTTAAATTTGGAAGAACCAAAGTTTTTCCAAGAGGTCATTGTAGCATTCGAAGAAGATTCTTAACTGCCGCTGGTTGACCATACAATTTCAAAAAATCTTTGTAACAATGAAGGGTCGCTCGGAGAAAACCGATATTACAAAGTAGGCCTACTGTAGGATTATATATTTCACAGACACCAAGCCGATGACCCATTTTCATGCCATATCGCATTGGTTAGAGGAGAAAAGACTTTCCATTTTACATAATTTGCATTAAAAAACATAATAAACAAGTCGAGTTAGTTATTAGACAGTACATCAATGTTATTTTAGTAAGCCATCATTTACTTCTAGATTGACACAAAAGACTAGGCTCGACTCCAGTTTATTGGGCACTGGTGATTGAACATTATATATACTTATTTAATTGCCTCTGTGCTATTATTACAATTTTTATTAGATTCCTTTGAGGCATTTGCACAATATGATATGTTAGTCTAGTTCGCAGGTCCTTTCATTTCTTCACCCTTTTCTGCTGTGCGTTTTGGGCAGTGAATGTGGGATCCTGCAGCCTGGCTATGATACTCTAGTGTCTGTTGCTTATGTGTTATTGAATACGAGTTCTGTGCATTACAGGTAACTGTCAAAGGTTATGCCGTGTCAGGAGGTGGGAGAGGCATAGAGCGAGTCGATATATCTATTGATGGTGGGAAGACCTGGACTGAAGCCACCAAATATCAGAAACCTGGCATACCTTACGTTTCTGATAACGAAGACAGTGATAAATGGGCGTGGGTTCTTTTTGAGGTGGAGGCTGACATTTCGCAGAGCACAGAGATTGTAGCAAAAGCTGTATGTTAAATCTTCTCTGTGCTAGTATTAATTTAATTCTAGATTCCAAAATCAGTAAATATTAGAATGCCTATGGTACATGTATGCATATGGAGTGGAACAAATCCTCTGTATTTTTTTCATTCACTTGGGTACTTTACCATAACTAACAGGTGGATGTAGCTGCAAATGTCCAGCCTGAAAACGTGCAAGTCATTTGGAACTTGAGAGGGATACTAAACACGTCATGGCATCGGATTAGCGTTCGAATTGGTCACTCGCGTATGTAGGGAAATTGACGACTAGCACCATATGTTTCCTCCTGTTGCAGTTGTAAAAAATAAAGGTAATGCCGGCTTCAGAGCCTTGCCGAAAAATGACACAAGCAGGAAAGGATTCAGTCTTTTTGAGCATGGTTTCCTACCAGATGTATTATGCTTATATACTACTGGATCTAATAGTTTCACTGTTGTAAATTGTTTGCATGGTGCTGTAATACTCAAAGTTCTTTATGCACTTGTACCTGACATCTTACACAATAATTTGCTAAATTAAGAAAAGAAAGCCACAGAATCAAAGCAGAATATAAGAATCAAATTAAAGTAATACCAGACTATAAGATATCAATCAGTAATTAGAGCTAAATTGATACTATATATATCTGTAAGAGCTGCTATCATACGGCATGCAGAATAAGATGCGAGCAGATACCGGCAGTAACTTCATACATAGCCAAAATCATCTGATAAGAACTGTAAGCGTCGAGGCAATAGAAAGTGATTCGAAGATGAGAAAGCTCCTCCCTGCCCGTCCAATCACTATCCTCAGAATTGATTATCTCCCTAGCCATCATATCAATTGCGGGGAAATGGAACTTGAACCCCTGCTCCAGTGTCCGCGTGGCACTACTACTCCTGGTTTGATAGTACTCGTGCAGCCTCGCGAGAGAGGAGTCAATGAAGGTTCCAACAAATGTGTAGAGCCTGTTCGCCAGGAACTGTCTGAGCAAGTCGGGCATTTGGGGCGGGGGATGAGCAGGTAGGTGGAAGAAGAGGCAACGTTGGTGGGCGAGGATTTGCAGAACCGGAGGTACGTCAGGGGATTGTTCGGGCAAGACTGCGAGATAGACGATCTTGGGTTGAATCATTGCGAGAGACAAGTACCAATCGACATTGGCGATCCATTCTCTGACAACGTCAGGATTGTGGGTGACTGTGGCCATCATATCTTTGTGAACGAAGGGGTAAGGCAACCCTATGAATGTGAGATCACGCTCCATTTTCGATCGATATCTTGAAGAGATGATCAGTAATGATCGAGATTGAGTAGTGAAAAGTTGGATATATATACTTGTTAGTAGTACATGATAACTACAAATGTTAGAGATAATTACAAATAAACTACTTATCTACATCTAACTAATCTATCACAAGATCCAGTAAACGATCTTTGGAATGTCAGTATTTGTTTCAAATAGGACTAGGCTCTGTTCTTTTCGTCTGTACAGAACTGAACAAAACTGAACTGAGCTGAAGTAAAGTGTAGTTTAAAATTCCACTAAGCAAATCTAAACTGAACTGCAGATGAAGATAACATAGCCGAACAAATCTATCATAATCTTTCAGAAGGTCACTGTTTCAAATAGGAGTTATATATGTGAGTTTTCTTGTCAAAAGCATAGCAGTTATTTATGTGAGTTTTCTAGTACAAGGAATACGGTCTGGGTTTACTCTACCAAAGTGTAATACCATGCACGAGTTACGACACATTGCAATATAACATATCTCTCCAAAATTTACTCCTATATCATTCATCCTAAATTTAGGAAACAGATTTTGAAAGTGCATTTCCCGTATTTTAGTTAACATTACCTATAGGCATTAACACCAGTTCATTAAGCCTAATTCACTGCTTTGATTGCAAGACTAAGCTGCAAATATAAATAATGTGCAGATTAAATTCAATGAGTGCAAGAACATATTTTATGAGGCTTGTTAAAACTGAAACTGTCCTACTCTCCGTCCCACGCCAGTTGTAATTGAGTATTTTGCAATTACCGTTTGAGAGCAATTCATGGTCAAACTTCAATTTTACCGACTCTGAAAAAGTTAAAACTGTACAACCGGTATAGTACGGAGGGAGTACATGTTTTCGTGCATCTAGTATTTAATTGATATCCAATACATTTTGCTCATCTAGTCTCTCAATAAGAGTGTCCATCGATACAACAGAATCTGATTTGATAGAGCAGAAAGCTCCCTAACTGTCCAATCACTTGCGGAAAACCTGAGGAGGCCTGAACGTGAAGCTCAGCTTCAGTCTCCGCGTGTCATTACTATTAAAGAAGAAGATTCTAATAACGTGATTAGTGGAGTTAGTCATAATTAGCGGGATAGCTTATCAATGTGATTAGCCAAAATATATTCTTTCCTTTCATTACCTATGTATGTACGGTGTATATATTCTGATGTAAATCACAATGGACAGTAACCAATTTTCCAATAGCAATCATCACTCTTATATGGTATCATCCTAATTCATTCCTGGAGATTTTGTCCTTTCCGCTGCCTAATACTAATTCATCATTTTCTTAGCCATCATCTTCTCCATGTCGACTGATTCCATCCCAAAAACACAATCATCAGACTCCACCACGGTTTCTGTTGCCTCTCCCATTATCACCATCTCCACTCCCTTCCCAAACTTTCACAAGCTCAATGGCGTTCGTACATGATGGGACGTTGGGCTTCCCGACCCATCACGCCGACCCATCACGCATTATTAAAAGTGGATTAGAGTTCGCCAAGCAAGCCCAGTCCGGTGGAATATTAGTATATTCTAATTATTAGACATAATATATTTAAGATATTTATTAGGAGCCAGAAATCTAGAAGAATCAGGCAATTGCTAGATTCTCTCTAAGAGATAAGACGAGTAGATCTTTTAATAATTTTAGCATATCTTTTCCTTTATTTTATTTCCATTAGAATTCTGGACCGCCTGGAATACTCTGTCAGATAGCCAGTATAAAAAGGATCTCACGGCTACGCTTTTATCAATGACAAAGAATATTTCCACCGAATCTACCACTATGCGAGAACTAGTTAGGCTACCACCTAGCTGCGAAAACACCCTAGAGATAGGTATTCATGTGCCAAGATCTCTTGGAGACGCTCCATCCGGGGCGAATTGCTCCATAGTTCGTACTACGAACTATCCGTCTGAATCCAAGTCCCATCACTTGGTATAAGAGCAGGTCACGAATTCCATTGCAAGCCAGGAACCGCCGCCGCACTCGAGGACCAAGAAGAAGATTCTAATAACGTGATTAGTGGAGTTAGTCATAATTAGCGGGATAGCTTATCAATGTGATTAGCCAAAATATATTCTTTCCTTTCATTACCTATGTATGTACTGTGTATATATTCTGATGTAAATCACAATGGACAGTAACCAATTTTCCAATAGCAATCATCACTCTTATATGGTATCATTTACAGTTGATTAGTATCATGTTTTTGCAATATTACACTTCATAAGTATTATCTACATGCTACATCAACAGCATTTTCCAGAATCTTTTCAATCCAGCTTCAGGGTGAGTGACTTTTTGTTTTTGTTTATAGAGATTTAATAGAACAGATATTGCACATAAGTATGATTTTTTGAAACTGTTCTGAATCCTAGCTTGTTCTAAGTTTTCAATATTTTGCTTGATCATAGAACTCCGAATGATGCTTGAAATGTCTATGCTTGCAGAGTGCAATATGCTCTTTGGAGGACATTCATATGGCTAGCCCTGGAAAGACTACGCTCGACTCCAGTTTATTGGGCACTGGTGAAAGAACATTATATCTACTTACTTAATTGCCTCTGCTCTATTATTACAATTTTTATTAGATTCCTTTGAGGCATTTGCACGATATGATATGTTAGTCTAGTTCGCAGGTCCTTAAATTTCTTCACCCTTTTCTGCTGTGCGTTTTGGGCAGTGAATGTGGGATCCTGCAGCCTGGCTATGATACTCCAGTGTCTTTGTTGCTTATGTGTTATTGAATACGAGTTCTGTGCATTACAGGTAACTGTCAAAGGTTATGCCGTGTCAGGAGGTGGGAGAGGCATAGAGCGAGTCGATATATCTATTGATGGTGGGAAGACCTGGACTGAAGCCACCAAATATCAGAAACCTAGCACCATATGTTTCCTCCTATTGCAGTTGTAAAAAATAAAGGTAATGCCGGCTTCAGAGCCTGGCCGAAAATGACACAAGCAGGAAAGGATTCAGTCTCTTTCATTTTTGAGTATGGTTCCCTACCAGATGTATTATGCTTGTATACTACTGGATCTAATAGTTTCACTGTTGTAAATTGTTGCATGGTGCTGTAATACTCAATGTTCTTTATGCACTTGTACCTGACATCTTACACAATAATTTGCTAAATTAAGAAAAGAAAGCCAGCAAGCCACAGAACCAAAGCAGAAAGACGCACAGGACGATCATCAGATATTAACCAATCCCGGCTCATTGAAGAAACAAGCGTACAACCTTATGATATTTCTGAATTACTAGCAAACAAACAAGAGGCATATCTATATACAGAGATTAAGTTCTTGAGCACACACAGTACACTAAGATATCAAAGTAATAATGTCTATGCATGCTTCAATTGCTTACAAATCTACCATACCTGACTATAAGCAAGCAATCAGTAAGATCTATAAATTGATACTACATCTGTAAGGATAAGATGCAAGCAGATACCAGTGCAGTAACTTCTTACATATCCAAAATCCCGATTCATCGAAGAAACGTACAACCTTAAGATATTTCTGAATTACTAGTAGCAAACAACCAAGAGGCATATCTATAGAGAGAGTTCGAGTGCTTGAACACACACAGTACAGTAAGATATTTCTGAGTTCGATGCTCGATGCTTCAATTGATTACAAATCTACCATATCTGACTATAAGCAATCAAGCAATCAGTAAGAGCTAAAATGATAAAATCCAAACCGGCTATTCATACTATATCTGTAAGAGCTAGCTAGAGCATTTGTGGTAAACTCATCAATCTCAATCCTCCAATATGTTCATACCAGCAGTAGTGAAAGCACGCTGGTAATGCAAGAAACCTTGGCGGCAATATCTAAAGATATCATTCTCGCTGAGCATCCAATCAACTCTGTAAAGTTCAGAAGCCCTGCTCCCCTGCTGAATACTTGTTGCATTACCTCCAACTTTATGGTAGAATTGCAGCCTTGCGAGATCACACCTCACATTGCTTCCAACAAATGTGTAGAGCCTGTTGGCCAGGAACTGCCTGAGCGAATCTGGCATTTGCCTTGGGGCATGGTCGAGGTCGAAGAATAGGCAAAGTTTGGGGACGAGGATTTGCAGAACTCGAGGTCTCTGATAGGGTTGTTCAGGAAAGGCAGTAAGAAATACGATCTTGGAATGTACTTCCGGGACAGACAACAAGTATGCATCGACATCGGCGAGCCATCTTGTGACAGTGGCAGGGGTGTGGGTGAGAGTCGCCAGGGTAGTTCTTCTGTAAGGGTAAGTTTGTGGAACTGTGAGTTGAAATTCCCTTGGGATAGTAGGCCTGTACCTGTAATCGCTCAGCTGCTCACTTCGAATTGCGTTATCACCAACTTCATAGTAGGTTTGCAATCTTGTCAGAGCCGAGTCAACATGGCTTCCACCAAATTCGTAGAGCCTATCCTGCAATAAATTTCTAAGAGAATCCGGCACTGAGCCACCAATTGGTAGGTGGTAGATGAGGCAATAGCAGGAGACGACGATTTGCAGGACGCGAGGTATCTCATCGGGTTCTTCAGGCCACACTGCAAGATAGAGAACCTTGCGGTGACCTTGTGGGAGTTTCCAGTACGAGGGTTGACGTGATGCTGGGAGTGCCAAGTATGATAATATCACATTGGCAATCCAATGAGTAACCGTGGCAGGATTCTCAGTGACAGTGGCCTGAATATCTCCGTTATAGGGGAACGGACAATATCGCATTGTGAATTGAGACTCCATTTTCGAAGTCTCTGCTGTTTCTTGAAGAGATCGATCAGGTATAATGAGTTGGGAAGAAGATGATGATGATGAAGAAGAAGAAGATGATGATGAAGAAGGAGAGTGATCTGACTAATCTATCGGTTTTTCTTGTCTATATAACAAACCAACTGCCAATTCGCTCTAACCGCCCTTATAGCTAACTGTTTTTATGATTAACGGAACACTAAACTAAACTGCTTACTCATCTAATTACTAGCAAGATTAATAATTAGTAGGCTTCCAGTTGACGAAGCTCAACTCTACTTGGCATTGAAGATTAATGTAATACTAATACCCCCTTGCAACTTAAAAAGAATTTGAACGGATTGATCGAATACGTTAATAATAGCAACAAGGTGTACTTTTTTTTTTCTTTCCTGAAATTCATTCATAGATTTTTAAAGTTGAGCGTGTTTGCTCTGAATTGTTTTAGAATGTTTTTCGCCGCAGTCGAGAACAAAGTGAAAAAAAAATACGTGTCTTTGATAACGTACCAACATATTACTGGTCATGAGTAAACGCGCCAACAAAAAGGGTCCAGCCTCAACCCACAAGAGGTGGCTGGTGGCCGGGACAAGACATGATTGGGACGTCAGAGAGATTGAAGGGATTAAGAACGATATTTATATAAACAAGGTAAACCTATCTTTTCGAGAATCCATCAACGGTGCTTGCTCTTGAACAATTTTAGGTTGGAAAGTTTCATGTACGTGCATGTGCGCGGGTGAGGAAAAAGTGCTGAGAAAACGTGTTTTGGTACAAGCATATCGCCCATTTAAGCCGCTAATGAATTATCACACCGGCCCACCAGGAACACTAAGGTGATTTCTCATCTAATTACTAGCATAATAAGATTAAATCCACCCTTAATCTTTTATGAATTATGAAGTCATCATAAATGACTTTTAGAAAAGAGAATTATATATGGACCCGTACATATATCCGCCCCGTATAAGTTGCATGTCTTCACCTTTTATAGGAAACAATTTGACTAAAAATTAATATTAAACTATATTGATGAAATCGTTCATTAAATTATATAATGAAAATTTAGAATGTGAATTTTAATATATAATTTAATTGAACATTTTATCAATCTAGTTTAAAATTAATTTATAGTTAAAATTGAAGTCGTTCATCGTAAAATGTCGAAATTGAAATTGGAGAACAATTGCATAATATGAGATAGTCTAAGTTACTATATAAATTGACCATTGAAAAAAATAATTTAAAATTGATACAAGAAGTACAAAAAATGATGTATTTATGGTCCATAATTTATTGTTTTAATGGATTTAAGTGATAGTATCTTTTATGGGAATTCAATGTCCTTGTAGGCAGTTTCAACCTCATTCTTTGGAACGGCCATCACCCAAGTTGGTATGGAATCTAAATCATTTTAATTGCTGTGAGATGTTAAATGGATGACAATGAAATACGGGTAAATTAGAAAGTAGTACAAGGTTAGGGGAAAAAAATGATTAAGAGACAATTCATTTTTTTGTTATTAATCTTGGTACAAGATTCTTAAATGAGTGGTTAGAATTAATTGTTGACAAATATGAAAGAGACAATCATACCCTTTCCGACATCAGTTACAAAATTTATTATGAATATATTAATTGAATTGGAATAAATGCATAATGTAACTGTAGACGCATATCAATATTCTTTCAGACATATGTAAGTAACTATACAAAATATGTCTGCAACATTAACAAACATGTTCAGAATCTGACACTTCTAGACACATATGAGTATTCTTTCATACATATGTCAGTGTTGATACTGACATATGCTTGTGGTATATGAACATGTAGACTTGTTTATCAACATATAAATATGAAGTATGAAGTTTTGCATCAACAAAACATTATGGACAACATGAAAATTTGTAGGAAATATTGAATATATTAATAGATGTTTTAATTAACTTGGTTTTGGTAAGTTTAATTTGTAAAATTTAGTCTCAAGGGTATAATTGGAAGATCAATCATGACTTCGTACTAGAATTAATAAAATTTATTTACATAGTCCCCGTTCAATAAAAATTTATAAAGTTGTACTTCCTACACCTTTCCCCTTTCATATAAGCCCTATATATAAGCATATATTTACCCTAAATCTTACTGTGCATTTTAATCCAACTTAATATATCCTACTAAATTAATGTAAGCAGTTAATTAGTAAGAGCTAAATTGATGAAATCCAAACGGTCGGGCTATTCATACTATATATGTAGGAGCTAGCAAAGGCAATTTTTGTTAAACTCATCAATCTGTAGAAATTTTAGCAAGAAACCAAAGATCGGTCCATGACTTTGCACCTCAACCAAAGGGGCCCCACACGTCGGAAACGGAGATTTCTCGAACGTGTATGAATTTACTATAGTAGTAGAGGACACTTGAACAAGAATTACTAAAATCCATTTTGAGGTGAAAGAGTAATTGAAGCTCAAAGTGTGTTGGTTAAATCATTGTTGGAAGTCCAAAGGTTGGAAGTGTGAGGGACATCCCACATGGCTAAAATATGGAAAGGAGTAACTAAATATAAGTGCATAGGTTTGCATAAAGGGTTGGACCCCTTGGGGGTACCCATGCTTTTGGAAGGGGGAGGAGCTAGATGGCTTCCTCGATTGCCCATACGCACCCGCCTGGCTCCGCCAGGAGCCGGGTCCGGGGTTCACGGGCCTGGGCTTGGGCCAAAACGTTTCTCCTGGAAAAACTTTTCGACGAACAGACACCCTGTTTCAGCAAACAGGTAAGTCTGTTCGTTGTGTCTGTTCTAGTCGTACCTGTTCGATCACACCACCTGGCTGCTATTTATAGTTCCTTCCTGTCGCAGAATCGAATCACTCACTCATCTGATCTCCTTCTCCTCTTCTAAGCTTGTTTCCCATATTGTTGTAGTCCATTCGAGCGTCGTATTTCAAGTGTTTGTATACGATCTCAACTGCAGTTTTATCTTGGGAGACTATTCGCTACATTTCTGTAAACACCGATTGCATAGCGAATAAAGTCTTAAGGAAAGAGTGCCATCACTCGACTCTGCAGATTTATTTGTTCTGTTTTATACCTCAGCCATACACATAACCCAACAACTTAAGACTTTATCTACAATGATTGCTACTAGAAACGATGTTCCTACTGCTCCTGTTCGTATCAATGCCACTCCCAACAACCATGGAGAGAAACCGGAAAAGTTCCTGGGTTCCAACTTCAAACAGTGGAAGCAGAAAATGTTGTTCTACCTGACGACCATAGGGCTGGCGAACTACCTCAATGCTGATACACCTTCCGCTCCAGTCATGCAAGATACCGACCCAAATGCCATGTCTGCGAAAGCTGTTCAGGCTGCTCAGGATGACAACCGAAGGAGGCAACTTTCCTATGACGCATGGTTTCACAGTGACTTCCTATGTAAGAACTACATTCTCAATTGCCTTTCTGATGCTCTTTATCGCCTTACGCTGTCAAGATTACAAGAGGACTTGTGGGAATCGACAGGAAGTACATCGCTCAGGATGATGTTACTAAGAAGTTCGTTGTGGGGAAGTTTCTGAACTTCAAAATGGCTGACGCGAAATCTGTGATGAGCCAAGTTCTGGAATTTCAGTCCATTCTTCACGAACTGGAACAGGAAGGCATGAAGCCAAATGAGCCATTCCTGGTCGCTTCCCTGATTGAGAAACTGCCACCATCATGGAACGAATTCATGAGTTATCTCAAGTTGAAGACCAAGGAGATGGGGCTTGAAGAGTTGGTTGTCAAACTTCAGATTCAGGAAGACAACCGCAGGGCTTTGGTTAAGGGTAAGCAACCTATGGAAGCCAAAGCACACTTGGTCGACTCCAAGGCTAGCAACAAGAAGCGCAAAAGGCATGATGGAGACATCAAGTCTCAAGGCAAGCCCAGAAAGTCGAAAAAGATCAAGGGAAATGAAGGCATATGAAGGCTGACTGCTTCTCCTTAAAGAAGACAAACGCAAACGCCAATGTTGTGGAGGAGAAGGCTACTGCAGAAATTGATGATTTGGTCGGGTCATTCTCAGCAGTTGTCTTGGAGGCTAACCTAGTTGATAATCCAAAACAGTGGTGGATCGATACTGGTGCTACTCGCCACATTCTCAATAGGATCCCTCGAAAGAAGAGTGATAAAACTCCATACGAGCTAAGGTCGAAGTACCTAAACCAAAGCAAATAAAGATTGGTCCTAAGACTGTAGATTGCATCTTCATAGGATATGCAAACAACAGTAGTGCGTATCGCTTCTTAGTACATAAGTCGATGATACCTGACATTCATGAAGGAACAATCATTGAATCAAGAAACGCTTCCTTCTTTAAAGAAATATTTCCCAAGAAAGAAAAGAAAGAGTTAATCTCTCACAAGAGAGATTATGAAACTGCAATTGAATTGTATGGACAACATCCTGAAAATGTTGCAAGTGGTTCAAATGAAGAAGTTCAAGAACCTAATGGTTCTACTGAATAAATTCATGAACCGAGTGGTTCAATAGAAGAACCTGTGAGTTTAAATCAAGAGAATATTACAAGTCCTGATGTTGAACCAAGAAGGACTAAAAGGCCGAGGAAAGAGAAAAATTTCGGGCATGATTTTCTAACCAACTTCTTGGTAGAAAATGATCCTAAGACAATCAAAGAAGCATTGTCAACACCAGATGCTCCACTCTGGAAGGAAGCAATTGAAAGTGAAATGAATTCCATCTTGCACAACCACACCCCACACCTGGGAAGTGGTTGATCTTCCTCCAGGAACTAAACCTTTGGGTTGTAAGTGGATACTTAAACGTAAGTATAAAGCAGATGGAACCATTGATAAGTACAAGGCACGTCTGGTAGTCAAAGGCTATAGACAAAAAGAAGGCCTTGATTACTTTGACACATACGCACCTGTGTCTCGGATAACATCCATAAGGGTATTCATTGCCATTGCTGCACTTCGTGGCCTTGAAATACATCAAATGGATGTTAAAACAGCTTTTCTAAATGGAGATTTAGAAGAAGAGATCTACATGGAACAACCTGAAGGGTATGTGGTTCCTGGACAAGAGAGAAAGGTATGTCGTCTTGTCAAGTTACTATATGGACTTAAGCAAGCTCCTAAACAGTGGCATATGAAATTCGACAACACTTTACTGTCAAAAGGCTTCTCCATAAATGAGGGTGACAAGTGTATCTATGTCAAAGGGAATTATGAATCCTTTGTGATGATATGCTTGTATGTCGATGACATGCTCATAACTGGAAGTAGCATTGAATTAATCTTGGAGACCAAGAAGATGTTGAGACAACAATTCGACATGAAAGACATGGGTATAGCGGATGTGATATTAGGAATCAAGATTTCTAAAACATCTGAAGGCTTAGTTCTATCCCAATCTCATTACATAGAAGATGTTCTCAAGAGATTTGGAGTATACGATGAGCCATTTGTGAAGATACCATTAGAAAGAACCAACGTTTAGACAAAAACAATGGTGATCCTGTAAACCAAGGGCAATATGCTAGGATAATTGGCAGTCTGATGTACGTTAGTAACTGCACTCGTCCATATATTGCATACTCAGTCAATCAGTTGGCTAGATTTACTAGTAATCCGGGAAGTAACCATTGGGAAGCACTACGTCACGTAATGCAGTACTTGAAGTACACAATGAGTTATGGATTACATTATGGAAGATATCCAGCAGTATTAGAAGGGTACATCGATGCGAACTGGATATCTGACAGTGGAAACAGCAAGGCCACTAGTGGGTATGTGTTCACCATATATAGGTGGTGGAGCTGTTTCATGGAAATCCTCTAAGCAAACATGCATCGCTCGGTCTACTATGGAATCAAAATTCATAGCTTTAGACAAATGTGGGGAAGAAGCAGAGTGACTTCGAGAATTCTTAGAGGACATCCCAAGTTGGGAAAAACCTATGCCTCCTTTGGCCATACGTTGTGATAGTCAATCGGCTATAGGGAGAGCATTAAGTGATATGTACAATGGTAAGTCTAGACACATTCGTCGAAGACACAAAATCATTAGAGAATTGATCTCTACCGGAGTTATCTCTATTGATTATGTAAAATCAAAGGATAACATCGCGGATCCGCTAACAAAGGCATTAGGTAGAGATCAAGTATATTCGTTGTCTAGGGGAATGGGCTTAAAACCCATATCATAAAGGAATTTCACAGTGGCAACCCAACCATACTGACTGGAGATCCCAAGAATTTGGTTCAATGTGAAAAACAAAGTTGTGAATGACCGGTAGATTACCTCGTGTAGTATTGGTACTTCGAGATGATCAAAGCACTTAGGAGTTATTCTCCATGCGCCATTCCCGGTAGAGACATTAAGTGCTGACTGCCAAAACGGGTGGAGGTTGAGTTACTAAACTCTTAATGATCTCTGAAGAAGTTCCTGGGACTTCTTTAGCTTTCGAGCAGAGCATTACGAGGCAGAATTTTCTTATAACGAGATCACCTATTTAAGTGTGTGAAGTGTGGCCGCTTCCAACGAAACACTTAAGAATCCAAGGGTGTCCAGGGCCTTTAACGAACAGACTAAGGCGGAACGAAACAATAAGGGGACTTTATTGTGTTGATATCATTGTCTTGGTTTACACAAAAATGCCGACCGGTTCAAGGCACCGCGTTCACCGTGTGGCAAGTAAAGCCGATGGTATTCTACTAGGGATAGAAGACAAAAAATGAAGACAAAAAATGGAGGGAAATCAAGTATTGGAGGGAAGAAAATGCAAGTGCAACACATCAACTCGTACCAAAAAGCTACCAAGCAGGGTAGATTTTAAGATGTAAAAGTAAGGGTACATTAGTAAAACATCAACTAGTGTATTATACTTACATGTAAAACAAGTACTACCAAGCAATGCATTTTAATTTGGTTTACACAATTTTACATGTAAACCTTTACTACCAAGCAAGGCAAAAACGGGTCAATATACACACACTTTACACAAAATTTTATAATGGGCTTTACACGTGTGTTTTGACCGAAAAAAACACCTCTCCTACCAATCACGGCCTTGGCCCTTGAAGTAGAACATTTTTATCTTGACCTTGAAACCTGCAAATCCTATAGTTGGTGCAAAAGGTTTGAAAACAAAAGAGCTAACATCTCCATTTCCAATAATTCCAAAACCCAGTTCTTAAAAATTTCATCTTTTTCATCACAGTTCTCAATTAAAGAACACGAAAAGAAGAAAGCAACAAAATATAGCTGTAAATTAGGGAAATGGACTTCACAAATTTGGATTCTCCGAGCAAGCAAGAAGAGTTGCTGAAGCTACCTATGCAAAAAATCCTCTCGATGCTGATGTCCGTACACTCTTAAAGCAGCTTTATTTTGTGCTTTTTTAATTGCTTGATTATTGATCTCTCAATTGTTTGATTATTGATCTCTCAATTGTTTGTTTGGTGCAGAATCTGACTAGATGGGGAGGAGTAATACTGGAATTATCGCAGTTTGTGAATGGTTTCTAGTCGAAGCAGATGCTTGAAGGTTTATTTGCTTAGCTATTAAATGCTTCTTTTTTTTTTTTTTTTGTGTGTGTTTGTTGTTTGCTGCTTATGCCTTTTGATTGAAGCTGTTTTCTTTTCTAGTGTAATGTAAAACTAAACTGATTGGAAAATTTTCATTGTAACTGGGAATTGTGTTTATGGCTTGAGATGAATTGCTAAGATCAATGTTAAATGAGATTTTTTTTCACTTGAATCACTAATAGAAATTCGAACTCGAGCTTTCTGTACCGCTCCCTGAAAGTGTAAAGTAGGCGAAGCAGCCTTATTTTATGGTCTTGTTTCAGTTAGTAAATTAGTGTTTCTTCCACTCGTGGTGTGTTGTTATAAAAGTTTTAGGAGCCAAGTGCTGATAATTGACGAGATCAGGATCAGATTAATGCTGCTGTTAGTTAAGTCTGCTTTATGCATTTCTGCTTTGTACAGATGATGGTGATGATATCTTAGTTGAGCATTTTGTGGAATAAATGATTTTATTTCTTTCAGTTTTTTTTTGGCTTGTATATAAGAGTGGAGGAGAGGGTTAAATTGGACCTAAATCATCAGACTAAGTGCTTAACTTCTGTGTAGATGCATTGAGAAACAGAGGAGGCACTGGTCGTTGACCCAAAAAAGCACGAGTCTCTTTGGTGCCTTGAAAATTCATTTTTGATTCCTGATATTCATGAGGCTAGACCTTCGATTATTAAGGCTGCTGAAAACTTCGATTAATAAGGCTGCTGAAAACTTCGATCAAGCTTATGATCTGGTTTATCCAATTACCCAAGACTTTCTTATGTCGGTCTGAATTCTGTAACTGATTTTTCCAGTTCAACTTTTTCTTGCAGGCACCGCGAAATGAACTGTATAAAAATCAGTAGAAGTGTCTCCAAGGTACCAGGCACCTTACTTTCTTTACTTGTGCACTATTTTAGTTTAAAGCTGAGCGGATAATTGAAGCTAGACATTAGTTCATACTTAGGTGTTTGTTTACTGTATAGTTGTTCTCAGTCAGAGCTTTAGAGCTGTGCATCTAGAATTGGACTTGTGTGGTTTCCTATAAGTTCTGTTGATGTAAAATTGGTGAAAATAATTTTCTGCATGCACTATCATTGATTGTCTAAACCACACGCAAATTTTTCTTTCACCAACTGTTTGTGCCCATGTCTCTTCTCTTTCTTTTTTATTTTTTCTTTCGAATTATGTAGATGAAGTAAACCTTATGAAACCCCTGGCTTTTCCTTCCACTTCTTTAATAACAAACAATTATTTCGAATGTTGTTTGACGACTGTGAATCCTTCTACTAACGAGTGTCTAGACTTATCTTGTAATGCTAATTTATTAACTTCAGGATCATAGTTTCATGACTATGTGTTGGTTTAGGCTATAATTGTATTAACAATGACTATAAGGTCATCAGAGTCTCTGGGAGTTGGAATTTTACAACTTTAATCTACTCTATGAGACCTGGAACTTGGCGTAGGATTGAGGATTTACCCAAATTGATTATTACTGGTACAAGTTACCTGGTGTTTTGTCAATAGTGCAGTGCATTGGATTTCTGATTGAAGTCTAATTACTCCTGGTTGGCACTGAGACCTACATTTCCAACTTCCAAGCTTGCACCGTCGTGGGTTGTGGCACCGGGGATATTTGAATACATTGGATGGATGCTTGTGTTTTAGTAGTTGCTATGACTCAGACGAGAAGAATTTGTTTTGCGTATGGATTTTGCAGGATTACAGAAAACTTGTGCAAGTTATGCTTACCATTATTACAGTTTTTGTTAGATTCCTTGTGGCATTTGCACGATATGTTAGTCTAGTCGCAGGTCCTTTCATTAGTTCACCCTTTTCTACTGCCTTTCGGGGAGTGAGTGAGGGATCCTGCAGCCTGGCTATGATACTCCAGTATGTCATGGTTGCTTATGGGTGTAATTGAATACGAGTTCTGTGCATTAACAGGTAAATGTCAAAGGTTATGCGGTGTCAGGAGGTGGGAGAGGCATAGAGCGAGTCGATATATCTATTGATGGTGGGAAGACCTGGACTGAAGCCATCAAATATCAGAAACCTGGCATACCTTATGTTTCTGATAAGGAAGATAGTGATAAATGGGCGTGGGTTCTTTTTGAGGTGGATCTAATAGTTTCACTGTTGTAAATTGTTGCATGGTGCTATAATACTCAATGTTCTTTATGCACTTGTACCTTACATCTTACACAATAATTTGCTAAATTAAGAAAAGAAAGCCACAGAATCAAAGCAGAAAGACAAGCACAGGACGATCATCAGATATTAACCAAAACCCGATTCATTGAAGAAGCGTACGGATTTTGTAAACTAGTAGCAAATAAACAGGAGGCATATGTTACTTGAGTTCTCGAAAGATATCAAATTAAAGTAATACCAGACTATACGCATTCAATGAGTAATTAGAGCTACATTGATACTATATCTGTAAGTGCTGTAAGAATAAGATGCGAGCAGATACCGGCAGTAACTTCATACATAGCCAAAATCATCTGATAAGAAGTGTAAGCGTCGAGGCAATAGAAAATGATTTGAAGATGAGAATGCTCCTCCCTAGCCCTCCTTTCACTTTCCTGAGAATTGATTATCTCCGCAGCCATCACATCAAATGCGGGGAAACCGAACTTGAACCCCTGCCCCAGTGTCCGCATGGCACTACTACTCCTGGTTTGATAGTACTCGTGCAGCCTCATGAGACAGGAGTCAACGACGGGTCCAACAAATGTGTAGAGCCCGTTCGCCAGGAACTGTCTGAGCAAGTCGGGCATTTGGGGCGGGGGATGAGCAGGTAGGTGGAAGAAGAGGCAACGTTGGTGGACGAGGATTTGCAGGAGCGGAGGGGTATCTAGATCAGGAAAGAGTACGAGATAGACGATCTTGGGTTGAATCATTGGGAGAGACAAGTACCCATCGACATTGGCAATCCATTCTGTCACAACGTCAGGATTGTGGGTGAAAGTGGCCATGATACCTTTGTTAAACACGGGCAACGGTACAACTCTTCGATCACCCTCCTCCATTTGAGTAGCTATCTTTGTTAATCGAGATAGTCTGGCCTGGCTATATATAGAGAGAATATATACTACTTCCTCCGTCCCGTCCGATGTTAAGTACTACTTTAAGTTTGTTGGTACTACACTACATGATGGATGATAACTACAAATCTTAAGATATACCTAGTCAATAATAACAACAAATAAGCTTGTACTTATCTACAACTAACTAACTATCACAACATCTAGCAATTATCTTCGGAAGGTCAGTATTTGTTTCAAATAGGATATATGTTTCTATTGATCAATTAGTAACGTGACAATGCCAAACACTTATAACCAGAACATATTAGCGATACATGTTAATTTAATTATAATTCGATATGTCTGTTTGTATGATAATGAATGTTATATGTCGGATATGAGGTTGTAACTTTTGGCACGAACGTGTGGAATCATTGAAGTTCGAGTTAGAAACGAGTCGAATTACACTATATATCCATAAGTCGGAGGCAATCCAAATGGCACCACATTTCTATTTTTATGTCTCACTATATATTTCTGCCTTTATTATGAAATGAATGTTATATGTCAGGTATAATGTTATACTCCCTCAATTTCAGAGAAAGTGTTACAATTTGAATTTGCACTAATTTTAAGAAAAAGTAGAAAAGTGATGGTCCCGATTATTGTAGATTAAGCGGTGACATATTGTAATAAAAGTGAAAGGTAGGGAGTTTTATTATTTAACTAATTTTTATAAATGGAAATTGTAACACTTTTAGTGAAACGCCGGAAACGGAAAGTTGTAACAATTTCTCTGAAATGGAGAGAGTAACTTTTAACGCGAGATATTTCTATATTTAGGTGCAATTTTCACTTTCATTTACTGTAATTTTACATCATCACTGCACATAAAAAAGAGTCACTCTCCAGGAGTAATGAGCCAATGACACGAATCTACAATGGATACACTATGAACAATGAGAGTGAGCAACTTTATTGCGCCTGGAGTGTATTCTTTTCTTTCCTTATTAGATTAATAACTTTTTTTTATAACTAATAAGGGACTTCTATAAATCTCCATTGGAGCTTCGAAATCGAGCTCCAGGAAGATTCAAAATCGAAGCTTCCATAGAATCTTTAATTTTCATTTTAATGATAAATTTAGATCTTTTATTTTAGAATTTAATTAAGGACGAACAAAGTTAAACATATGAGTAAAGAAAAAAATTGATGGTTCATATATAAAAATTTAAAAGTTTTGAAGTTAATTGTAATAAGATGAAATATCAAATAAAAAATGAAAAGAGAAATGAAAGGGTAAAATTATAATATTAATAGTGACGATTAACTTTTATCATTGTAATTATTTTTATTTCATAAGTCAAATTTTATCCTTTAACATAAAATTTTCAAACATTAAGAACTTAAACATTTAGGTTGATTGGTTAAGAACTTAAGTTCATTTCTACCGACCTAAATTCATTTTGTCCCTACTTAGTATTTGGCTAAGCGTTACATTGGGACTTATTTTAGTTGGATGAAATTATAACTAAAATCAAATCTTTTTCTCTCTAGGCCAATCATTTTCTCTTCAAATACTTCAATCATACTATCAAAGAAAGTTCAACTAAATTTAACCAATCAATTAACGAACCTTAAAAAAATCGTATCTTACTTACATCATTCATTCACCCCATATATTGCCAAATCCCCATATTCAAAATTTCATCAGTTTTGTTCTCCTCTATTGAAGAGGGGGAAGAAGGAAAACAAAAATATAGCTGTAAATCAGTGAAATGGATTTCACGAATCTAGATGCTTCGAGCGATTTCGATCGTCTACTGTTCTTCGAGAAGCGAGAGAGTTGCTGAAGCTACCTATGCCAAAAATCCTTTCGATGCTGATGACCGTACACTCAGCTTTGTTTTGTGTTGATATTGTTTGATTATTGATCTCTCAATTGTTTGATTATTGATCTCTGAAATGCTAGTTTCTTGTTTGCTGCTTATGCCTTTTGATTGAAGCTGTTCTCTTTTCTAGTGTAATGTAAAACTAAACTGATTAGAAAATTTTCACTGTAACTGGGAATTGTGTTTATGGCTTGAGATGAATTGCTAAGATCAGTGTTAAATGAGATTTTTTTTTCACTTGAGACACTAATTGCTTAAAGCAGCTTTATTTTGTGCTTTTTTAATTGCTTGATTATTGATCTCTCAATTGTTTGATTATTGATCTCTTAATTGTTTGTTTGGTGCAGAATCTGACTAGATGGGGAGGAGTATTACTGGAATTAGCGCAATGGTTTTGAGTCGAAGCAGATGCTTGAAGGTTTATTTGCTTGGCTATTAAAATGCTAGTTTGTTGTTTGCTGCTTATACGTTTTGATTGAAGCTGTTTTCTTTTCTAGTGTAATAATGTAAAATAAACTTGTGCTGATTAAGCTGAGTTGGAAATTTTTTCAATCTACTGAGAATTGTGTTTTTGAGATGGATAATTAAGATCGGTGGTAAATCAGAAATTTATGATTCGATTTTTTTTGGTAGTCTTGTTTCAGTTAGTAAATTAGTGTTTCTTCCACTTGCGCCTGTGTTGTTATAAAAGTTTTAGGAGCGCATAATTGACGAGATCATAATCAGATTGGTGCTGTTGTTAGTTAAATCTGCTTTATGCTTTGAACCAGTGATGGTGATGATGTCTTGGTTGTTGCATGGATTATTTTTCTTTCAGTTTCTGGCTTGTATATGAGAGTAAAGGATAGAGGTTAAATTGGAGCTAAATCATCAGACTAAGTGCTTAACATCTGTGTAGATGCATTCAGAAACTGGAGGAGGCACTGCTCATTGGCCCAAGAAAGCATGACACTCTCGGGTGCCTTGGAAATGCATATACAGCAAATGCATTTTTGATTCCTGATATTGATGAGGCTAGGCCTTTGTTTAATAAGGTTGCTGGAAACTTCAATCAAGCAATGGTATATTCAACTACCCAAGACTCTCTTATGTCTGTCTGAATTCCCGCACTGATTGTTCTGGTTCAACTTTTTTATGCTGGCACCACAAAGTGAACTCTATAAAAAATCAATACAAGTGTCTGCTAAGGTACCGGGCACCTTACTTTCTCTACTTATACTACACCATGTCAGTTAAAACCTGAGTATATAACTGAAGCTTGACATTTGTTCGTAGTGCATTTACTAAGGTGTTTGTTTACGGTATAGTTGGTTCCCAGAGCTCTAGAGCTGTGAACCTAAAATAGGTCGTATCTGGCTTACTAAAAGTGCTCTTGATGTATGTTCAAATTGGTGAATGAAAAATAATTTTTCTGCGTGCACTATTATTGATTATCATTCCACTATTCTTCTATCGAGACCACGATAATCTTTCAGCAACTGTTTGTGCCCATTTTTTCTCTTTCTTTGGATTTCTGTAGATGAAGTAATGTGAAGCCCGGTGGCTTAATAACAAGCAATTATAAAAAACCGGTCTTCTCTTCGAATTTCTCATATATTAATATGTATTTATTAGTTTTGAACTTTTTAAATTATAAAATAATTATGTATAATTAAAGACGAACAGGGGGCGAGAAAATTTCAGATATCGCCCCTGCATCAGATAACCAATCTCGATTCATTTAAGAAATGTACAACCTTAAGATATTTCTGAATTAGTAGCAAACAAACAAGAGGCATATCTCTATAGAGAGATTTGAATGATTCAGTTCTTGAACACACTCAGTACAGTAAGATATCAAAGTAATAATGTCGATGCTTGATGCTTCAATTGATTACAAATCTACCACAATGACTATAAGCAAGCAAGCAATCAGGAAGAGCTAAATTGATCAAATCTAAACTGGCTATTCATACTATATCTGTAAGAGATAGCGCAATTTGTGGTAAAGTACTTGTCAATCTAAACTCACGGTTCATATCATTTTCTTCACTATCTTTATTGGTTTTGCAGCAAGAACAATCAAGAGAGCCGTGCAGATACCGGCGTAAACCCCATACAGATACAAAGCACTCAGATAATAAGCGTAACCTTCCACCCAACACATCAAGATTCGATCATGAGCAAGCCTCCTAACTGTCCAATCACCTGCGAACTCCTCAGGAGGTCTGAACCTGTAACCCAGATCCACACTCCACGTAGCATCACCCCCGATTTGATAGTACCTGTGCAGCCTCTCCAGACCCAATTCAATAGAGCGTCCAACGAATGTGTAGAGCCTGTTCACCAGGAACTGTCTGAGCGAGTCTGGCATTTGCGGGGCATGAGCTAGCTGGAAGAAGAGGCAATGGCGGTGGACGACAATTTGCAGGACGCCAGGGCTGTCATGGGTATCTGCAGCGAAGACTGAGAGAAAGACGAGCTTGGGGTGAACTGTTGAGAGAGACAAGTAGGAACTGATATAGGTGATCCATCGTGTGACAGTGATAGGTCTGCGGGTGACAGTGACTTGCATATCTACGTTCAAGAACTTGGCTCTGGCTCTGCATACATGCGTCATTTTCGAAATCTCTGCTAGCTGTTTCTTGAAGAGATCGATCTGTCAGTTATAATGAGAAGGAAAGAATTGTAGAAGAAGGAGACTGACTGACCCTGTTTATATAACTAACTACCAGGCTTAACAATTTGCTGTAACCGCCATTATAACTGTGATTGTGTTTAACGGAAAACTAAACTGCTTGCTTACTTTACAGTATATATTTCCATGGATAATGTCAAGTTTACAAAAAGTCCGTTGTTAATTTTTACTGATAAATTTTCAGCCCTTTGTTGACTAGAAGACAACAAAAAAATAATTTCATTATAATTTAGGAAAAAGTTACATTTCGACTTTGGCCAAGATTTGTTTTGAGTTTATTAATTACTCATAAACGATAATAGTAAATAATTTAATAAAATCATATAATAAAAATTTATTTACTAAATTTTCATTATATAATTTTAATAATTTATTTATTAATATCGTTTAAGAGTAAATTATGGTCAAACACGGAGACAGTTGATCGCAGAATAGTAAAATGTAACACTTTTTTTGAAATGGAGGGAGTACTAAATTAAGAAAAGAAAGCCAGCAAGCCACAGAATCAAAGCAGAAAGACAAGCACAGGGCGAGCATGTAAGAATAAGATGCGAGCAGATACCGGCAGTAAGTTGATACATAGCCAAAATCATCTGTTGAGCAAGAATTCTCTGAGTTTTACTAACAGTGGGTTTATAAGTAAATATATTGTTCTATTATACTTCCACCGCACCACATCAAGGTATCCATTTTGTCATTTTTTACGTCATGTTCAAAGGTTCTCATTTTTATTTTTGACAAATTTTACTTCTACCCCACTTAAATAATATCCAAATGATATATATATACATATTTATAACTTTACCAACCCAAACCCACTATTTTTTATATTGATTCTGTTTCGATTCAACAATCATTTTGATAACCAATCAATCAATCAATCAAACAACAAGATATAATCGATCAACCACGAACAATAATAAAGAAAACACAGATTTACGTGGTTCGACAAATGTCTACATCCACGGGATTAATCAGAGATTCTTTTATTGATTCACACAGTTACAATGTTTCGTCAACAAAACTTCAACCATGAATTTACAGAGAAAAGCTTGAAGAAGAAAGAACGAAGAAGACGACGTTTATTTCTATTATGTGTGAAAACGTTATAAGCCGAATGAAGTCGCAATACTATTTATAATTCTCTTCTCTCGCCTTCATACGTCACATCCAAGCCTCTCAGCCAATCAGAAGCAAGAACGATTTGCCAAGAAGAAACACGACTTCAACACCACAACACGTTTTTAACTGAACATATTGCTGTGCTTCTTCTCCTCCTTTATTCATGTTCCAAATTCAACTCACAGATTCTTTATTCTTTCTTAATTTTCAACCATCATTATTTTGTTGACCATAAAGTAAACGAAACCTTATTTTCGACCTTCCTTAAATTTAAAAGCAAAAATAAAAGAAAAAAGGGAGATGTAATTACCTAGAAAGATAAATAAATTTACTCAGTTGAATTGCTTCAAGTTTCCGCTTTTAATTTTACTGCCATGAGTAAAGAAGTATCCTCTAGAAACTTATCACAAGGCCGCACATTGCTATGAAAGGAGACATATTTCTGAATGTAGCAAACAAACAGGAGGCAGGCATATCTATAGAGAGAGATTTTCAGTTCTTGAAAGATATCAAATTAAAGTAATAATGCTTGATGCTTCTTCAATTGCTTACAAATCTAGCATATATACCTGACTATAAGCAAGCAAGCAATCAATCAGTAAGAGCTAAATTGATACTATATCTGTAAGAGCTCAAATTGATACTATATCTGCTCAAATTGATACTAGCTCTGTAAGAATACGATGAAAGCAGAAGAAACCGGCAAGAACTTCATACATACCCAAAATCATCTGATAAGAAGCGAAAGCGTCGAGGCAATATAATATGATTTGATTAGCAGAAAGCTCCTCCCTAACCGTTGAATCACTTTCCTCAGAATTGATTTGAAAAGCAGAAAGCCGCCTAAGCCTCAAAGCAACTTCGGAGAAATCTAATGTGAACCCCTGCTCCAGTGTCCGCGTGGCACTACTACCCCTGGTTTGATAGTACCCGTACAGCCTCGTGAGAGATAAGTCAATGGAGGTTCCAACAAATGTGTAGACCCTGTTCTCCAGGAACTGTCTGAGCGAGTCGGGCATTTGGGGCGGGGGGTGAGCTGGTAGGTGGAAGAAGAGGCAACGGTAGAGAACGAGGATTTGCAGGACGGCAGGTACGTCAGGGGATTGTTCGGGCAAGAATGCGAGATAGATGATCTTGGGTTGAATCATTGCGAGAGACAAGTCCCAATCGACATTGGCGATCCATTCTCTGACAACGTCAGGATTGTGGGTGACTGTGGTCATCACATCATCTTTAACGCAAGGGTAAGGCAACTGTACTGTTCTTACATCACGCTCCATTTTTGATATCTGATGAAGAGATAGATGATCGAGTAATGATTAGGATGTTCCTCCATGTATATATAGATAGCATTACATGATAAGTATAAATGTTCAGAGATAATAACAAATAAACTACTACTACTTATCTACAACTAACTAATCAATCAATCCCAAGATCTAGTAATATCCGCTTAATCTTCGGTATCTTGTTTAACAAGTAGCTAGGGGTATCTTTTGTTTTTAAACATTTTGGACCGACTAATCATTAGGATTTGCAAGGTTTAATATCCGGTATCACACATCTGTGAGCAACCGAGATAAAATGTTACTAGAACGTCACATTTAGTTACAAATAATAGAAAAAGTATATAAATGTAATTACTATCGTTGTTTCTGATATTCAATTGTCTTTTTTGAGTTGAATTAGGGAAATGTTAGTGCGAATTGATCTGTTCAATTTAAATAAAAAAGATGAAGAAGAAATATTAGTTATCGTTTTTTTTTTTTAATGAAGAATTGATTTTGTTGGGGTTGAATTAGATCTTTGAATTTAATTGCATAAGACAAATTGAGTTTTTTTAAATGATAAATTGATTCTATTGGGGTTGATATAACGCTTGAAATTTAATTGGTGAAGCCAAATTGAGTTTTTTTAGTGATAAATTGATTTTGGTGGAGTTATGTTATGGCTTAGAATTAAAATGACTTTGTTTTATACTTTTTGCGTGTAATTAATTTGCGAGTAATTTACGGTCAAATTTTGAAAAAAAAGTCTCCTTAGGAAGCTTTTAAAAGACCAGGGGTAGTAATACCTAATATGATTATATTATGAATATCACAAAGTCTCATGAGAGACGGTCTCAAGATAACTTATCTAGAGACGGGGTATTTTTGCAATTTACCACCAAAGAGGTCAAATTTGATTAATTTCTCGCGGATCCGGGTTACAAGATCCGACTTTGACAACTGGTTTATATATACAGACAGATTCAATGCTTTTCTCTTTTTTATTTCTACTGTGTTCGTTTCTAAAGTTCTATGCAAAATCATCATTATATAAACAGATTCAACGCTCTGAGTATCCGATCTCGGTTCGAAGCTTCATTGTAAGTGTTGTTTTTTTGTTTTTGTTTTTGTTTTTTCCCTTTTTTGGTGTTTTTCTACAATTTTGTGTTGGTTATAGGGTTTGATAGAGGTTTTTTGTCTTCGTTTTGCTTGTTTGTTTGTTGTATCAGTTGATGGGGTTTATGCATTCATTAGGTGTAATCATGCTTGCATACGGATAGATGATATTTCATTCAAAACTTGACCTCAATCATCAACTCAGATCTGAAAAAACGGGGTGCAAAGCGTTTCTATGTTCTTTTGTACATGTGCTATGTTCTCAACAATATTACCATGTTTTTTGTAATATGTCCTATGTTTTCATTCAAAATCTGACAGTCGTTTTGTGCTCTGCTTTTTTACAATATTATATTTTGGATTCTGTTTTTTACTTTATTTGATATGTTCTTATATATATGTGCTATCTTCTCACCAATATAACATATGTTCTCAGCAACATCTACTATGTTTGCTATGAAATAGTTGCTCTGTCCGTGTGAAAATATTATTTGCAGCCTAGTCAATGTTCTCCACCATTTGACTTATGTTCTCTGTAATATCACTATGTTTGCTATAAAATAGTTGATGTGTCCGTGTGAAAATCTTATTTTTCGATGTAATCTATGTTCTCTACCATTTCAGCTTATGTTCTCTACAATATCAACTATCTTTGGTATGAAATATGTGCAATGTGGTGGGAACATAACTGTTATGCCTGGTATTATGTTTGATGATGGTATTGGTTTAATTTTTGTCTATTTTTTTTTTTTTTTTTTAGTGTGTGGGTTGTTAACATAGTTTTTTTGTTTGATAGCATGGGTGATATGTTTGATAAGATACATTTGTCTTATTTGTAAATATCGAAAATGATGGTGATGTGGGCTCAAATTATTGCAGTAATATTCTTGTTTGATATTTATGCATGGATGTATGTATTATTGAAGAAGGTAACAAAATTTGTCAACTTGATAAAGGATAATTATTCAAGAAACAAACTTAGAACTTTCCATTATGTGTTGAGGGAGATTTATGACAAGAAAGTTGATAAAAAGATAGAGGCAAAAAACATTGACAAATAAGAAGAATGTCGATTTAAATGCTACATGTTGTATGACAAGAGCAACATTGTCATACCTCTTGTTGCATCCCATTCACTCTCCTCCCGACGTGTTCACCTCAATTTCTGCAATCCTAGTGACTTCGGGCCACCCTAACTAACAAACCAATGGTGGCGACACAAAGTTAATGCTTGCCTAAATATATCTAGAAAAACAATAACCTTAATAGATCCCAGTAAAGCATGGAATGTCAAGGGCTCAGCAGACTATATCTCTCTGTGTTCATCATATGAAGGCTCCTTAGGTCCTGACTCGCAATGTTGTCCATAGTCAATCACCAATCGAGTAGCAGAGAATGGCCTAACCTGCTTTACTAGACGCACATAAAAAAATTCAATACATGGTAGAATCACCAACCAGTTGGCTTGTTATATGCACTTAGTGTTGGTGTCCATCACCACAGGATATTGTTTGCTAAAGAGAATACCATGCACCCTAATAGCGACATCTTCAAAGCACCAAGACTGGTCAAAATTTGGCCTCTTGTAGTATCAATCTCAACATCATCTTGTGCCTGGCCACCCAAAGTTTCACACAAATGTTGGTGTCACAAAGTTCCTGGATGCTCCACTGTCAATCAGGATCTTCACTTCATGATGCTTTTCTCCTAAAAAAACCCTCCAGTCGGCTTTTGGCATCCTCCCACATAGCGTAAAATGGCACTCTCCTTATTCTTCTTCTTAGACCTGTTGCATGTTTTGAAAGAATTATTTTCCCTGCCTCTTCTCATTCATCAATCGCATATATATACAAGTATGTATAGCTAGATATCAATAAGGAATACTATTCCAATTATACTTCTAACACTCCCCCTCAGTCGAAACGGGAGGTTGATGAACGTTGAGACTGTTCCGAAAAACGTCAAACAATACTTGTGAAAGTCCTTTGGTGAAACGTCGACTCATAGTTAAGACTCGGCAGATTTCATCCATGACGTGCTACGTTGATATTGTATGAGAGCAGGCGAGGCAAAATGTATGGGCTTGCTGTGGGTGAGATCCAATAAGACCAGCTTGGTGAGATGGACCGGACGGTGGGCGATACCAAGGGGCAGTTGGGTATGGACAAGGAGGATCCAAATTTGGTACCCAACCCCACTGAAGTGCTCGAGTCTGCAAAAGTCAGGTGGAAGGAGGTCGTAACCTCAGGCGAGGTACCAGAAGTCATGGCGACATAATCTGGGAGAGGCGCCACACGAGACGGGAAAGTTAGGAGAGGAGAAGAATGAGATGGGACAAAGAAGACGAGATGACAACGGAAGAATAAAGAACTTAAGCACCCAGAGCAGACATATAGAGAGACACCCAGAATAGGTAGAGAGGATATAAGACCACAGGTGGCGAAGATCCAACAACAACTTGAGCAGAAGAGGTTGATGACCAGAGAGGCTGGGCGAAATCATGGAGGCGGCACAGAGACAACTATGGGTGCCATTGTTGTAGCCAAGAAAGAAGAAAGAAAACAGTTTTCGTATGTAGTAAACTGCACAGCGCAGTCGTAGGAAAACGACGTTTTCCGCCAGCTCAGCCGTTGGATCGTCCTGAGAATTTGACCACAGGTAGCTAACACACGAATCTACATTGTGGACGGTGGAGATCGGATTCCAAGTATATGAACCTTTCCAAACGTGCTGTCGAAGTCAGATTCTGTTCTGGGAAGAAAGAAGAAGAAAAAGCAAATTGCTCGAGGAAGGCGACAACGCGTGGAGAAAACGCAGCAGTAGAGCTGCGGGAGAAGAAAGAGGCTCAACCGCATAAGAAGAAGAGAAATCCGCTGCGTAATCAAAGGAGGAAGACCTGGCCGGAGGAATTGACCACCGGAGAAGAGAGCGGCCCAGCCGCGTGGAGGAGAAGAGATGCGCAAGAGCGCTTGAGAGAGGCAGCCGGAACGGTGGAAGCCGTTGATGCGGCTTGGGAGGTGAACGAAGTAGGAGGCCGGAGAAGAGGCGGCGGCGCTAGGGTCCCCGTGGGGGGCAGCGGCTGGAGGAGGAAGGGGAGCACGCGTGGAGGCGCTGGAGAGATAAGGAGAAAGGGAAGAAAATAGAAGAAAGAGAGAATGGCAAGGGCAATTAGATTGATTGCATTGAGGAAAAAATCAGAGAAATTTTAGGGCGGAAGAAAGAAAAGAGGAGAAGCAGGACCAATGCTCGTTGGAGACTTACATGGCTCTGATACCATGAAAGAATTATTTTCCCTGCCTCTTCTCATTCATCAATCGCATATATATACAAGTATGTATAGCTAGATATCAATAAGGAATACTATTCCAATTATACTTCTAACAACATGTTTACGGCTCTTGTCTACCCCATAGACCAAAAAATCTGCAAAGGTCTTAGGTTTCGTTTTCCCTAACATGCTCCTAGTGACTCGCAAATAAAAAATGACACAGACGGAAACTGTCATTCTCATTGAACCTGCCATGAAGGAGGCTGCCCGAAGAACATGACAGAGCCCCTTATCGATGGTCGTGTATGGTTCCATGGCAATACCAACTATACGACCATAAGCTGAGCCAATGAGCAAGATTAATTGGGAGGAATAAATCAGAAGGAATAGTATTGCCAAAGGTGACAGAGTCCTAGTATATATGTTTATGGAGATCGAATTCCAAGGGTAGTGGATAATTGAAATTCTTTACTCTAGTGTTTATGGTATGGAGAAGATGTTTTTGACAGCATCAAGATGTTGAAATCCATACAATTAAATTAGCTTAGAACACAAATCAAGAAGAAGGACCAAGAGTCAAGCAACAAGAAGAACGTAGGTTAAAAGAGCGAGAGGAAGCACATAACTTCATCGAGCTCCAGTTCGGAAGTCACAGTTGGCGAATTCACCTGAATTCGCGGGAACAGACGAATCTTCTAGCAGGGGCAATCAATTCTTAAAATGTGATGGATCACAGAGAACCATGGACTCTACAAAATTGCAGTCTGTGTGCCTTGTCTTCTTCTCAAAGCACATAGCATTTTCTTTTATATTTTAATTGCCTATATATATGGCTGCTAGGCTTCCTCTAAGTAACCAGAATTTAACACACAACAGTGAATAGAATTTTCTTTGAGCATTTCTCCGTTGCACTCATGAATACTTCAGTTATTTTAACAAGATTGGTGCTGTGGAATAGATAGTGTGGTTAAATCGTTCTAGTACCCTATCAGACAGTTGAATTGCTTCAAGTTTCCGTCTTTAATTTTACTGCAGTGAGACAAGAAGAAGTATTCTCTAGAAAGTTATCAAAAGGCTGGCACGTTGCTATGAAAGGAAGGCAGTTAAGGCATATGGATGTATTATACAGTACTGGATTGATCTAATAGTTTCACTGATGGAAATTGTTTGCATTTTTGCTGTTATAATATCCAATGTACTTATGCACATCTACTTGACATCTTACACTATAATTTGCTCAATCAAGGAAGAAAACAGCAAGCTACAGAATGAAATCAGAACGAAAACACCGAAAAGTAAAACTGCTAAATTTTGTGATTTCGCCCTTGCATCAGATAATAACCAATCCCGATTCATTGAAGCAACGTACAACCTTAAGATATTTCTGAACCAGTAGCAAACAAACAAGAGGCATATCTATAGACAGAGATTGAGTGCTTCATTTCTTGAAAACACACAGTACAGTAAGAAATCAAAGTAAAGTCTATGTATGCTTCAATTGAGCACATATCTATAAGCAAGTAATCAGTGCTAAATTGATCAAATCTTAACTGGCTATATATTCATACTATATATCTGTAAGAGCTAGAGCAATTTGTGGTAAAGTACTTATCATCTAAATTCACTGATCATATCGTTTTCTTCATTATCTTGATCGGATAATTGCAGCAACAATAACCAAGACAAGAAGTATCCTTTAGAAAGTTATCACAAGGCCGGCACATTGCTATGAATGGAAGCCAGTTAAGGCATATGGATGTATTATACAGTACTGGCTTGATCTAATAGTTTCACTGATGGAAATTGTTTGCATTTTGCTGTTATTAATATTCAATGTACTTATGCACATCTACTTGACATCTTACACTATAATTTGCTGAATCAAGAAAGAAAGCGAGCAAGCTACAGAATCAAAGCAGAAAGACACAACGAAATGTAAAGCTGCAACATTCAGGAAAAACCATAAGCGAAAGACATGCACGTGACGAGAAATTTTTGTGATTTCACCCCTGCATCATAATAACCAATCCCGATTCATTGAAGAAACGTATAGCCTTAAGATACTTCTGAATCAGTAGCAAACAAACAAGAGGCATATCTTTAGACAGAGATTGAGGGCTTCATTTCTCGAAAACACACAGTACAGTAAGATATCAAAGTAATGTCCATGAATTCTTCAATTGATCACATATCTGCTATATCTATAAACAAGTAATCAGTATGAGCTAAATTAATCAAATCTTAACTGGCTATATATTCATACTATATCTGTAGGATTAAGAGCAATTTGCTAAATCAAGAAAGAAAGCTAGCAAGCTACAGAATGAAAGCAGAATGAAAACAACGAAAAGTAATACTGCTTTTAAAACGTACACTTTTGGTTGCAAAATTCAGGAAAATTCGTAAGCGAAGGACAAGTAGGGGACGAGAAATTTTTGTAATTATGCCCCTGCATCAGATAATAAGCAATCCCGATTCATTGAAGAAACAAGCGTACAACCTTATGATATTTCTGAATTACTAGCAAACAAACAAGAGGCATATCTATATACAGAGATTAAGTTCTTGAGCACACACAGTACAGTAAGATATCAAAGTAATAATGTCTATGCATGCTTCAATTGCTTACAAATCTACCATACCTGACTATAAGCAAGCAACCAGTAAGAGCTATAAATTGATACTACATCTAATCTAAGGATAAGATGCAAGCAGATACCAGCGCAGTAACTTCTTACATATCCAAAATCCCGATTCATCGAAGAAAAAGAAAAACGTAAGATATTTCTGAATTACTAGTAGCAAACAACCAAGAGGCATAGTTTGAGTGCTTGAAGAACACACACAGTACAGTAAGATATTTCTGAGTTCGATGCTTGATGCTTCAATTGATTACAAATCTACCATATCTGACTATATGCAAGCAAGCAATCAGTAAGAGCTAAATTGATAAAATCCAAACAAGCTATTCATACTATATCTGTAAGAGCTAGGCTAGAGCATTTGTGGTAAACTCATCAATCTCAATTCTCCAACATGTTGATACCAGCAGTGGTAGAAGTATCCTGGTATTGAAAGAAACCTTGGCGACAATATCTACTGATGTCATTCTCGCTGAGCATCCAATCAACTCTGTAAAGTTCAGAAGCCCTGTTCCCCTGCTGAAAACTCCTCGTTGCATTACCTCCAATATCATAGTGAACATGCAGCCTTTCCAGAGCCGACCTGACGTTGCTTCCGACAAATGTGTAGAGCCTGTTGGCCAGGAACTGCCTGAGCGAATCAGGGATTTCGCGCGGGGCATGCGGGGCATGGTGGAGGTCGAAGAATAGGCAGTGGCAGGGGACGAGCATTTGCAGGACGCGGGGTCTCTCATTGGTTTGTTCCGGAAAGACGTTAAGAAATATGATCTTGGGCTGAACTTCCGGGAGAGACAACAAGTATGCATCGACAATGGTGATCCATTGTGTGACAGTGGCAGGGGTGTGTGTGAGAGTTGCCCGGGTAGTTCCTTTATGAGGGAAAGGGAATGTAATTGATAGTTGGAATTCCCTCGGGAAAACAGGCCAGTTCCTGTAATCAGTCAGCAGGCGCCCCTGAATAGCATTACCGCCAGAACCATAAAAGTTTTGTAGTCTTGATAAAGAGGAGTGAACGTCACTTCCGACGAATTGGCATAGCCTATCCATGAGGAATTCCCTGAGCAAATCGGGAAGTGCGTCAGATAGGTGGAAGAAGAGGCAGTGGCCGGGGACTAGGATTTGTAGGAGGTCAGGTTTCACAGGGGATCCTTCAGGCAACACCGCGAGATAAACAACCTTCGGTCGAATTGCTGGGAATGCGAAGTACGAGGGGTTAACAGATGGGGGTGCCAAGTACGCAAGCTTCACATTGGTGATCCAACTTGTAACAGTGGAAGGATTCTGCGTAATAGTTACCTGGATATCACCAGTGAAGGGGAAAGGGTATTGTAATGTGAGTCGAGACTCCATTACGAAATCTCTGCAGTTTCTTGAATAGATCGATCTGTCAGTTATAATGAGCAGTGAAGAAGAAGAAGAAGAAGAAGATCAAGAAGAAGAAGAAGGAGACTGACTGATCCATCGCTTTTCTGAATGTTTATATAACAAATAACTACCTGCAGGTTTAACAGACTTGCTGTAACCGCCATTATAATTGTCATTCTGTTAAACGGAAAACTTAACTGCTTACTTATCTAATTACTAGCTTGCATAATTGGTTGGTTATAAGCTACGGTCATTTACTTATCTAACTAGCATAATTAGTTGGAAACTAGGGCCATATATATATATATATATATATATATATATATAAAAGTCAGATCTCTGGTAAGCCACGTAGATTCGTAGACAGGTGGTCGGAATTTTGTGCCGGAATACCTAAATGACGTGGTGTGATTGTAGAGTACCCAAAATAGACGCATACATTTTTCTAGAGTACCAAAACCGGAGTCGGCACACTGTATAACTCAAGAATAGAAAGCAATAAAAATGGCATTTCTATTTTCAATTTTTATGTGTACCATCGTACTTTTTCCGTTTTACGGTAACTTTACATCTTCACAACACATAAAAGAAAAAAAGGAGTAATTTTCCAGGAGCAATGAACCTATGACACAAATCTACAATGGATACACTATGAACAATGAGAGTGAGCAACTTCATTGTGCCTGGAGATTGAACATTATTGCTGTTAATTTGTGTTAGAAACTTGATCACCATCTATTTTTACTTCCCTTTGTCCTTGCTAGATGAGGAAAGACTCTCAGAACGTTTTCGACTCGAAAATCCTGCCTTGTCAAGATTCCTGCTACAGGCAATACCTGCAATGACACAAGGTCAGTTCTATTGTATCTATACCATTGTTCAGCATTACATAACTAGACAAAATCATGGGTTGTAACTTACCCCGGGTGCAGCTTGATGAAAGAGAACCATTGCCTTGGCTACTGAGATGGTTTCAACCAGTGTGTGAGGTGGTAAGTGATGTGAATCGATGTACATCTCCATTTCATCCTCTGTTAGCGTGGCGTTGTCAAGGTTGATACTTTCTCTTTCGGCCAACAATGTGTCCTTAAATTCCTCTGCAACTTCCCATTCTTCTGTTCTTAGTCTTTCTTGCACGAACCACTTCTTCAGCACTTGAATAAGATGAGCTCTCGATACCAGTCCATGTAGATTGTTTGCTGCCTGATCTTCTATAACCCGGAAGCCATTATGCATTGTATGATTGATTACTTCCACTATACGACGACTCACTTTCTCGGTTGCAGAAAGGGGAACAACTATCGGCTTGAAGCCAACAAACTGACAACGGTAATGTTACTCATCCATGGCTGGGGATTTGCATCCAGGAAAGGCAGTCCTTTGAGTTCCATAATGGTTTGGCAGATGCTCGGGTTGAGGCAGTCTCCTAGAGTTTTAGCAATTAGAAGAGCGATCATAGTGATCGGTAGCCATAGGAGATTGTTAGTAAGTTCAATAAAAATGACACAGATGGAAACTGTCATTCTCATTGAACCAGCCATGGAGGCAGCCCCAAGAACAGCACAGAGCCTCTGATTGATGGTCGTGTTTGTATGGTTTCATGGCATTACCAACCATACGACCATAAGCTGAGCCAATGAGCAAGATTGGGAGGATAAGCCATGTCAGCATGTCTGAATAATTAGCCAAAGATAACAATTAAGTCCTATAGTATGTAATACATCAAGATTGGTGCTGTGGATTAGTGTGGCTAAATCGTTGTAGTACCCTATCGGACAGTTAAATTGCTTCAAATTTCCGCCTTTGATTTTACTGCGCGAGACAAGAAGTATCCTCTAGAAAGTTATCACAAAGCCGGCACGTTGCTATGAAAGGAAGCAAGTAAAGGCATATGGATGTTTATACAGTACCGGATCTAATAGGTTCACTGATGTAAATTGTTTGATATATATGGTTCTGTCAATCAAGAAAGAAATCTGGCAAGCTACAGAATCAAAGCAGAAAGAAACAACCAAAAGTACAACCTTAACATATTAATCATGTATAATTATCTTAAAGACGAGCACGGGACGAAACAAATTTCTGATTTCGCCCCTGCATCAGATAATAACCAATCCTGATTCATCGAAGAAACAAGCATACAACCTTAAGATATTTCCGAATTAGTAGCAAACAAACAAAGGGGCACAATGTCCATGGATGCTTCAATTGATAACAAATCTACCATATCTATAAGCAAGAAAAGCAATCAGTAAGAGCTAAATTGATCAAATCGAAACTGGCTATTCATACTATATCTGTAAGAGCTAGAGCAATTTGTGCTAAACTTATCAATCTAAAGTCACTGTTCTGTTCATATACATTTCTTCACTATCTTGATCGGTTAATTGCAGCAAGAACAACCAAGAGAGCCGCCCAGATACCAGCAGTAACCCCTTTACATAGCCATAGTAATCAGATAAGAAGCAAAACCATCGATACAACAGAATCTGATTTGATGAGCAGAAAGCTCCCTAACCGTCCAATCACTTGCGGAAACCTGAGGAGGCCTGAACGTGAACCTCAGTTCCAGTCTCCGCGTGTCATTACCACCAATATTATAGTACAAGTGCAGCCTCCCCAGAGCCAATCCTATATTGCTTCCGACAAATGTGTAGAGCCTGTTGGCCAGGAACTGCCTGAGTGAATCTGGAATTGGGCACGGGGCATGAACTAGCTGGAAGAAGAGGCAACGGCGGTGGACGAGGATTTGCAGGACGCGAGGGCACCCATGGGATCGATCAGGCAAGACTGCAAGAAAGACGATCTTGGGTTGAACTGTTGGGAGAGACAAGTATGCGTCGACACTGGTGATCCATCCTGTGACAACGTCAGGAGTGTAGGCGACAATGGCCTGGATATCTTCGTTGAAGGGGTGACGCAACCATCCTTCTATGAATTCATACGTCATTTTCGATATCTGTGTTTCTTGAAGAGATCAGCTAGTATAATGAGTAGGGGTTGGTTTTTTGAATGCTTATATAACTACCTGAGTACTGAACAGTTTGCTGTAACCGCCATGATTTTGTTTAACAAAATAACTAAACTGCTTACTTATCTTAGCATAATTGGTTAGTGTCATTTACACATATATATTTCCATGGATAATAATGTCAACAAAAAACAAGTATCTATGGCGTCAGAGGACAACAAAAGGTATTTATGACGTCGTCAAATGAAATTTGCACTTCCAAAAGTAGTCGTAAATTTGTAATACTATCAACTAGTAATGATAGAATTGATTATAGAGAGGTGTGGAATTTAGTTATTTATATTTATTTTTCAATAATCTTCCACACTTATAGTCGGTTTCACCCTCCTTCAGAGGCCATCACCCAAATTGGACGTGAGCCAAACCTCTAGCACACCGGTCTATTCCAAACTTTGAGGAAGAAGTTACTATGTCTCTTCTCCAACCTCTGATGGAAGACTGTAACAAGTCAGCAGTAGCAGATGCAACAAATAAAGAAAGAGCAGCGGAAAACGAAGAACTAGACACCGAAAGAATCACACTTGATCAGCCTCTACTTTGCAACATCAGTGTTGTTCCTCGCATGGAAAGCTTGGACTACAGAGTAAGTAAGATCGAATTATAGTTCATCATTTCGCAATGTAGAACAAGAAAATGTAGAAAATGATGATCATATAGAAAAATGATGTAGGATCAATGAGAATGAACTTTTCCAGCAAGATTGGAGAAACAGACCAAAAATGCAGTATATATACTTGCTTGCATTCTGTTTTGGACTTTTTACAGGAATTGTAGCCACTCTCATGAGCATTGCAACTGAAAATATAACAGGATACAAGCTTCTTGTGGTGGTCAAGTACATCATACAAGAAAGGTAACGTCGAATATGCTTCTGATTAGTAAGATTGCCAAGAAAAAATCGATTCCGGGATTCACCTCTGCAGGCCCTTCTTATGGAAATATCTTGTTTAGCTTCTTTTATATGGCGAATAGTAGAAGCTGATTACAGACACTTTTTTTGAAAAAGCTTACTTGAATGGAGTTGACACTCCTGATATGTTTGGAGCAACAGTACTGTTGATTGTTAAGGTGCATCTCTTTACGATTTCTTTTGCAATTCTTTCAAAATCGAGGCATCGCATCATACATAGGAAGAACCTATGAGACCATGGATAGCTAGGTTGAAGTAAACTACACCACCATTTGTATTGAAGCATAATTTTTGTATTAGGAATTAGGAAGTTTATAGTATAAAATCCTGAAACTAGTTTCATAAGGATCAATCAAAATTGGTAAATCAATGTTCTTTATGCACATCCACTTGACATCTTACACACTAATTTGCAAACTCAAGAAACAAAGCTATTAAACTACAGCACCAAATCAGAAAGAAACAACGAAAACGAGAGAATTTTCTGATTTCGCCCCTGCATCAGATATTAATTCTCAAATATATACCAAGTACCAATGGGCAAGGAATGAGTAAGTTCTTGAACATACACAGTACAGAAAGATATCAAAGTAATGTCGATGCTTGATGCTTCAATTGATTACAAATGTACCATATCTGACTATAAGCAAGCAATCAGTGCTAAATTTATCAAATCTAAACTTGCTATTCATACTATATCTGTAAGATCTAGAGCAATTTGTGGTAAACTTATCAATCGAAACTCACACCGTTCATATACGTTTCCCCATCTTGATCAGTTAAGTGCAGCAAGAACATCCAAGAGAGCTGTGAATGTGGCAGTAACCCGATATCTAGCCATAGCAATCAGATAAGAAGCGAAACCTTCGGCAAGACAGAATTTGATTTGATACTGAGCAAGCTCCCTAACCGTCCAATCACTTTCGAGAGGAGGCCTAAACCTGTACCACAGCTCCAGACTCTGCGTGGAATTACCCCCCAATTCGATAGTAGAAGTGCAGCCTCGCCAGAGCCGATTCCATATAGCTTCCGACAAATGTGTAGAGCCTGTTTGCCAGGAACTGTCTGAGCGAGTCGGGCATTTGGCGTGGGGCATGAGCTAGCTGGAAGAAGAGGCAATGTCGGTGGACGAGGATTTGCAGGACGCGAGGGATCCCATGGGATAGTTCAGGCAAGACTGCGAGATAGATGAACTTGGGTCGAACTGTTGGGAGAGACAAGTATGCACTGACATCGGTGATCCATCGTGTGACAACGGCAGGATCATGGGTGACAGTGGCCTGGATTGTTCCGTTCAAAGGGGTAGGAAAACGAATGACTCTGAGTCGATACGTCATTTTCGATATCTCTGTTTCTTGAAGAGATCTATCAGTTATAATGAGTAGGGAAGAAGAAGAAGGAGACTAATCCATCTGTTTTTTGAATGTTTATATGACTAACTTGCCAGGCTTAACAGACTTGCTGTAACCGCCATTATTGTTTAATTTTAGACACTAACCAATTATGCTAAGATAAGTAAGCAAGCAATTTAGTTTTCCGTTTAACAGAATCACAATTATGGCGGTTACAAGCATATCCGTTAAGTCTGGTAGTTATATAAACATTCAGAAAACTGATAGATTAGTCTCCTTCTCCTTCTCTACTCATTATAATTCTCTTCAAGAAACAGAGATATCGAAAATGGCCTATAAACACGGAGTCGTACGGTTGTCTGAACCCATCGACGCAGCAATCAGGGTCGTTATCACCAACAATCCTGCCATTGTCACACTATGGATCACCATTGTCAACGCACACTTATCTCTCCCAACAGTTCACCCCAAGTTCGTCTTTCTCGCAGTCTTGCCTGATGATCAATCCAACGGGAGCCCTGCCGTCCTGCAAATCCTCGTCCACCACTATTGCCTCTTCTTCCAGCTAGCTCATGCCCCGCCCCAAATGCCCGACTCGCTCAGACGGTTCCTGGCAAACAGGCACTACACATTTCTCGGAAGCTCTATGGAATCGGGTCTGGAGAGGCTGCACAGGTACTATCACATTGGGGGTAATTCTATGCGGACTACTCTGGAGCAGAGGTACACGTTCAGGCCACCTGAGGTTTCCACAAGTGAGTGGACGGTTATGGAGCTTGCTGATGATCAAATCAATTTATGCTGTATCGACGGTCTCTTTTCTTATCTGATTGCTATGCTTATATATGCGGTTACTGCCGGTATCTGGGGGTTTCTCTTGGTTGTTGTTGCTGCAATTCTGATTCACCGATCAAGATAGTGAAGAAAACGATATGATCAGTGAATTTAGAAGACAAGTACTTTACCACAAATTGCTCTAGCTTTTACAGATATAGTATGACTATATAGCCAGTTAAGATTTGATCAATTTAGCATTGAGTACTTGCTTATAGATGTAGCAGATATGTGATCAATCGAAGCATACATGGACTTCACTTTGATATCTTACTGTACTGAAGCACTCAAATCTGTCTATAGATATGCCTCTTGTTTGTTTGCTACTGATTCAGAAATATCTTAAGGCTGTACATTTCTTCAATGAATCGGGACTGGTTATTATCTGATGCAGGGGCGAAATCACAAAATTTCCTCATCGCGTGCTTGACTTTCGCTTATGGTTTTCCCTGAATTTTGCAGTTTCACTTACATTTTGTTGTTTTTTTTCTGCTTTGATTCTGTAGCTTGCTGCTTTCTTCCTTGGTTTAGCTAAGATGTCAAGTAGATGTGCATAAGTACATTGAGTACTAATAACAGCAAAAATGCAAACAATTTCCATCAGTGACACTATTAGATCAATCCAGTACTGTATAATACATCCATATGCCTTAACTGCCTTGCTTTCATAGCAACGTGACGGCCTTTTGATAACTTTCTAGAGAATACTTCTTCTTGTCTCACAGCAGTAAAATTAAAGGCAGAAAATTGAAGCAATTCGACTGTCTGGTAGGGTACTAGCTATAGAACGATTTAGCCACACTACTCCACAGCACCACTCTTGATGCTGCCAAAAACATCTTCTCCATAAACACTAGGACTCGGAATTTCAAATTTCCACTACCCTTGGAATTTTCTTCATGATGTGTTACATACTTGGGATTGTCACCTTTGGAATTGCTATTCCTTCTGGCTTATTCCTCCCAATCTTGCTCATTGGCTCGGCTTATGATCGTATGCAGGGGCGGAGGTATATACAACTTGGGTAGGGCAAGTGCCCTACCCTTCCTCCTTAAAAAAAAAATTATTGGTATACCTTTTACGGTTTCTCGACATTTTGCACTACCCATTTTAGTGTGGAATTCTATTTTCTTTCTTATGATATAAAAATATAGTTGTTTTTCGGGTAAAAATGGCAATATTTGTGTATTATTTTTATTATATTTTGTCTATATCACTAAAAAAATTATCCTCTCTTCAATAATAATTTTTTTATTGATATGCGCCCTAGTCGGTTTTGTATCCTGGCTCCGCCCCTGATCGTATGGTTGCAACTGGTATTGCCATGGAACCATAACACGACCATCGATCAGGGGCCGTATGTTGTTCTTGGGGGCAGCCTCCTTCATGCCAGGTTCATAATTTACCGTCGATCAGGGCCTCTATATATATGCATGAAACGTCCGCAGACAGGGGCGGACCCAGGATTTAGATTTGGGGGGGGGCAAAATTTTATATTATTACTGGGTAGCGGGCTTAATTAGTCGGGTCGGATTTCATATATGCGGGCTTCATTAGTCGGGTCGGATTTCAAATGTCCACACACAAATAACTGATATTTAATTATGTGATGTTTGCTCTCGTACATTTAATGCAATATTTCATAGCATGAATTCAACATAGTTCCAAAGCATATAAACTGAAAATCCGCACTTAATCTACAAGCACAATCACATACCTTGTTGGTGATTACAAATTTGAAGCCCCTATCAACAATTACATAAGCCGAAGATAGTGCAAGTATTCCAAAATAAAGCAACATGAGCAACTGAACGGCAAATAGAAGTGATCTGCATAATGAAAGTGTGGAACATGGTCACATTCCAGAAAACTAATGAAAGTAAAAATGTTGATGATTAGTATTAATCGATGACATACCTAGTAGCTGGTGCAAACTTGAATGATTCTCCATCTTGAATCTCACTTACAAACCTTGAATTGAACTCGACCTTTTTTCATGACTTCAAATTCATCTATAACTGAATCAACATCAAAAGACCGAGTGATTTCTTTCTCGATATTCATGAATAGAGCACTAGACAAAAAGTCATCCCCCATCTTACTACGTAACCTTGTCTTCACAATTTTCATCGCAGAAAATACACGTTCTGATGTAGCCGTAGAAACTGGGAGAGTCAAAATTAGTCTTATCAACTGATCAATAAGGGGATATATGGTTGACTTCATCGACTTCGACAATAGTTGGCACATTTCAGAACGAGATTGCACATCAATCACCAAACATATTAAGCAAGTTATGAATAGATTTCAAATGAGAACTCCACCTTGTATCACCTGGGCGTTGTAAGGTTGCAATCTGATTCTTTCCTCGTCCTGTTTGAAGCTCACTCGTTGAAATCAATTCTTCAATTTCAATAGCAAGTGCAAGTTGCAACTGATCATGGCGTTTGGCAGAGGCATCAACTGAATTTATGATCTCATTCAAATGCAAGAAGAATGGTTCAATAGGAATGACACTTTGGGACGTCGCAACTAATGTCAACTGTAGCCGATGGGCAAAACAGTGAACGTAATAGGCAAAACACTTTGGGACGTAGCAACTCTTTCTCTTAGTATATAATAAATGTTGATCTCGATTTAATACTTTATTTTATAATCAAAATCCAAAACAATAAATAATACATATAATTTTTTTGGGGGGTGGGGCGAATCTAAAATTTCAAAAAATATTACATATATATATTAAAAAAAAAAATCTTGGGGAGGGGCGACCGCCCCCTGCCCCCTAGGTCCGCCCCTGTCCTCAGAGTCTTTCTGATATGGGCTAGAATTTCATTTTATTTTTAGTTCTTCTTAATGCCCAAAGTTTCTCTCTAATTATTTTGGATTTGAGATGATAGGAAGCGGAGATTGTATCGGCGAATGTGTTTTGATCCGACAACCAATAATTGGATCTGGGAAATACTTTTACCTTCAGACATTTTTTTATTTAATTTATGTTTTATTATCCATTTCTGGGAAAGTGAAACGTGAATAGTTGAAGATTGCCAGCTAACATTAGTATTATTAATTAGTATGTAATTAGGACATTCTATGTAAATCTATAGATAGTATATTAGTAGTTGCAATGTTGTTAATGGATAGAGTAATCCGGTTGGAGTGGATTGAGGCAAGTAGTTATGTAGTTAAACCTCTATACACTTATAAATAGGCTTGGACGTGTGTATTATCTGATTTTTTTCTACCCTATAGCATGTTGCACTACCTCTTAGTGTTTTAATGTGTTGTACCATACAACATTTAATACATACGGTACAACTATGGTATAACCTTTAAAGCATCAAGAGGTAGTGCAGCATGCGGTAGGGGAGAGGAAACCGCATGCAAGAAGGAAAAAGTGTGTTTGTCTATTTTAAGTTAATTCTCTCTTCTCTCTTGATTTCTTAGGAGTGTTTGATTTCTCACTATAACAAATGAGATCAATCCTAACACTTTCCTCATCTAGCAAAGACAGAAGGAAGTTAAAAAACAGATGCGGATCATTTCTTAACTCCGAAAAATTTCAAGGAAATAAGAACGGAGGCTTTCTTGTAACATGCACAAGGACCCTGAATATGCCGGGCCTTTGGGAATTCTTCAAGCTCTAGCAGATGGGACAAAATTACGAGTTTCCAACACAGATTATCAGCAGTGTTCACTCTCATGTTCATAGTGTATCATTGACGATTTGTGTCATTGGCTCATTGCTCCTGGAGAATTACTCTTTCTTATGTGCAGTATTGACGTTAAAGTTAGAGTAAATGAAAGCGCGATGAGACACCTAAAAACACTTGCTATTCTTGAGTTATACCATTCAACTTGATTGATACATAAGATAACCATTCAATAGCATAGTTATACGTTACTAACTTCGACTCGTCTTTTCACTTAAATTTAAGTGATCCCACACGCTCGAGCCAAACGTTATGACGTTGGACCTGACATGTAACATTTATTTCGTAATGAAAGCGAAAATGTATAATGAGACACCTAAAAATAGAAATGTGGTGTCATTTCGATCACTCACGATTTGATTTTTGAGCAGTCTCATTCGACTTGATGGATATAAAGTTAACAATAATTATAACTTTATAGTTATGCGTGTACTTTGACTCGTTTGAAACTATAACTTCAGTGATTCCACACACTCAGCACCAACAGTACAACCTCATATTCGACATATTACTTACTGTATATATATAAGTGGATAACTATTGAAGTTGTGCAATTGAGTACTTAATTTAAGTTAAATTGGGCTCATTTGTAGTATATATGTAATTTAGATTTTAATTACAAAAAAAAATGTGTTTTATCTTTTTAAATTATAAGCCCTAATGCAACTCTAACAAAATCAATTCATGATTAAAAAAAACTGAATGTCTTCTCAAATTAAATTTCAAGCCCTAATTCAACCCCAACAAAATCGTTCATAGTAAAAAACAATGATAATGAATCTTTATTCTCCATCTTCTCCATTTGAATTAAAACTAATCAATTCGTACAAACTTAAACCCTAATTCAACTCGGAAAAAAAAGGACAATACATTATCGGAAACAACGATAATACTTACTTTCTATATTTCATCAATTATTTGTAAGTAAGTGTCACGATAACACGCGCTCGCATTCTAGTAACCTTCATTATCATACAATTAAACATATTGAATCATAATTAAATTAGTATGTACGTGAAGTGAAGTACATAACCCGAACAAAAAACAAACAAGGGTCTTCCCATTATTTTGCAATTGTTATGCTTCTTTTTACAACATGTCCATTCTAAACTAACATGTATTGCTAATATGTTTCGTGTCCATACTTAAAAATATTACTTTTAGACGACCCGTGGGTTAATATTAATTTTAGACCTACGGCTACTTTTATACATAATTAATTATGGCGCGGTACATAATTAAATATTATTTCTTGTCTTTTAATCAACTAACTGTAGGGAGTTTATAAGTAAAAATACGGATACTGGAAATTTTTTTTTTTTTTTTTTTTGTTGTAAAGGTGGAATTATATGCATGGAAATATTCATCTATAAATGACCCTAGCTGACCAATTATGCTAGTTAAATAAGTAAATGACCCTAGCTTATAACCAACCAATTATCTTATGCTAGTGATTAGATAAGTAAGCAGTTTAGTTTTCCGTTAAGCACAATCACAGTTATAATGGCGGTTACAGTAATTCTGCAAAGACTGGTAGTGATATAAACATTCAGAAAACCGATAGATTAGTCTCCTTCTTCCTCTCTACAGTCTACACATTACAACTGATCTCTTCAAGAAACAGAGATGTCGAAAATGGTGTATAAACTCGAATTCGTAACATTGGCTCACCCCATCAACGAAGTAATCCATGTCATTGTCACCGACGATCCTGCCATTGTCACACAATGGATCACCATTGCCAATGCATACTTGTCTCTCCCAACAGTTCAACCCAAGATCGTCTATCTCGCAGTCTTGCCTTATCCATCCACCGAGAGCCCTGCCGCCCTGCAAATCCTCGTCCACCGCCATTGCCTCTTCTTCCAGCTAGCTCATGCCCCGCCCCAAATGCCAGGCGAGCTAAGACAGTTCCTGGCGAACAGGCACTACACATTTTTCGGAGACTATATGGAATCTTCTCTGTGGAGGCTGTACAGGTACTATCAAATTGGGGGTAATGACACGCAAAGACTGGAGCAGAGGATCAGATTCATGCGTCCTGAGCTTACCGCAATTGATTGGACAGTTGGGGAGTTTGCTGGTCATCAAATCAATCACCGTTGCCTCCACGGTTTCGTTTCTTGTCTGATTGTTATGACTATGTATGGGGTTACTGTTGGTATCTGCGCCGCTCTCTTGGTTGTTCTAGCTGCATTTTACTGATCAAGATAGCGAAGGAAGAAACGTATATGAACAGTGAGTTTAGATCGATGATGAAAGTGCAGCTGTTTAAATCATTGTTGTAGCAACATTGCTATGACTGTTGCAGTAACAATGGCTATAACAGTCTCAGTCCATAAATTATGCACTTTGAAAGACTTAATTAATAATTGCATTTTTCACTAACGTTAACCTAGTTCCATGTTTGTGATTGTTTGGTTTCAGGTAAGAAGCGAATTATATTCAAGAAAGCCATGGAGTCTTAGAAGACAAGATACAAGGGACTCTTGTAAGTCAATATCTTATGGACTCTTAGAAGATTGAATGATTTGGACTCTTGAAGATAAGGATAAAGATGAAGACTTGATTCTGCGTATCTACATTAGATTAAAGCATTATAAATACCAGATCAAGTGATGAAGAAGATTACGGATTTTAGAGATTTGAGATTCACAATCAATAGTTGTAATCTTCTCATATTTTTACTAGTCTTTGAAGTGTCTAGTTTAGGTTCTTTGGAATAATTCATTCCGACTAGTTCTAGTGTTTGATCTTTTCTTATTGAGAAGGTTAGACCTAGTTTGTATAAATCCCATTGATTATAGTGGATATTTGCTTGTGCACGGTAGGTATATTTATATACCTACTAGAAAGAAACATCGTGTTTGTTGTGTTCGTTTATTTAATTCCGCTGTGTTCTGAATGTGTTTGTCACTGTGACACTCAATGTGATAGCAACATTGTTATTCACATTTGTATATCAGTATAGTAACAAAGTCTTAGGTCCTTATTTTCTTTCAGATGAGAATACCACAAATTGCTCTAGCTAGCTCTTAGAGATATAGTATGAATAGCCAGTTTGGATTTGATCAATTTAGCTCATACTGATTACTTGCTTATAGATATGGTGGATATGTGATCAATTGAAGCATTCATGGACATAATTTTGATATCAATTGAAGCACTCAATCTCTGTCTATAAATTTGTACGATTGTTTCTTCAATAAATCGGGATTGGTTATTATCTGATGTAGGGGCTAAATTACAAAATTTTCACGTCACGTGCTTGTCTTTCGCCTTTGGTTTTTCCTGAATTTTGCAACTAAAAGTGTACATTCTAAGAGCAATTTTACTCTTAGTTGTTTCTTTCTGCTTTGGTTCTGTAGCTTGCTAGCTTTCTTTCTTGATTCAGCAAATTATTGTGTAAGATGTCAAGTAGATGCGCATAAGAACATTGAGAATTACAGGCTTACAGCACAAAACAAACAATTTACATCAGTGAAACTAATTTGATCCAGTATAATACATCCATAGGCCTTTACTGGCTTCCTTTCATAGCAACGTGCCGGCCTTCTGATCTTGTCCAACAGCAGTAAAATTGGAGGCGGAAACTTGAAGCAATTCAACTGTCTGATAGGGTATACAACGATTTAGCCAAACTTGTTCATTGGCTCAGCTTGTGATCGTATGGTTATTGGTTGGTATTGCCATGGAACCATACACGACCATTGATCAGGGCTCTGTCCTGTTCTTGGGGCAGCCTCCTTCATGGCAGGTTCAATGAGAATGGCAGTTTCCGTCTGTCATTTTTTATTTGCGAGTCACTAGGAGCATGTTAGGGAAAACGAAACCTAATACCTTCACAGATCTACTATATTGCATTAAATTGTTTTGAGAACAGTACTCTTATCTGATGTTGCTGGACAATCGATCATGAAAGTTCCTTCATAACCAAAAAGTTTTTCTTCTGTCATGAAAGATAATACTGTCTTATATACAAAGGGAGACACAAGAACTACAAGCCAGTGCGACAGACTTTTCTTACATTTTTGTAGACACCTTAAGATCTTCCTTAAGGTACAGATATATGCACATATTCATAATAAAGCATTAGTCAACCAACTGATGTTCCTCATAACCAAGCACAGCCCTACAAGAATCGAATGACAACAAGGACTTTCAAATTAAATCGTTACTCATATCCATGTTCGGAAGGAAAAACAACAAAAGAGAACGTCTAAACTTCTTACCAGTGCAAGGTTCATTTATAAAGGGATCAACGAAGTTCTAAGTTCCTCAAATGACATTTGGTCAAGTGCCAAGTCATGGAAGACTTCTAGTGTAGGCAGGGCAAATAAACTAAGGCTCTGTTCTCTTCAACTAAAAACTCATTCAGTTCAGTTCAGTTCCATTCAGTTCAGTTCTGCTTAGTTATATTTTATACTACAATTCAGTTTAGTTCAGTTCAGTTCAGTAAATTTTAGTTAAAAAGAACGTAGCCTAAATAGGCAAACATAGGCAATACATGGCGTACAGTCGTACACTTGTACAGTGTCATGCTGGAGCATTCAAGGATGATATAGAATTTAGCATATTTATATGTGTACTAACTATGACTCATCTTTCACTCGAATAAAGTGTTTCCACAATCTCGCGCCAAAAGTTATAACATTAGACCTGGCATGTAGCATTCATTCCATAACGAAAGTAGAAATGTATAATGAGACACCTGAAATAGAAATATGGTGCCATTTTGATTGCCTTCTATTTGATTCTTGGGTAGTGCCATTCAACTTGATGAACATAACAATTCAATGGCGTAGTTATTCGACTCGTTTCTAATTCGGACTTAAGTGATTCAACTCAACTCCAAAAGTTAAAGCCTCATATCTGGCATATAACATTCAATATTATCATACTATCAACATATACATGGAGTGGGAATTCAAAGAAAAAAAAAAAAACATATACATGGAGTGAATGTCATAATAATACAAAATAAAGCAACCGTTTTGCCAATATATCGAAACCATTATGCTTCTAAATTAACATGTATTGCAAACATGTCCCAATTAAATACTAGATTAACATACGTTTTAATGGATCGAGCACACGTCTCACTAGTATCATGATTCACTCCGGATCAGAGAACTCACATAAAGGGCCTGATTGGTTCCGAAACGCGCATGAACGCGGTCAATGTTTTTAAATCGCATGTCAACAGCCTGGTCAAGGTTTTAAGTCGCCGAATCGCGCATTGACCGACGAAACGCAGCGATTGGTACTCTTTTTCGATGTGCGATTCAAACGGCTGAATTACACATTGGAATTCGTATCTGGTGATTGGTTTAGTGCAATTGAGATGTTTATTTCAGAAATTTATTGTAAATGGACCAAACTAACCTTAAATTGCATAACATATTTCAAGCGATTGGTTCACTGCATTTAGAAGTGTATTAACTTATTTCTTATTCTTAAAGTTCCATATACTTGTTCTTATTTTTTGTTCCAAACTTATTTCTTCATTTTGTTGATAAGTCCATGTCTTTTAAATTTTGTGCTCGTATCATCCATAATACAATAAACCAACTGTAAGAACAAATTGAAATGATTAGCCTACTAAATTAGACGATTCTATTATGTCTGATTCAACATTACAAATTTGAACCGACCCAGAAATCCTGCCATTGTCACACTATGGATCACCATTGTCAACGCACACTTATCTCTCCCAACAGTTCACCCCAAGTTCGTCTTTCTCGCAGTCTTGCCTGATGATCAATCCAACGGGAGCCCTGCCGTCCTGCAAATCCTCGTCCACCACTATTGCCTCTTCTTCCAGCTAGCTCATGCCCCGCCCCAAATGCCCGACTCGCTCAGACGGTTCCTGGCGAACAGGCAGTACACATTTCTTGGAAGCTCTATGGAATCGGGTCTGGAGAGGCTGTACAGGTACTATCACATTGGGGGTAATGCCACGTGGAGGAGTACTCTGGAGCAGAGGTACACGTTCAGGCCACCTGTGGTTTCCTCAAGTGATTGGACGGTTATGGAGCTTGCTGATGATCAAATCACTTTATGTTGTGTCGACGGCGTCTTTTCTTATCTTGTGGGATTTAGCTCAAAGCAAGCAATGGATGGCTGAGATCAAATCTGGGCAATTCAATGGTTGGGATTGAAGAGGCAGTTACTAGCCGTTGCAATGTAATGTAAACAGAAACAGGGAAGAGAGCGCGAAGCTTCAGTTAAAATTCGAGTTCTTTGTTGCTTTCTATAAATTGATTGTTGTCGGTTGTAGAGAGTAAGATCAACACATTTCCATCACAAATTTCCACTCTTGTAACCGTTTCTTTATCCAATTACTCGAGATAGTAGATAGGTTCTTTGTGCATTGGTTTTGCGTGTTCTTGATCAATCACGATTGATTCAAGTCAGTAATTATATGATCAAGATCAATAAAGAGTTGTGATTGTTTTCCGTGGATGTAGGCTTGATTCTCACCGAACCACGTTAAATCTCTTGTTGTTGTTCTTCGTTTATTGATCGATTGAGTTGTTTGGTTTTGGTGTGAACAAAGAGTTGATTGATCTTGTTTATACTCAACAAGTGGCACCGTCAGGAAGGTTCGATCTACTCTTGTGTTCGATCATCAATGGCGTCTTCTACAAAGTTCGATATAGAAATTTACAGAGAAAACCGATTTCGGTTTGTGGAAAGCAAAGATGGAAGCATTGCTTGTTCATCGAGGATTGGATCTTTGCATTGCTTGGAGATAGGTTTTTGCAGATTTTGATGAGAAGGAAAAGTCCATGATCTTGGAAAGGCTCGAAGACAATCATATTATCTCGGGAGATAAAATCTTGAGAGGTGATCAAGATTAAAGCGCAAAGGAGATATGGGAGAAGCTTGAAGAAATATATAACTCCAAGACCTCTGCAAACAAGCTTCACCTGAGAAAGAAGGTGTTTAACTTCAAGATCAATGCTGACAGATCTCTGTCAGAGCAACTTGATGAGTTCAACAAGATGTGCCAGATCTTGAGTGTATCTATTATCATCGATGAGGATAAAGCCTTTGGTAGTCTGGAGCCTTGCCTAAATCTTATAAGCATTTTATTGATGCTCTAGTGATTAATAAGAGCTCTAAACTCACCTATGATGATGTGGATGTTGCTCGAGAAACAAGGACTGCACGGAGACCTACTACGGTCATGATATCAATCTTGAAAGTCGAACATCGATCAAAGTGGAATCATCGGATCTTGGTCAAGAATAAACCATGAATTATCTTGATACAAAGAAGTCAAATAAAGACAAGCAATCAAATGGTTATGATCTTTGAAAAGAGAAAATGTTTCTCCGCAAAAAGCGGGACATCCGAAGAAACAATGTTTCAAATTCAAGAAAGATAAGAGAGTGAGACACTCAAACAAATAAGACAAAACAATGCGACATTCTCAAGATGCACACTCTTATGGAGATCTTTGAGGTATTGATTGCTTCTGAGCTTTGTTCAGTCTCTAATTCTAACTCAAATCAATGCTGGGTACTTGATTCTGGATGTTCTTTTCACATGAGTCCCAATCTAGACTGGTTTATTAATTTCAAAGCAAAAAGTGGTGGTTCAGTATTACTGGGAAATGATTATCCCTGCAGAATTGAAGGTTATGGTGATATTAAATTGAAAATGCATGATAATGTAGTGAGGATCTTATCTAATGTTAGATATATTCCAAAGCTGAAGAGGAATTTGATCTCTCTAGGCATGCTTGATGAGAATGGTTTCAAGTATCATTCAGAAAATGGGATTCTTACAGTTGAGAAAGGTAGCAGGGCTGTTATGAAAGGAATTAAGAAAAATGGATTGTATTATCTCAAAGGTCTGATAAGAATACATATGTCTGCAAATGTTACTACTACAGACAACTCCCAACTGTGGCATGCTAGAATGGCTCATCTAAGTGAGAAAGGCTTGAAAGAGTTAGCAAAGCAAAATCTGCTGGGAGGAGATCAAATATCAACACTGCAATTCTGTGAAAACTGCATCATGGGAAAATCACACAAAAACAGGTTTTGATGCAGCTAAGCATGTTACTAAAGCTCCCCTTGATTATCTACACTCAGATCTATGGGGTCCAACCAATACTCAAACACTGAATGGTGGAAGATATTTTCTCTCAATCATAGATGACTTTTCAAGAAAGGTGTGGCTTATTATTCTCAGAACTAAAGATGAAACCTTTATGAAATTCAGGGAATGGTCTATTGCAGTTGAAAATCAGGTTGGAAGAAGGATTAAACATCTGAGGACTGATAATGGCTTAGAATTCTTATCAGGTGAATTCAATGATTTCTGTAAGGAAAGAGGGATCACAAGGCATGAACTATTCTCGAACTCCACAAAGAAATGGAGTGGTGAAAGGTTTAATAGAACTGTGTTGGAGAGAGTAAGGTGTATCTTGATTAGTTACGGTTTAAGTAAGACTTTCTGGGTGAAGCACTACTACATTGTTATTTAATCAACAGAGTCCCTCATCTCCTCTCAATAATAAAACACCAAGAAATCTGGTAAGCCACCTACTTATTCACATATAAGGGTATTTGGTTGCCTGGCTCTTGCACACATTAGACAGGACAAACTTGATCCCAGGGCTATTAAATGTGTTCTTCTTGGTTATCCACCTGGTGTTAAGGGATACAAGCTATGGGATATGGCACAGAGAAAATGCATTATTAGCAGGGATGTAATATTCAATGAGAATATTATGCCATTTAAGATGAATTGTCATAATCGAGCTTGAGGTGGAGCATATCACGGTGATCATGTCACTCCTACTCTGCAGATCACAGGAAGAAGTTTCTATTGATACTGAAATCACACAACCACAGGATCCTGTACAAAATGTTCCTGCAACACATCAACAAGATGGTCCTGCAACAGATCAATTATCAGGTGATTTCACAGATCCCACTGAAACCTTGTCATCATATCAGCTGACCAAGAATAGAGCTAAGAGAGTGAATAAGCATGCACTTGTGATTTGGATATGGCGTAATAGGAAAGTCCTATAATGTTTCTTATGCTCTATCATTCTTTGAAGAAATAAACTACTCGAACTCGCTACTTACAATGAAATTTGAGTCTGAAAGTGAAAATGGATTCTTGCAATTCAAGAAGAATTCTTTGTCTTTAGAAAAGAACCACACTTGGGATATTGTTGAAATTCCAAAGAAGCAGAAACTTGTTGGTTGCAAATGGATTTTCAAAAAGAAACATGAGAGTGCTGTGCAGAATTCAATCAGGTACAAGGCTAGACTTGTTGCCAGGGGTTTTACTCAGAAAGAAGGGGTGGACTACGTAAATATTCTCTCCATTGGTCAAGCATGTTTCTATAAGAATTCTCCTTGCCATGGTTACTCTTTGGAAGCTTCATCTTCAACAAATGGATGTAAAAGCGCATTCTTGCATGGAAAGCTTGATGAACTCATATATATGAGAATACGATGGAGTGCATGTTGAAGATAAAGAGAATAAAGCTTGCATTCTCGTGAGGTCTTTGTATGGTCTAAAACAAAGTCCACGCCAAATGGTCTGAAGATTTGATGATTTCATGAATTCCATTCGGTTTCAAAGAAGGTGTATGATAGTTGTATTTACATGAAAAGAACTACACAAAGATTGTATATATCTTCTTACGTATGTGGATGACATTCTTATAGTCGGAAATCTATGAAAGAAATCGTGATTTAAAGGTAAAACTCAAAGACCGAATTTGAAATGAAGGATCTGGGCTATGCTAAGAAAATTTTAGGCATGGATATAGCAGTTTATGATGCAGATGGAAGTCTATTCTTATCACAGGCTGGTTACTTGAGTAAGGTACTTGCAAGGTTCAATATGAATTTCTCTAAACCTACAAGTGTACCTATAAATCCAGGAGTGAAGTTATCTATGAGCCAGTGTCCAACTACTCAGTCTGAAATTATGGAAATGGATAATATACCTTATGCAAGTGCTGTAGGTAGTATTATGTATGCAATGATATGTTGCAGGCCAGATTTGGCATTTGCTATGAGCACAATTAGCAGATATATGAGTAATCCTGGGCATGAGCACTGGAATGTAGTGAAAGGTGTATTCAGATACTTGAAAGGAACATTGCATCATGGTTTGAAGTTTCAATCTACTCAGGATACTGATAGACCACTGCAAGGTTTTGTAGATGCTGATTTTGCATCAAATGTTGATAATAGAAAGTCTGTAACTGGATTCATATTCACTCTCTTTGGTACTGCAATATCTTGGAAGAGCACACAGCATTCTATTGTAGCACTTTCAACCACAGAAGCAGAATTCATAGCAGTTACAGAAGCCATAAAAGAAGCTATTTGGTTGAGTGGATTACTGAATGAATTGGGAATTCATCAGGAATGTGTTCTGATGTGTGATAATCAGAGTGCAATTCAGCTATCTAAACATCAACACTTTCATGAAAGGACCAAGCACATAGATGTGAGGTTATATTTTATCAGAGATATAATTGAAAGTGGCAAGATCAAGGTTGAGAAAGTTCATACATCACAGAATGCTGCAGATAGTTTTACTAAGCCTCTACCTGCAGAGAAATTCAGACATTGTGCTGATATTATCAATGTGAGAATTCTTGATTCTCACAGAAACTGAGGTTTATCTGACAATGGCATGTTCTAGCCTTCAAGGGAACCTAAAGGTTGTTGTTCTTGTTCTACCTTAAATCAGAACAGAAAAAAGGAGAAGTATATCATGATTCTTTGAGCTAAGGTGGAGATTGTGGGATTTAGCTCAAAGCAAGCAATGGATGGCTGAGATCAAATCTGGGCAATTCAATGGTTGGGATTGAAGAGGCAGTTACTAGCAGTTACTAGCCGTTGCAAGTAAACCAAAACAGAAACAGGGGAAGAGAGCGCGGAAGCTTCCAGATTAAAATTCCGAGTTGCTGTTGCTGTTTTCTATAAATTGATTGTTGTCAGTTGTTGTAGAGAGTAAGATCAACACATTTCCATCACAAATTTCCACTCTTGTAACCGTTTCTTTATCCAATTACTCGAGATAGTAGATAGGTTGCTGTGCATTGGTTTTTGCGTGTGTTCTTGATCAATCACGATTGATTCAAGCTGTAATTGTATACGATCAAGATCAATAAAGAGTTGTGATTGTTTTCCCGTGGATGTAGGCTTGATTCTCAGCCGAACCACGTTAAATCTCTTGTTGTTGTTCTTCGTTTATTGATCGATTGAGTTGTTTCGGTTTTGGTGTGAACAAAGAGTTGATTGATCTTGTTTATACTCAACATATCTGATTGCTGAGCTTATATATGGGGTTACTGCCGGTATCTGGGGGGCTCTCTTGGTTATTCTTGCTGCAATTATCCGATCAAGAGAATGAAGAAAACGATATGATCAGTGAATTTAGATGATAAGTATGACTATATAGTATGATAAGTACTTTACCACAAGTACTTGCTTGATATGATAAGTACTTTACCACAAATTGCTCTACCTCTTACAGATATAGTATGACTATATAGCCAGTCAAGATTTGATCAATTTAGCATTGAGTACTTGCTTATAGATATAGCAGATATGTGATCAATCGAAGCATACATGGACTTTACTTTGATATCTTACTGTATTGTGTGTTTTCAAGAACTGAAGAACTCAAATCTCTGTATATAGATATGCCTCTTGTTTGTTTGCTACTGATTCAGAAATATCTTAAGGTTGTACGTTGCTTCAATGAATCGGGATTGGTTATTATCTGATGCAAGGGCGAAATCACAAAATTTAGCAGTTTTACTTTTCGGTGTTTTCGTTCTGCTTTCATTCTGTAGCTTGCTGTTTTCTTCCTTGATTTAGCAAATTATAGTGTAAGATGTCAAGTAGATGTGCATAAGTACATTGAGTATGAATAACAGCAAAATGCAAACAATTTCCATCACTGAAACTATTAGAGCAATCCAGTACTGTATAATACATCCATATGCCTTAACAATGTCATATATAGCAATGTGCCGGCCTTTTGATAACTTTCTAGAGAATACTTCTTGTCTCACGGCAGTAAAATTAAAGGCAGAAACTTGAAGCAATTCAACTGTCTGATAGTGTGTACTATTTCTCTCACTTCACTTTTTCATTTATTACTAGGCTTTGAATCCTCTGGATAGTGCAAGCCCTACGAGGAGTCTTTTGCATTTGGTTAGGCCGTGCAAACTCGCTTTCAATAGCCACAACCGCGATAATCCTCTTCTCCATCAGTGCCCAAGCCGCTTGTGGTGCAACATATGGCATCATTCCATTCGTGTCACGAAGATCATTAGGCCTAATCTCCGGTTTCACAGGAGCTGGAGGAAACTTTGGTGGCGGATTGACATAACTGATATTCTTTTCCAACCCAAGTTTTTCGACGGCTGCTGGCCTAACCTACATGGGAATAATGGCGGTCGCTTGCACAATACCGGTGGCTCTTGTCCACTTCCCTCAATGGGGAAGCATGTTCCTACCACCTTCTAAAAACGGAAAGTGTACCGAAGAGAGCTCAGCCGAGTGGAATGAGAGTGAGAAGGAAAGGGTTTGCACCATGGAAGTCTCAAGTTTGCTGAGAACAGCCGGTCGGAACGTGGGAGTAGACACGAGATCGCCTCTGCCCCGACAATGCTATGGTATTCGACACTGGAGCATGTCTGAAACAAACACTATATATCTGAGTAATAATGTGTTTCTACACACAGTATCACACTACTACTTGTAAAAGTGCAATTTATTGCAGTTGATATTTGAACTTGTTTAGCCTTTATTCACTTTTTAACTAGTTGAACGTTTTTTTGTTGTTTTCTAGTGATTACTCTGTTGATCAAAAGATTTGTTTGTTTTAGACTTTACTCTAGAATATAATCTAGCCCTTGTATGAGTTGCTTGACATTGTCTTGTTTTTCCTACTAACTACACTTTAGGTTTTTATGAAGAAAGGCAAGAATTAAGGGGGAGACTGAAAGTGCGATTTATTGCACTTGTTTTATTAATTCGGCCTTTCTTCGTTTATTAATCGGTTCGACAATTGTAGTTGTTTTTCTATGGATATTTTGTAGGAAATAATAAGTTGGCCTACAACATATGTTAATGGACTGGACTTGGTGGATTTGGGCTTAAGGAAAAAATCTGGAAGATCTGGAAGAATCAGAAACTAGAAGCAAGGCAAGTGCAATATACTGAAACTGGCATCCTGATTCAATTGGGATTATGAAAAAGAAGGAAGTCGATGGAACTTGGAGACTAAGGAAATAAAAGATCTTGGAGAGATTTAATCAAGGAAGAATTCCTAATACTGCAAGAATTGGAGCTGGAAAGAAAAGTAAAGAGCAGGCGCTAGAAGGAAGAGAGGAGGCGGCCAGAATGCAAGAAGAGAAGCATTCGACTTGTATGGAAGAAAGGAGAACAACCCACAGCTATATATACAAGAAGAAGCATTGCAAGACAACCAATCTTGAGAGCTTGAATTGATATCACATTGAGAGATTGTTTTCTTGTGTTTACTAGGCATTGTTGTCGAGTTCACTTGTGAGTAGTCTCTAAAGATTGAGATTTACTTTAGTGTTCTTCGAATTAGAATAGGTTTTTGTTTGTCTATTCTAGGTCTAGTCTTTACAGTTTAATCTTTCGTTTTGTGATTGATTAAACCTAGTTTTGTAATTCTACTTTTATTGATAGTGGAAATTTCGCCTAAAAATGTGTGTAAATTAGGTAAGATCGATATACACCGTTGAATAATGTTATTGGTATAAGCTGACGGCCGCAAAAGACGCTACATTGTATGTTTGTATTTCATTCAAAAATGTTGTTATGTTATACTGTACTATATATGAATATGTCCATAACGGTTTCTTTTACCTCTAGAAATTCGGATAGATCACTATATTCTTTCGATTAATAATGTGATTTGTTCTTACAATATTATTGTTTCTTTTTTCACATACAAATTAAAAATGCATTTTTTTATTAATAACATACTTCATTTACATTTTAATTAATAACATTAATAATTTATTTAAAAACTAGATTCGTAAGTTATCTAAATAAAATCATCTGTGTTACCAATAACTAATTATTTACTTGGCAACATTAGACGTTCTGATTTTCCCTAAGACACCATATTCATCTAATTCACACCAATGTGAACTGATTTTGCATATAGTGAAAAATATTAATTGTTCTAAAATAGGCCTCAAAAATACTTTTCACAGTAATAGCAACTCACTTTTATGCAAGTGAAATAGTGAAATAACATAAATTTTTAGTTGTATGGTAAACAAAACAGCTTGTGAATAAAAACTTAACAGAGATTTTAATTTAATGACAAACAGCTCATTAAAAATGTTTATTATGAAGAGCATGTAAAGATTAAAAAAATGAGGGAATGCAAATATAGAACATGTATCATCGCTCGTCAGGGATCTTTCTGGTCAAGGAGACATTGATGATTCTCCTTGACAGATAATAGTTCCTTCAACAGTGAAGCCAGCTTTTCCTCATCTTTCTCACGGATTCGAACAGGGACTTTCTCATGATAACCGGGAGCACTTTTCTTCTTCTCCAACCCATCACATTGCCTGCAAGTAAGGTTCAGATTATTGAGCCGGCAAATGAACCGCTGAGAAAAAATGAAGTGTGCGTAATATAGCAGCATGAATAGATAAAAAAAAGTTCTAGAAAGGGAAAACAGGCCTAGAGTAGAGAAGGTTTCAAGTATTGATTTTCTCACCTTTTAATCTCATCCATCTTTTTGTTGAGCTTTTCAAGTTCAGCTTCAACGTTGATGGTCCCTGCTCGTAGCTTAATAAAAACCGAGAGAGATTCATTTACCACGTCCACAATACACCCCAACGGGGCTTCATCTCCTTCGCAAACCTAAGTAGTCATCCATGAACACAACTTTAGAAAAAAATAGAATCCAGAAACTAAAATAAGGAAGTAACTGTTGACTTCATTTTATCAGAGAACTCAAGAAGATAGTATAAAACTAATGAAAACTGATTAAACAAAATACATACTTCTAATGAAGATAGATTGGCAAGAGTGGAAATCTCCAGCTTGTACTTCTCAATGAGTTCACCAGTATCTTTTTTGCGGCTCACAACGAAAGCATCTCGCCTGGAAACAGATATATGTTTATAACTCAATTAGAGCAACACATGACATATTTTGTATTCAGCCGTTAGCATCCTGAAGACTAGAGGAATATATACCTTTCGAAAATTTCATTTGGTGGCAGCTGTGACCTGAGAGACCTCAGGGATTTTACTACTGATTCGATCATTTCCATCTCCAGCTCCACAGCAGCATTACTCCAAGTCTGGGGAAGGAGGATTTGTTGACATTATATAACAAATATATAATTTCAATACGTACGTTTACCAACAATATTATAAACACATACTGAAATTTGAAATCATAAACAGGGTTACCTCTACGATTGATGGATATTCAGATATCATAATTGATTCTTTCAGCGTCAAGTTATCCTTAGAAGGGAGGCGTTGCCACAATTCTTCCGTGACGAATGGCATAAAAGGATGAAGCAACCGTAGGCCATTGTCAAGACATAGCCACAAGGTATACTGTGCGCATCTTCTTGCAAATGAAAATGCTGGCTCATCACGGGCAAAATAAGGCTTGATTACTTCAATAAACACATCACATAGTTGATACTGCCACCATGAGTATACAGCTGTTGTGGCATCATAGAATTCGTAGGACTCTAGTGATGAAACTGTTTTGGATATGGCTTTGTTCAGAACAGAAAGTATCCACTTGCAGCTGAAGGGCATGGAAGCTGGAATAATATCTGTAGGAGGGGTATACTCGTCACCGAGTTTACCCAAAGCAAACCTTATAGCATTCCAGAGCTTGTTACACCAAATACGGTATCCATACACCCTCTTAATATCCAGATTTATTTTGTCAGACTGAAGAAAAGAAATATTTCAGACCAGATTTTAGCAATGACAAGAAAATTTATATGTGAAAGGGAATTAGATCTTAACCTGAGCTGTGTATGATATAAGTGCGAATCGTAGAGCATCTGTACCACATTCAGGAATGCCATCAGGGAAGTCCTTTGCCTGCCCCTCTATTGCAGTGTTTAGTTCCTTGGGATCCAAGTTCCCGCCCTTCAGTCTTTTGTGAAGATCTATAAGTTCTATTCCGTTAATCACTTCCAGAGGATCAATCACATTTCCTAATGATTTGGACATTTTACGCCCATGTGCATCACGTATCATAGGATGCAAGTAAACCTGAGAGAAGTTCATGTCGACGAGTCAGATTGAACTTGTAGCTCAAAATTGGGGAAGGGGGTTCAATACAACAAAAACGAAAGAAGTTCATCTTTTAGGAGGTTATAAAAACAGCTAGAGGAAAAAGTCTCCAGGCGATAATCAACCAACAGAGAGACACTGAAACATCAGTGTACACAACTGGAGTTTGAAGTGTAATATTCAGGCACTTGTAAACAAGGCTCACCTTCCTAAAGGGTACATTACCCCCCAGCTTCATTCCAAGCATCACCATACGAGCAACCCAGAAGAAGAGGATGTCATGACCGGTTTCAAGCACAGATGTTGGATAAAACCGTCCGAGATCATGTGTATTATCTGGCCACCCCAGAACTGATAGTGGAAAAAGACCTGAAGAAAACCATGTATCTAGAACATCCGGATCTTGGGATAGTTGAAATTTCTTCCCAGAAAACAATCGGCCAGCTTCCTCCTCGGCCTCTTCCTTGTTCCTTGCAACAACCCAGTGGTCATTGTATGCACCAAGTTCCTTAAGCTTATCCTCATCCAACACTACATACCATGCAGGAATACGGTGACCCCACCAAAGCTGTCTTGATATACACCAATCACGGATATTTTCAAGCCACCTGCAATGGCCAAATCAAACTTGTGAATACCAACTTTCAATATATTTATTGTCATTAGAACCGCAATGTATCTCTACAACTAAATGCATGTGGTGTTCTGGGATACTAAGAAACAAACAAGAAAAGACCTCAGCAATCTCGCTCTTATAATGAAGACCTTTAATAACTCATTGACCCAAAAATACCTCTTCCATTCAGCAACATATTGTCTTGGGATGATCTCTATTTTCGGATTTGTTTCATCCGTAACAGCATCAAGACCTTCCTGTGCCATGCTTTTGCAGTTGACATACCACTGAGGCTTTATGAGGGGCTCCACAACATCATTAGTTCTCGAACAAATACCAAGACGCATCTCATTATTTGCATCACCTCTATAAAGTCCCTTTATTGCAAATAGGAAGAGAAATCAACATTGATCATACTCACAAATCACAATACTCATAAAGATGAGTCATCCTAAAGTTACAAATCTCACGAGTTAAAGAAATAAACAAAGAAACCTTTTTCTTCAGAGCCTTCGTCAACTCCACACGAGCTTTGAAACGTGGCATTTCAGAAAATGAACCACCATTGCTATTTATTTTTCCATCATCAGTGAAGATGTTGATAAAGTCAAGACCGTGACGCTTGCCAACGTCGAAATCATTAGGATCATGAGCTGGTGTTATCTGTAAAATGATTTACGTTTCATTGACAATGCCTAGGAAAAGCTTAAATCCAGACATGTAACAGACTTTGATAACTGGAAAAATATATAAATAAACACGTGGTGCTTACTTTAACAGCACCAGTCCCAAAGTTCATATCTACAAGCTCCGCATCACAAACTATAGGAAGCTTTCTTCCATTGAAAGGATGGATCACGAACTCCCCATGAAGATGGCGGTATCTTGGGTCTTCTGGATGAATGGCGATTGCCGTGTCTCCCAACATTGTTTCCACTCGCGTAGTTGCCACAACAAGTTCACCCAGGCCCCGTTCCAAAGGATAGGCAAATGATGTCAGAACTCCAAACTCCACAGGCTCTTCATAACCAGGAACCCGGAGTGGTGTTCTCTCTTTAATATCAATATATTCTACCTAAAAGCACCAAAGAATTTGAATGCAATTAAGATTGGTGCTTGAACATTATACACTTGATAAGCTAAAATGTATGCATATCCTACCTCAATATCTGATATCGCTGTCTTCAATCCACAATCCCAGTTCACAAGTCGTACATCTCTAACAAGGATACAGAAAGAAAAATCAACCAATTAAAGAAAACTTTAAAGATGAGGCACCAGAGTTAGATGATTACTCGAAGAAATCGTGATAGGCAATAATACTTTTGGCATTATAATAGACTTTGGTTAAAGAAGTTCTGCTATAATACTTTTGGTCTCGTTTTTGCTTAAGGTATATACAAGTGAGTCCAAATTTTATAGAGGTGAAATTTAAACAGAGCTGGGAGTGAATAATGTACGCTCTTAATATACATTTGTTGTACCACCAACTTGAAACAATGTTTCAACAACATGAGGTTAAACCAGGATTTCACAAAGATAATTTACAAGAAAGATGTAAAACAGGATGAATATAAAGGTGCATACCTATATATGAGGCCTTCTTTATAGAGTCTGACAAAAGCCTCAGTTACAGCTAGTGATCGCTTCTCATCCATGGTAAAGCACTATTATGGACCGGAAAGTGATGAGAATGAGGGGGGAAACACACACATAACAACCGAATATCACATACATCATAACAGCTACATACATAATTAATAAATAAAATATTACCTCACGCGACCAGTCCAGCGATGCACCCAAGCGCCTCAGTTGTTGCAGAATAGTCCCACCATACTCATCTTTCCATTCCCAGACCTAGGGACAAATAATTATGTTAGTATACAGCCATGAATACTGCTTTCACTATACTACTACATATACATGTGATAACGCATGTTGTTCATTGTTCAGCAGCAGCTATTCTATCCACATCCAATGCAACCACTACACTGTACAGAATACATAATCATCATAGACAAGAAGGAAAAAGTGATCAACTCACTTTAGCTATGAAGTTTTCACGGCCAAGTTTATGTAGTGTCAATTTCTCATCCTCCCTCATAATTTTTTTCTCCACAACAACCTGTGCAAGTCAAAATCAGCACCAACAATGTTGTGGCTAGATAAAAATTACTACTAGTATTGAATATTTGACCTGTGTTGCAATTCCAGCGTGATCCATCCCGGGTACCCACAATGCATTGTAGCCGGACATACGATAGAATCGAATAAGAAGGTCCTGAATTGCAGCAGTAAGGGCGTGGCCAATATGCAGAGCCCCAGTCACATTCGGAGGGGGCAATACTATCGTAAATGGTGGTTTAGGGCTGCTTGAATCAGCCTCAAAAAACCTCGACTTTTCCCACCATGGGTACCAGGATTTCTCGACTGCACTGGGACTGTAAGTCCGTGCCATATGACGAGATAGTCTTTTCTTCTCACCCAGTAATGTTTCTGGATCATTAAAATCTTGTGGGTTTTCATCCACAGCTCCTTTTTTTGCAAATTTCTTCTTCTCCGCCTTTGGGGTGCTTGAGGCTTGCTTTGCCTTAGTGCCACAGATTAGACAATATTATTATTCTCGTAACTATAACCAGGCGACCAAAATGTAAACTGATTTTCACATACATTAGGAAAAACACTGTTCATATATTGTGGTTTTACGATTTACTCAAGTCCAAGAATTTCACAAACCAAACATTGAATCAGCAAAGTATGTTTTGTATAGCACACCGTACCTTAAGGGCTTCAGCTTTTTGTGCTGCCTTCTGTTTCTTCAACTCCTTCTCCTTGGCCTAAATCGATAATACATAAACGGAACTAATTAGGTAAATGCTTCATTTAATGCAGAACCATGCATCATATAAAACACAAAAACTAAAACCTTCTCTTCTTTCTTCTTCTTCTTCTCGAATTCTAAGGGCGTCAGCTCTTTTGGATCCATTGCTAACTAACTAAAACAATGTCCAACAAAAAGAAAGAAAAGCCAAAAAATTCGTATAATATAGCATCAAAATTGAAGAATTACAATAACAAGTTAACAGACACAGAACTAAATCAGAGCCGCCTTAATCGATAAGAACAAGGAAAGCGCTTTCCTTCTTCCACTTCTGTTAGAATTATATACAGACTAGGGCTCTGTCATTTTCAACTAAAATTTACTTTACCGAACTGAACTGAACTAAATTGAACTGAACTGAATTGTAGTATAAAATATAACGAAGCAGAATTGAACTAAACTGAACGGAACTGAATGAGTTTTAAGTTGAAAAGAACGGAGCCTAGGAAACAAACAGCAACTCTTCCAATTTTGCGATCAGTTCCCTGTGCTTCCAAAACGTTGAAACCAAGTCCCTGTAAAACTAAAATCTTCGAAAACAACCCCAAAACTCAATCAATAACTATGATTCTTATTTCACTCATATTAAGTGTTTCTACAATCTCGCGCCAAAATCTATAACATTAGACCTGACATGTAGCAATCATTCAGCCCAGACGTACATGCGGCATTTCGCTACTATTTTGAGGGGCCAATTTTAAATTTAAGGTTATATATAAATCTGTTCCGATGTAATAATGAAGCATTAAAATCTCTTTCTCCAAGCGGTAGAGTTGATATTCAACTTACAAAAGGTCTCGTGTTCAATTCAGAATGGTGTAAATTTTTTTATTTTTCATATCTTGAATATTTTTTCTTCTATTATAATCAAAAAAATTTATTATAAGAGGCTCAAATTAAAAATTTTGCACAGTGCCCCGTAAATCGCAAGGCCGGTCATTATAAGCAAAATAAAAATGTATAATGATATACCTAAAAATACAAATATGGTGCCATTTTGACTGCCTGATTCTTGGATAGTGCCATTCAACTTGATAAATATAATATAACAATTCAATAGCATAGTTATTCGACTCGTTTCTAACTTGCGAAACCATTATGCTTCTAAATTAACATGTATCGCAAATATGTCCCAATTAAATATTAGATTAAACACACGTTTTAATGGATCGAGCAAAGTCTCACTAAGTATCATATACTCCCTCCATCCCACCTTCATCTTTTCGCATTCATTTTGGTTCGTCACGAATTCATTTTTCAATTCCTTAAATAAAAAATTTATCTTTTACTTTATACATTATTACTCATGTTTTATTTACTATTACTCCTACTTTATACATTGTATCTCTTACATTATTTACTTTTCTCTTAAAACCCATACCCGAGACCACGTGAAGATCAACTCGGGACGGAGGAGTATCACTGTAACACATAAACACTTCCATCTGTGATCATGTGTATTCCTGTAACATTTTACTCCCTCCTATTTTTAATATAAGATGTTTTGTGTTATTTTTTCATTTGACAAATATAAGATGTTTTAGTAGATTCTGCTACGTAATTCCGTATTTTCTCAATTTATTAGGCATCAAACTCATTGATTTTATTGTTTTTCATTTTTTTGTCTTTGGACACTACAAAAGCTAAGTACATTTCTCATCTTTTATTGGTGGATTTATTTGTTCAAGATACTAATATTTTTGTTTTAAATTATTTATGAAGATTATTGAGTTTTAAATCATTTAACAAGAATATTGATGAAGCGAGATTTGTATTAATTTGTGCATATTATATTTAAAAATAGGAGGAAGTATCTTGTTGGATTCACCACCAATGTGTGATGGGGATATATAAACCTTGAAACCTGCAAATCCGATAGTCGGTCCAAAACGTTTAAAAACAAAAGAGCTAAACATCTCCATTTCCAATTATTCCAAAAAACCCTATGCTTAAAAAAATTCATCTTTTTCATCACAGTTCTCAATTGAAGAACAAGAAATAAAAAAAAAAAATCAACAAAATATAGCTGTAAATCAGTGAAATGGATTTCACGAATTTAGATGCTTCGAGCGATTTCGATCGTCTTCTGTTCTTCGAGCAAGCGAGAAGAGTTGCTGAAGCTACCTATGCAAAAAATCCTCTCGATGCTGATGTCCGTACACTCTTAAAGCAGCTTTAATTTGTGTCTCAAACTCTCAATTGATTGATTATTGATCCTTCAATTTTTTATTTTTTATTTTTTTGCAGAATCTAACTAGATGGGGAGGAGTATTACTGGAATTGTCGCAGTTTGTGAATGGTTTTGAGTCGAAGCAGATGCTTGAAGGTTTATTTGCTTAGCTTAAATGCTTTTTCGTCGTGTTTGATGTTGCTGCTTATACCTTTTGATTGAAGCTGTTTTCTTTTCTAGTGTAATGTAAAATTAAACTGGTTGGAAAATTTTCATTGTAACTGGGAATTGTGTTTATGGCTTGAGATGAATTATTGAGATCGGTGTTAAATGAGAATTTTTTCGCCTGAATCACTAATAGAATTTCAAATTCGAGCTTTCTGTATCGCTTCCTGACAGTGTAAAGTAGGCGACAGCAGCTTAACTGAGTCTCTTGTCCTCAAAAATGTACTGCTTGTCTCTCTCTTTTTTTTGGTAATCTTGTTTCAGTTAGTAAATTAGTGTTTCTTCCATTGACAGTGTTGTAAAAGATTTAGGAGCCAGATGCGGATAATTGAAGAGATCAGATTAATTTTGCTGTTAATCAAGTCTGCTTTATGCATTTATGCTTTGTACCGATATGGTGATGATATCTTGGTTGAGCATTTTGTTAAATGGATGATTTTATTTCTTTCAGTTTTTGGGTTGTATATGAGAGTAAATGGGAGAGGTTAGATTGGAGCTAAATCATCAGACTAAGTGCTTAAATTCTGTGTAGATGCCATTGAGAAATTGGAGGAGGCACTGGTGATTGACCCAAGAAAGCACGACACTCTCTGGTGCCTTGGAAATGCATATACAGCAAATGCATTTTTGATTCCTGATATTGATGAGGCTAGGCCTTTGTTTAATAAGGCCGCCGAAAACTTTAATCAAGCTTATGAACTGGTATATTCAGCTACCAAGACTTTCTCATGTCGGTGTGAATTCCCAAACTGATTGTTCGGGTTCAACTTTTTCTTGCAGGCACCACAAAATGAACTCTATAAAAAATCAGTAGAAGTATCTGCTAAGGTACCTGGCACCTTTCTTTACTTTATACACTATGTTAGTTTAAACTTGAGCAGATAATTAAAGCTAGGCATTTGTTCATAATGCATTTACTAAGGTGTTTGTTTACGGTATAGTTGGTTCTCAGAGCTTTAGAGCTGTCAATCTAGAATAGAAGTATCTGGTTTCCTAAAAGTTTTATTGATGATGTATGTTAAAATTGGTGAATGAAAAATAATCGTTCTGCATCAACTATTATTAATTCTTGTTCCACTATCCTTCTATGAGTTCTATCCAAACCACAACCGATTTCTTCTTTGAGCAACTGTCTTTGCCATGTCTCTTTTCTCCTTCTTTTGTTTGTATTTTTAATTGTTCCGTCGGATTCTGGAAAAGAAGTAATCCTTATGAAGCCCGGTGGCTTTTCCTTCCACTTCTTTAATAACAAAGTTAATGGCCTTTTTTGTTCATTTAAGTATGAATGTTAAGCCCGCTCACTTTTGTATATATTGTGAAGCATTGTTTGCTTGTTTCTTCTCTATACTATTTAATGCATTTTTGTACCTTTTGAACCTCTCGAAGCATTTCATGTGCCAGCAAGATCAGATTATCTTTCCATTCTTACTTATTAATAGCAAACATTATGTATTTGTGCAACTTAACTTGTTTTCACTTCTGAGACCGTAACAGAATATATCTTCTCTGGTTCTATTTTTTATTAATTTTTCGTGGACTGACATGTGGTTATATATCTTCTCTTTCTACCAAGGCTCCTGGGCTACATGTGGAGATACACAAGCATGGTTTTCCTCAGCAGGCTATGGGACCAGGCCCCTCAGCATCTTCTACTGGCTCAAAGGTTTTAGAATTTTGTGATCAAAAGCATTTTGATTTGGTATTTTAATTTTGGCGGACAATATGGTTAAAAAATGTGTTCAGTGATTGGATCTGTTATTGTTAAGGATGTGGCTGGTACTTTCTATCAGCAAGGTCGTTTATGCTGGTACTTCCTTTTATGGGAAAGGGCTGAATTCAGATCCATAGTCGGGGGCTCTGAATGAAACTGGAAATTCAGGATTGTTAAATGTTCATTTTGGGTTTCTGGGCTAGTGAATTTCAATTGCTTATTGTTGACATGGGATACTCGTGGTGTGGTATGGATATAATCTAAGAGTGGGTTGAGTAAGTGTTCACCAATACACCTAGTCTGGAAGGTTTTAGACTTCATGAGTTCACGTACTTCTGGAGAATGCATTGAGAAATTGCATTATTTGGTCTAAAAGCAGAAAATGTAAAGGAAATCATTGTAGGCCAACATTTTCAATTGTCACGTGACATATGGAGAACACTAACTCTGTTACTAGGAAATATTACTCTAAACTATACTATTGGTTCTAGATCCCAATGTAAATTTCTTTTTCCTTTCTGGTTTTCACTTGGAACGGCTACATGTGACTAATTTGGTCGAGCCCTATCAGGTCCTATATGCTTTCACAGCCCCGACCACTTGAAGCAGTTGTTTTCTCTTCTATGTTTTTCTGGTAGATAGGTAATTTTAGTTCCAGATATACAGTACATATTTAGTTATTGTAAGGTATACCTGTGTCCTAAAAGCCTCCCAATGAATATGAGAAGGCAACTGGGCAGACTAAATAATTAGAGGCGAAGTGCCTGGTCTTCATTCTGTCTTTCAAGTTTCAAGTCATGCATATTCCTTTTTCTTTCTTTTGGTTCACAATCAAATGGCAGGTGGCAAGAGTAACTTTTGTATTTGCTCCCATTCTCCTACTCTCTAATGCTACCTCTTTTATTACAACAGCAAAGTACTGCCAGGAAGAGCAAAAGCAACGATATCAAGTATGACATTTTTGGATGGGTGATCCTTGCTGTTGGCATTGTTGCTTGGGTGGGATTTGCAAAATCTAGCATGCCTGCACCACCACCTCCAAGATGAGCCGCCTACACCGTTAAGCTTGCACAAGTTGCTGCCGGTGCTCTATTCCTTGTTAGACGGGATAGTTCATAAACTATAGATGTTTATTGTGGTTCACATATAGTTTTCCATTGTATATTCTTGAAACAATGTTGTGTTGGGTCTCAGGCAAGTTTTATGCAACCCGGCTTTGCACTCCTTTTGTGTGTGTGTACCTGTAGTGCTTTTTACTGGGACTTTTTCTTTTATCATGATCTATTGTGAGTATTCTAATTTCTAACCAGTTATTGATAAAAAAATCATGTTTCTGCATAGTTTGTGAGTATTTGATTAAGACTTGGAGTAAGCTCTTATTGTGACAGCAGATAACAACAGGCAGGCAATGAATATCATCAATGTGTTGCATCATTGCTGGTACAAGAGCCACCGAGAGGACCTTTGTCATACAACTAAAGGTCTCTTAAAGTCAGGGTCATGTTTGACATACAACTAAAAACTTAGTAAACTTGTATCTCAGTTTTTCATAAAAATCCAGAATGTCTCGTGTTATTTCACCAAAATAAGTTAGAATTGAAATCAACATGAACATTATTAATTATCAACCGACTTATTAGCTAATTTTCGGTAAACATACACAAGTGTAGTGCAAGCTTGATAATAGTGACTTCGAGAGTACACTTGTGTCGTACTCCCTTCGTCCTGCATGATTTCATACATTTGTCATTTTTAACTGCCCTATATAATTTTATACATTACTAAAAAAGAATGTACTGCACATCTAATAAATAATAAAAAATCTACCTTTTACACATTTTTGCTACTCCTTTTTACATTTCCCACTAAAAAGTAGTACTACATTTTTAGTATATTTTAACTACTCATTCTTATTTTAATTTACACTTAATACTACACGTCAATCAAAGTTCACCGGGACAGAGGGAATACAGCTTTCCATCCTAGAGAAACTTTCCCATCTAATATAGACCCTATAATCTTACAATTTTTTTTATTGAAAGAATATGTAACATCGATGAAACAAATCTACCTACAGCCAGTTTGTAGTAAAACTTGCATTTAAAGGCTTTGTTATCTTAAACCTAAAGGTTTATATCTTAAATAGTTAAATCCACACCTACTCAATCATAAAATAACAAAAAATTGAAAAATACTGCAAGTACAAGCAACTATTGTTTAAAAGGAAGCTAACCAAGTTGTTGCTAAGCAAGCTAGCACAGTAACACTATCTTTTGGAAGAACAGGGGCAAGACAGCCTTTCTAACCAAGTTGAACATTTTACATTTTATCTCGCCTGACTTAATATTACCGCTAAAGAGTCGTCTAGCTATAATCAACATTTGCATTATTTACTTATTGTTTTAATGAAATTCAAAAACCAAATTGAAAGAAGGGCTAAAACATGGGAAGTCTCATGAAAATAGGAATGAATCAATTCTCAAGGCCATGAAAAGTAAGCTCTAAAAATGAAAAGACAAGAGAACATGAAAGAACCTGTAATAGAACATGTAAAAAAGCACAAAATAAGTAAGTACTTGTATTCTAATCATGCAACCCACGTCTCTAAGTCCATTATTGCATCCATCCAAGCGCGTCTTTATCACCCATCCAGCCAATAGTTATGTATAAAAACACGCTTTTTTCGCCATTTCAAGATTCCAAACACGCTTTTTGTCACTTATCTAGTTATCTTAATCACAAAAGTTGACAAATTCATTCAACAAAAACCATGTCCATCACCGAAATCCAATCCTCTCCGCAAAAGATTCAACTGGTCTCCAAATCTGTGTCTGAAAAACTGCTATTGAAGTTCTCCGACGTATCGGAATTCAACTTCGACTACTCGCAAAGTGGCATCTGGTCTCCTCCAGTCCAGAGAACCGCCTTTCTGATCGAACATGAGATGGCTGAAAAGCTCAGGAACGGTCTTGAACGGCATTCCAGCAGAAGATCCAGGCTTTCATTCAATGTGCGTTGATTTTCGACATTTTTACTATATACAGATACATTGTTGATGGATTCATCATCAATCATGCTTACTTCTTGAATTGCTATTCTTTTGTTTCCCAACAGGCGTGTCTGTGCTCCCCAAAGAGATGTTGAGTTTTTCATCAGGAGATTGTTATCAAGCTTATAAATTCAGTGTAGGTACAAGTTTTCTGGGTCCTGACTCCTGATAATAGATCAATTGGAAGTTGGAACCAGACATTTTTTGTTTTTTTATGTACAAATGTAGTTGTTGATTTGATTTTCTTTTTGTTATTTTATAGGCCAATATAATGTGTTTTTTATGTACAAATGTAGTTGTTGACTTGATGGTTTATAGTTCTGTGTTAGATTTACAGATGTTACAACAATCACATTTAAAGAAACTCAGAAACACTTCATTAGTTCAATAGATTGAACAAAAAACCAGAAAATACAACTTTTCCTACACTAACTAATCAAACAATATACTATCAAATCTAAACCATGAAATCAGAAATCTTCATCCAACTTGAACACATGACCATCACCATTCCCATTCAAACTCGCCATGACCGAAGCCTTCTGATACTCCCCGACTCTCTTCTCAAAGAAGTTCGTCTTTCCTTGCAAGCTAATCAGCTCCATCCAATCAAAGGGGTTTTGCACATTGTAAATCTTCCCACACCCAAGTGCATTCAACAACCTATCCGCCACAAACTCAATATATTGACTCATCAAAACCATGTTCATCCCTACCAACGCACACGGCAATGCCTCACAAACAAACTCCCTCTCAATCTCCACTGCATTCGCCACTATCCCCTTCACTTTCTCCTCACTAGGCTTCATCTTCAGCAAACTATAGAGCAAGCAAGCAAAATCACAATGCAGCCCTTCATCTCTGGAAATCAACTCATTTGAGAAGGTTAAGCCAGGCATAAGTCCGCGCTTCTTCAGCCAGAAAATAGCACAGAACGAGCCAGAGAAGAAAATGCCTTCAATACAGGCAAACGCAATTAAACGCTCAGCAAAGGACTCAGATCCGTCTATCCACTTTAAAGCCCAGTTTGCTTTCTTCTGAACACAAGGAACAGTATCAATAGCACGAAAGAGCATGTTCTTCTCCTCGGAATCCTTAATGTAGGTTTCAAGCAAGAGACTATACATCTCAGAGTGGATGTTCTCAATTGCAATTTGGAAGCCATAGAACGCACGAGCCTCGGAAACCTGCACTCAGATTAACAAAACGAAGTCAGAAAAATTGTGCCAATCAGTAGCATGGTTTAAAATCTCACCCAAATCGAAATCACCTCTTCACATCATAAATCCAAATCCAATTCCTAATCTCACCTCTACCAACTACGTTAGGTGTCTTTTACAGTGTAAATTCTATCTCTATCCTAGATTAGTTGAGATACAAAGACTTTCCAATTCCCAAATTTGCATACCCATTTCAGTGAAACTAATTTCAGCAAAATGAACAAGTATCAAAAAATAAAAAGCCAAAGATATAATTTTTCAAGTCTATAACAGTGTAAATTCTATCTCTATCTTAGATTAGTTGGGATATAGTGACCTCCAATATCCCAAATTTTCATACCCATTTCAGTGAAGTCAATCTCTGCAAAATGAACATCTATCAAAACATAAAAAAAAGCCAAAGATACAATCTTTTCAAGTCCTATTCACTCCATTCACATTCCGATTATCTAACCAATCAGAAACTTTAGAAAAACAAGCCATCCAATTAAAAAAAAAAAAAATCCACTCAATTACTTCCTAAAGCAACAATCAATTAACCAAACTCAAGAGTAACAACAACAACAACAACGATTCGAAAAATAAACAGTTGAATCTCAATTTAGGGTTACCTGAACCTCCTTCATGAAGCGACCAGCCAAATTCTCCAAAACGATACCATCGGAAGCGGCGAAAAAGGCGAGAACATGTTTGATGAAATGCTTCTCATCTCCGGAAAGAGAGTCCCAGTCACGATGGTCCTGAGAGAGATCTACCTCTTCAGCAGTCCAAAAGGAGGCCTCAGCTTTCTTGTACATCTCCCAGATTTGGGGGTATTGGATTGGGAACATACAGAATCGATCTGGGTTTGGAGCGAGAAGAGGCTCTTCGGGTAGAGAAGGCATTTTTGGTGAAATGGGTTTGTTTGTTTATCTGGTTATGGTGATGAATTGGAGAAGATGAAGAAGAAGAAGATTTGTGGATGAAATTGAAAGGGTTTGAGGGGAATTTAAAGAAGGGGGTTCGAGCGGGAATTTGAAATTTTGGGGAAGAAGCTTGCGGGAGAATGAATTCGGTTTTTGGGGAAAATAATAAATGTGTCCGTGTTCTCGCGCGCGCAATAAAACGCATAGCGTGTTCTCGCATTCTAGAATACACCTCACATAGTCAAAATTAGCTCCATGATAATTCTAATATTAGTTGTTCCGTATATTTTTATAGGAATGTTAAACGCAGAACACTTTTTACTAAACGCAGAACACTTTTTAAAATATTGCAAAAAGTACCTCAAGTGGTATAAATATGAAAATTGATCCCATATTTATGTTATATTCCACAAACCCCACATTTTCACAATTATATAATCGTAAACACATAACAACACAATACGATAACAAAACTCATGTCTTCCAAGTATTGGCCGGACTTTGGCAACTATGACGAATCTGAAAAGGTAATAATTTATTCATTGTCTTAATTTAATATTTTATAGTTATTCATTATTATTTTATTGCGTTCGTATTTTTAAATTAATTAAGCTTTCATTAAAATTACAAAAAAACACCAAAAAAAATTGTAAACGTGGCAAAACGGACTTGGCAGCCTTCACGGCTGCCAGGCGGCCCATCTGGCAGCCGTGAGGGCTGCCAGGTCCGTTTTGCCAATTTTTTATTATTTTTTTCTTTTCAAGTAATTAGACTATATTTTGGACAGGTTTTTACTAATAGTTTATAAAAATGTGATTAGTTATATTGTTTTAGCGTATATGATTTGATTAAATTTATTTTTATTTGTTTCTGACATTGATCTTGTATTTGAAGTTAGTGGGTTGTTTTATAATTTACTATAATTTTGGTGACAATTACAAAATGTTAGAAAAGTGTTATGCATTTAGTAAAAACGGTTTTACGTTTAAAACGCCCCTATTTTTAAATATATATGAGTATTTACTCTTTTACCTTTTTCTCCTTTGTTTTTTGGTAAGTAATGGTTTTGTTATGGCAGTGGTGTGTAGCAGCGTTGGTGGCATGTGGGCTACCTAGTCAATCTTCTGTGTGGCGTGTGGTTGCACGAGTTTATTGGGTTTTGCATCTTTTTTCACTCTCTAAACTAGGAGTATTAATTCATTAGTTCCTATACAAATTTTAAGCCGAGATTAGGAACAATACTCAATTTTATATTTTATATATACTACATTTGATCATTTCATATAACTTTGACACTGTTACTTTTGATCCACCAAGTTATTAAAACACCATTGTTGACGATCTTTTATTACAACAAAATCTACGGTTACTTGAATAATGTGATGTTATACTGGGTAATTATGATATTTGGACAGTATGCTTACAAGTTTGTATCATATGCATTACCATGTTAAATTTTATAATACTAAGCAAACTCACAGCAAAGTTGAGATGGCCGAGTTGGTCTAAGGCGCCAGATTAAGGTTCTGGTCCGAAAGGGCGTGGGTTCAAATCCCACTCTCAACATTTTATTTTCTAAATTTCTTTTTTAGTCATTTCATTTTAGGCCCTTATATTTCCATGTTGTGCAGTTTGCCCCAAAAACTTTCCTTTCACCTTTTTCTTCCCTTTTGTCCTTCACCTCTTTTCTATTAACAAAAAATTTATATAGAGTTTACAGCAGATACAAGTTTCATAAATGTAAACTAAACCTAGTGGTGTAAGTTATTTTTTACAAATAACAATTGTTGATAAGGCAAGTTGAAACATTTGTATGAAAATCATATAAGCACGTTCGAACATTGATATATGCCTATTGTCAAAGTTAAAGCCATCGGGGATAATAGTTGATGGTGAAATTTGATTTTTAATTACCTCTTATCACTTTATAAGCTATCCACTTAAAGTTAAATAAAGGCGCCTCACTATTTAATATCATATTCAATTACTTGAAGTGAGAATTTCATGTGTGTGAACTCTGAACATACTTGACTCTCTTACACCTATTAGTAGGAAAAATCAATCTTAGTGTTCCTACCACACCCATGAAACATGAACGATTATGAACTCATCACATATGGTGAGATACCAAGAATAAGACCTTCAGTGTGTTTCTAACATAAGCCAATTACACAGTCGCATAGGAGATGGTGTAAATTAAACTTTTGTGTCCGCGAACTAACTTTACCAACTCGCAATGATTCGATGCCCTCCCGGACGAACTAGGTGAACTAGAGGTAGAATCAAGCGTAACGACCTCACACAGCTCTCAATTATAAAAGCACGAATCGATAAGGTTCCATATTTCCCCCTTCTTCTTCTTGTTCATCTTCATTATCCACCAAAAATGGCAGCCGTGAGTTTCAATCTGGCTGGAGCATTCAAAGGCTTATCCATCGGCCCATCCTACACCTTCCTCAGAGGCGAATTCGCCCCACTTACGGCCAAGCCAAACGTCGCCGTTTCCTTCCCGATGAAAACTCGCCTCACGATCGAGTCGGCTCACAAGAAAGGAGCTGGAAGCACCAAGAACGGCCGTGACTCGCCTGGACAGAGACTCGGTGTTAAAATCTACGGCGACCAGGCTGCTAAGGCTGGCTCCATTATCGTTCGCCAGCGTGGCACTAAGGTTTCCACTCAAATTCACTCTCGAGAGTCTCAATTACTGTCACTTGTTTGTGTTTTTGCTTGCAAGATTGGATTTTTATTTGGTTTTGATTCTTGTCTGTGGTAATTGTTTGGATGAGCAGTCGAGCAGAGCTATTGTGTGTTTGAATTTTGGCCTGGTTACTTGTTACTGAATGATTTGATTTTTGTGTGTGTGTATGTGTGTGTAAATTTTACGGACGGATTGATTAGTATGTGGAAGTTAATACATTGTTCAGCAGACTATTAAACGAGGCGATAATGCGACTTCTAGCTTTAAGAGAGGAGGTGGAATTACTTGTTCCGCTTGAGCTTTGGCTAATGTAGCAGGAGTAATATTAGAGGATTGTGATTTGTTTATTCGTAATTGTTCATATGGGTCATGTGTGAATTGAGGCTTGATTTGGTACGGGATAGGTGTAGCTTGCCTGCTAAATGATTGATTGGCATGTAGCAAGTGATACATCACTCATCACTGGATATGTTTCTTTTACGAGTTTGAGTTTTTAAACGAGGCTACAATTACTTGTTCTACTAGAGGTTTGGCTAATGTTGAGACATTTAAGGCGGTGGATAGTATGAGAGAAGAATTGACATGACCTCTCTGAAAAATCAGCCGTCTAGTTGAAACATATAGTTGGATTTACTACGAAATCTGTGTATAGCTTGGTTGCTGGATGATTGTTTAATATGTTGAATGATACATTTGACATGTCTCTTTATGAGTTTGAGCTATTAAATGAGGCGTCAGTATTAGTTCTGCTAGAGGTTTGGCTTCTGTCGAAAACATTTACCTAGTTTACATTACGAAAAGAAGAAATGGTATTACCACTATACAAATCCAAGTGTTAAAATGAAATGTGTAGTTGGCATGAGCTTAATGTTATATGGTATGTGTGGTGTCAAATTGTCAATGTACATATGTTATGTGGATTGAAGTTCTGTTGGAATTTACAAAAAGTATGGCCTTTTTCTAGAGCTCTTTCATTGTGACATGTTAGGATTGTACTAAATGGTTTCTTGTCTTACATGATTATTCTGAACGGTTAAAATGAAGATAATCAATGAATATGACACGTGAGAAATGATTAGACTATGTTAATAAAGATTTCATAGATTAAAAAGTTTACCAAGTGTGCAACAAATGTAGTTTAGTTGATGCACAAGGTCATGAGGAGATGCCTTTCAAATGAAGCTTATTTTGTGGCTTTCTACTTTCATGAAATGTCATTTTATCGACGGTTCAATAAGTTCAGCAATTCAGAATCCCTATCTTGTCTGATCTTGTGGGACTCATTCTTTTTTTTTTTTTTTGAGCAAAGGAATCTGAGAGTTGTTTGTCTAGATGAATATTGAAACTCATGCTTTTAATTGTTTTTAGTAATCTTGGTAGATTGATCTGTGTTTAAATGTCCAAAATTGTTTCTTGATAAGCATCTCATTCTTGTTTTTGGGACAAATGCAGTTTCATCCAGGGAACAACGTGGGGATAGGCAGGGACCATACTCTGTTTTCCTTGATCGAGGGAATGGTCAAATTCGAGAAGTATGGTCCAGATAAAAAGAAGGTAGTGCATCTTTCAAATTAAGCTTACTGGGTTTCCCTAGAAATATAAGAATATGTAATGACTTACAACATGCTATAAACTTCAGGTCAGTGTTTATCCACGTGAAGTGCAACCTGAGAACCCCAACAGTTACAGAGTACGGAAGAGAGAATCCTTCAGACTGCAACGTGAACGCAGAAGAGCAAGAAAAGAAGGCACTGTTGCTGAACCAAAACTGATACTCGCTGCTGTTTCTGAAGCCGTTGAAGAAACTCCATCATGTTGATCAACTGGAACGTGAGCAGTGTTATTGTATACAACATTAGGATCCATGTACTGATCATGTAACTATGTTTTCCCTCATTTCATTTTGGGCTGATGCTAGTCAAGAGTTTTACTGTTGTGAACTGTCAAGGAATCAAGTCAACAAATTCCAATGTAATGTATCTTTGCATGGTTGAAATTAAAATTCCAAGTGCATTTTGTGCTATACAGCCCTTAATATATGATAGAAAAAGGATTCCAAGTACATTTTGTGCTAGTCAAGAGTTTTACTGTTGTGAACTGTCAAGGAATCAAGTCAACAAATTCCAATGTAATTTATCTTTGCATGGTCTTCTCTCTTAGATTTCTTTAGAAATACTCTCCAAAAATTGCAAGGTGAATGGAATCGAGAGCGGTCATGGAATTGATTATGTAGCTTGAATAATTCGTTGAAAATTGAAAAGCTAATAAAATTGAGGATTAGGGTTCATAAAATTCTGGTGGAAGAACGTTGTTGTCTGGCTAGAATTAACATGAACTTTTTTTAATTGTTAGATTAATTTATGATTTATATAAATATATAAAAGCTATATAATGACATTATAACCCATTTTGTATAGTAAAACTTACACAAATTGTCATTGTATAATTTTTACAATCATGTGAACGGTTATGATTGAGTACAAATTAAATATACTATTTGTAAGTGATCTAACAATTAACAGCGAGTACAACTAAAATGGGTGTACGTTAAACCGTACAAATGTAGTCGGATGTTAGAATTGCCCTACTTGATACTGAGGCGCAATCAATATTAAGAGTATGTAAACCTCACTGGATCCCAACTTTCACAAGAGCTCAACTAGATGATACATGATCAAATTACAATATCAACTAATTGGATCAGAGGAGTCCTGCTAAGTTTCTGTTTGCCCTGGCGAAAGATCAGTTCTCTCTTTTCGAACAGCTCGAGGAACAAAGGTAAGACCTCGGTTGTGGCGGCGACCGAAACTGATTGATGAAGGAGAATCAGCTGTGCTTAGCCTTGAGACTGCTGAAGCGAGGCTGTCGATGTTTTCATCTTCAACTTGCATAGCAGTTGGTGAATCGTCCGTCTTTTTGGACGGTTGTTTCTTCTGGACTTTTTGCCTGTGTTTCTTTGATGGTTTGGCCTTCTTGCAGAACTCAAACGCAGAAGGGAATCGGTGCTTGTCAACCAGATGTTGCTGCCTGCTCTTGTAGTTCTTCAGCTTTACCTCACAGCCTTCGACAAGACATTCGTACTACAAGTACAACAAAGGGAATTTCGTCAAAGAGGTACCAAGCTGGAAAAAAAACCAACATAAGGTAATAGTGATGCAGGGAGACAATAGTGGTCTACTGAGATCAATATACTAGCAAATACCACACTACTATATTTGAACGTTTTATTCACCTCACTAGCAGTTGTTTGATGGTATTAATACATATCAGTATATAAAATGGTGATTAGCAAAGATGGTTGAAACTTGAAAGGCATACCATAGCATATCCACGGGCAGCTTTGGCCTGGAAGAAGGAATCATGAGCTTCAGATACATGTATACTGAGCAGACGCGACGTTGGGTATACTCTTGAGCAGGTCGAACAAGATGCCATGTGGCGTGTATTATAATGATTTTCAAAGTCCTCCACAGACTTTACACGTGTTCGACAACCAGCAATTGGGCAACATACGTCGCTGATAAAACAATTTCAGGCGGAACATATTAGAAAAGAAACTTTTGACAAGTATAGAGAAAAAGGACCACCTAGAAAGAAACATAAAGTGGCTATACAAAGTTTAGCAGCAAACTAGGACGCGTATAAGATATCCTTGACAAGTATAGAGAAAAGGACCACCTAGAAAGAAACATAAAGTGGTTATACAAAGTTTAGCAGCAAACTAGGACGCGTATAAGATATCCTTGTTTCATGCACAATAAAGTGGTTATACAACAAAGCTTTTATGCATCTTGCTTTTTTTGAACTCTAGATCCGGCTGCTGCTATCAAACAACTATATTAAACAATAGTATATCAAAAAATAAAATCAGTTGCTCGGATAAACATGGAAAAGATTGAAGAGATCCTTGTTTATATGCAGTTTCTTTCCATGGAACATTGCTAGACATTATGCTTCACCAATCTCTTGTATTTACATCATTCAATATCAGAAATGCTGGAAACACGCAGACAGGGAAAAGGTCAAGAAACACACCTGCTTTCCGAAGTTTCTATATCTCGTATATGCTGCTTTTCCTCTTCAGTTATATCCAATGCTATCTACATAATAGCAGTTTATAATGATCACGATTGTTTACGTCTTCTATAAGTATCTAGTACAGGATAGAGATTTTAGACTATGAGAAAAGTTGGCAAGCCTCGTAAACCTTTTGATTTATCGATCTCAAAACACTCGCACACAACAAATATTGATTCCAAAATGATACATTGATCATCCCAGATACTTTAGATGTGTACAAAGTTCACATACACAGACAACTTTTTTTAGCGAAAGCTTAAACCATCAAAACTAGGAGAAAACAGGCATTAAGAATTTAAGACATACTCCTAGTCAGTATTTGCAAACTGATTATAAATTTTCTGAAGAAGAATCACTGGAAATTATGTTTGCAAAGCTGATTATAACTTCTGACAAATTATGCTATACTCATCTTTAAAGAATCACCTAACTTGTTTGATCATTCCAACTTATCTGTTTACTCTTTATAACACCATTTGCAAATACCACCAGATTCACTTATAAGTTAGTTTGTCCTGATTCTGCTTCATTTAATCTCTTCACGATACTTTCAGAGCAAATATGCACATATACAAGTAATATATTAACAATTTCAAAGTGGTGCTAAGGTACAGGACAGAAGTGATCCACTGAGTCAGCTAGGCCAGTGATACTTGAGATTATGAGCAAGTCTAAACAAAGAATTCGCCAACCAAACGTTGTTACATACTTCACTCATTCGAAAGTCGAAACCATCAGGGCACTTTCAGGTATAGTTATAGAATAAAGTTACCTAAGTCATATACAAGGTTCTCAGCTCAATCAACTGTATTTTCACACAGAAATATCTCGAAACATGGCAACATACGCAATTCCCAATCATAAGAACCCTAACTAATCAAATTAACTTAATCAACAGAACATTCACAATCATCAATCAATGTAGCTCTACGTAATCACAAGCCCAAATTCTATCAATTCACACATTGAAAAAGCACATGCTACAGAAAAATAGAGCAAAAAGGTAAATTACAATCTAACAGGATTGAGCTAAAAAAATACCTGTTTGGCAAGAAGCTCTCTTTCTATATTGCCAGCTTCGAAGAAGGAAGAATCACACCGGAAACGACGGCGTATTGGCTTCCACCACGGGAACAGAAAGGCGATTTGTCTGTCTTCTACCTCCATCTCCATTTCCATTTTCTCTCTGCTGGAATACTGGAAAGGAGAAGAAATTCAAATGATTTTACACTCCATTCATCAATGGCAGTTTCAGTGTCCAAGTTTAAAATGGGCTGGGCTTGTGGTTTCCGTTTGAGCATTGGATCGGTCCAAATTATTATAGGCCCATATAAGTAGAAAAAGGACGTGCGAGGTGTGACACTCATACCAGTACTGAAACTTTTGAAATTTATTCGAATTAAACCGATTCGTTCATTTCGAGCTGAATATTGAATATTCGAAAGATTCCGAAGCTATTCAACGATATTTATTAAATTCGAGCTTTTCGAATAGTATTGAATTTCGAGCTTTTTAGTCGAGCTTTGTCAGTTTTCGAGCTCGCGAGCTGAGCTAAATTCGAGCTTTCAAGTTTTAAAGGTTTGATTACATGACCAAATAAAGTTCGCGAGCCGAGCTCGAATAACAAAATTTACTCTCGAGCTCAATATATGTAGCTCGATCGAGCTCGAGCTCGAGCTTATATCAAAATTTGCTTAACGAGCCGAGCTTTATAAAAGCTCAGCTCGGCTCGTTTGCAGCCCTACATAACAGACAGTCGGACATTATTCAGTTCGTGCAATTTGATCGGTCTCACAGTCTCACTATAATGATTTCGCAGAGGGTATGTTTTGCAAAACGAGTTAGTAAAGTTATTTGTAGCTGATCGGTCATTTATTTTTCTTTAAAATTTATGGTAATTTTTAAAATCAATCACTATATCAACGTTTTCTAAAGATAGATTTACATTTGTAATCAAACCGTTTTACCTTGGTCGAATAAGATGGAACCTTATAATAAAGTGAATTGTAAATCGCACCAAACACACACTTTGTTTGACCAATTCGATGTGGTTTTATTCCTTTAAGTTTATTTGGTAAAACGGCAACACACTGATTTCAAATCTATAAAACTTTTCAAAAGTAATGTGTGTACTGGTAGAATTTCATCTCATCTAAAAGCTCGAACTTGTAGAGATGTGTGGAATCTAGTCATTTAATACTCCAATACTCCTCCGCACTCATGTCCGATTTCAACCTCTTTTGGGAGGCCATTCGAGTAGAAATTTTAATATGGGGCGAAGATTGTCTCCGTGGAGAATCGAACCCAGGTGGACGTGAGCCAGAAGCTCTGATACCATGATAAGATTCAATTTCATTTAAAAACTCGAACTTGTAGAGATGTGTGGGATGTAGTCATTTATTAATATCCTCCATACCTCCAATATGTATGTATGAGCTAGGTTATGCCAAACACTAACATACTGAGAACTTTTTAGTCATCTTCATTGTATAAGCGTGTTGTTCCCACTTGTCTTTGCTACTAAAAAAAATCGCAATAATTGACACGCTTTTGCTTTAAGTTGATAAGATCGAAATTGTTTTACTTCCCAACTTTGTAGCAAGATAATTGATTTGTTACAATGTCACTTTCTTTTGGCCACTCCTTGGAGTAATTAATTTGTGGACAAGGTAAAAAGATGTTAGGTACCGTTAACTTATCACATGTTGCCTCTTATAATAGTAAAACAAATATACAACTCGAAACAAAATTCTCTTTAATTGATTATTCAACAAAATTCCATTTCAGTATATAAAGTAGAGTAAGTTTCCTATAGCACTTCATAGTAAGAGACAGTTAAGAATGGAGAAAAACTGTATAAGCTTGTGCTTTCTGGTTATAATGTTCATGGTACTTGTAAGGAGTGGACAAGGCCAACTGAAGGAGAACTTCTATAGCTCGACTTGTCCGAACGTCGAGGCTATTGTCCGTCAGGCTGTCACGACTAAGGTTAGAAGCCAACAGGCTCTTCCTATCGCAATTCCAGCAACGATTCGCCTATTCTTTCATGACTGCGTTGTAGAGGTACTACTAGTGTAGCATTCAATCCATTAACAGGTTTCGTCTATACGGAATTGTATGTAGCCATGACAAAATGGTTCTTCCTTTTTTCGTAGGGATGCGATGGCTCTGTTCTCATACAATCACCTAATAACGATGCCGAAAAAGATGCTCCAGATAACTTATCCCTGGCAGGAGATGGATTTGACACTGTTATTAAAGCTAAAGAAGCCGTAGAGGCGCAATGTCCCGGTGTGGTATCTTGCGCAGACACTTTAGCCCTTGCTGCTAGGGATGTGGTAGCCATGGTAATCTACACATTCTCACTCAACATGCATGTTGCATAATTTTTGGCTCATTGTGAATCAGATGGTGTTTCTCAAAGGTAGTAGAAAGTTGCATTTTAAGTAACTTTTATGAGAATCGCCCATGTAGGTAACAACTTGTAAAAGGTTTGTTCAAACATGCATTCACTCACTTAATAATTTCTTTCTTGTGAATTGAACTAAATTTCAGGCAGGAGGTCCTTCATACAAAGTCGAATTAGGAAGGCGAGATGGTGTAATTTCTCAAAAGTCTCGAGTAGCCGGTAACATACCAGATCCAAATTTCAACGTGAAACAACTAAGCACAATGTTTACAAAGCATAATTTGACGCAAATCGATATGATAGCTCTATCTGGAGCTCACACCGTGGGGTTTTCCCATTGTAACCGATTTTCAAATCGAATAAACTCCAAACCAGTTGACCCCACCATGGACCCGAACTACGCAAAACAGTTGAGGGAAACTTGCACACCGACTTCCAATCCTGGCCAAGCTGTTAACTTGGATCCTGTGACATCCATGACATTCGACAACGTTTACTTTCAAAATTTAGTAGCCGGAAAAGGCCTCCTTACATCAGACCAGGTTTTGTTCACCGATCAATCGTCTAGGCCAACCGTAGTGAGTTTCGCGAATAATGCAGACAAGTTCAGGACTTCTTTTGTCGAAGCCATGAGGAAGCTTGGCAGAGTTGGCGTCAAAACTGGGAATGTTGGAGAAATACGAACTGACTGCACAAGTTTCAATTCGTAGATTGAACACATAGTTCGATTGTTGGATTGTTTTGCGTTATTACTTGAGGTTATTCTCATCAATGAATCAGTTTTTTAGGTAAATTATCATATTAACAGTTTTAGTTTTGACTCTTCACTCACTAATTATATTTAACCCGTGACATTCGGTATAGTTTACTTTTAATAATAAATATAATAGAGGGGTCAAAATAAATTAATCGAGAAAATAATATTGTCAAACTTTATTGTAATCAACGTTGATGGTGGTGTCGGTGGGTAATCCTTCTTCATTCAATACTATATCACCGCGTCTTTTCATGACACGACTATTGATGACGGATATGATTTTCAGGGTTAGGATCCAACCCGAACCCGTTCAGTACCTGACGGATTGATAACATGTACTTTTATATCAGGTTATGTACCCGAATTAGACCCGTTAAGTAGTGACTGATTCACATTCTTAACAAATTGTACCCCTCAAACCCGAAAAAAAAAAAAACAAATTTGTATAATGCAATTTACAGGGTTGATTCCCAACAACTCTAAAGTGGTATGTGGTCTCCCATCCCACACACAAAAAAAATATTATTTTACGAATATAATTTTACATATTATGGCAGTCTTTTGCATCAACCACGTACAATCCCCTAGAAAAAATATACATTCTATTGACTTAAACATACAATGTTACGGTTTGAAACGGGTATGGGTATATCAGTTGTGTCAATTCCGCCACCAAAGTTTCCTCCGGCTAGAAAACACGACCGGTGCAGTCAACATGTTCAAAAATGCATGGTACGGCCCTATAAGGTCGCATATGACGCCCATGATGAGGCGGGAGAAGATGCTACCAGATACGGAGGCAACACCGGCATTTCCAATGTCGGAGCGGGTAAGGTTTAGGTTGTCTCGAATAATCGGGATCAATGGTGCTGCCGCGAAAGTAGAAATGAAGCATGTGAAAAATGAGATCCATGCCAAGTGGAAGGATCTTATATGAGGTTGTGCAAATGAGAAAATCTCCAGGGTTTTTGCCTTGTGCTCGAATTCTACGGGAAGATCAAACTTATTGATTGGTGCATTAGATTCTTGATCTCTTTGAGTGAAGCCATGAAGAGAATTAGATATATTAAGGTTGTACCAATCAGGTGACAGAACCAAAGAAATTATGAATCATCAGAAGAAACTACAATCTTAGTAAGTAATTATAAACTAGAGCATGGTGCAGTAAATTTAGTATTGGTACCACTATGTGGTACGTTATATTTATTGGTGTGTTGAGATGGTACAATATTTTTAGCTTTGGCACAACGATATTGTACCTTATATTTATTGGTCTGTTTAAATGGTACAATATTTTTAGTATTGGTACCACGATGTAGTACCTTATATATATTGGTGTGTTGAGATGGTCAAATGTTTTTATTATTGGTACCACTATGTGGTACCTTATATTTATTAGTGTGTTGAGATTGTATAATGTTTTTAGTTTTGACATAACGATATGGAACCTTATATTTATTTATTGGTCTGTTTAGATGGTACATTGTTTTTATTTTTTTGTCAATGATGTGGTACCATATATATAATGTTTTTCTATTCTACATATAGTTTGCATAATACTTTGGTTCTATGTTTGAATATCGTGATTTGTGAATTGATTTAAAATTTAATGCACCATATGATGGTTTCATACCCGAAATTTTAGTAGATAATGATATTAATAATAAATATTTAACTAATTTAGTTTCTAGATTATAATTGATAAACACTAATATCTATTTTTAATTTGGGTCCCAGAGTATTTTAGTTATGGGCTTTGGAAAATTTATCTCGAAAATTAATCAATATTTCCAAAAAGTAAAAAAGAAAAAAGGTAAAGAAATTAAGATGAAGCGTTTTCGTCGAGAACATTCGATTTAAATTAGCGTTGTTTTTCAGCAACTTACAGTAAAGTTTAAAATCGTTTAAATCGAAATCAAAACTCTTCATTCATCAATCAGATCAGAAACCCAAAACCCCAAATTGAGAAAAATCGCCGCCGCACAAGCACCGTGAGATGGATCCAGACGCAGTTTCGAAGGCTTTTGTGGAGCACTACTACTCCACCTTCGACTCCAATCGGGCCGGGCTCCTGAGCCTCTACCAGGAGGGATCGATGCTGACCTTTGAAGGCCAGAAAATCATGGGAGCTCAGAACATCGTTGCCAAGCTCACCAGCCTCCCCTTTCAGCAGTGCAAGCATCACATTACCACCGTCGATAGCCAGCCTTCTGGTCCTGCTAGCGGAATGCTCGTCTTTGTTTCTGGTAATCTGCAGCTCGCTGGCGAGCAGCATACTCTCAAGTTCAGTCAGGTAACGATTTTTTTTTTTTTTTTGGTAGATCTGTTTGTTTGCTGTGCCGATTTTATGATTGGGTTGTGAGATTTGTGTTATTAATTGGTGATTTGTATGTTTGTTCTGGTAGCTTGTTGATTCAGAGCTGTAAAAAAAAAAAATTGTAGGTAGTGTTTTATGCGTATTAACTCTAGTGTTAGATTTGTGTTAATTTGTAATGTACATATGTTTAAGTAGTTTTTTCTGGTGAGATTGGGCTGTAGGATTGTGATTTATGCTTATAGTATCTGTTAATTTTGACCTGAGGGTGTTGGTTTGAAATTTGTGTTTAGTTTGGGCCTTGTGCTTATCTGAATAGCCTGCATTGGTAATTTTTTAACTGAGATTTAATTGTGACTTTTTTAGTTGGTGTGAGATTTCTTTATTTAATTAGTTATGGGTTTGCTAGTGATTGATGCAACCTTTGTGTTTGAACGAGAAAGTGATGAAGCTAGTTTAACTATCTGATGATGTTTAAATTCAATATTCTATCTGGATATGGCGTTTTTCGATTTGAGTGTGAGGTCTAGGTCATATTCACACCTCAAACGTTATGTTTTTGCAATTTGCCCACCATGTGAAATTGAAAACAGACAGTGATTAGAATTCAAAGCTTATTCTGTCTTTAAAAATGATGTATATATGTGGAAGAATTAGGTTAAATGTGGGTTATCATTGTTTGATCAGATGTGTGAAACTGGTTCTCTTTGCATCTTGTTTTGACACAGCGATGGGTCAAGTATGTGAAACTCGTTTCGTTTGCATCTTGTTACGGCTCAAATGGGTGATTTTGTTAGACGTACTATTCTTGATCCGTTTGCGTATTTATTCTAGTAGAACTGATTTGCATGTTGTGAGTTGGTATGAGTTTTCTATATGATATCTGCTCGTACAATTTATAACAGCTACTCTCTTGCCCTGTGTCACAGATGTTCCACCTGATGCCGACACCACAAGCGAGCTTCTATGTGCTCAATGACATTTTCCGCTTGAACTATGCATGATTATGGTGACGGGTCCAAAAAGAGTATTAGTTGTAAAGCTTATCTGCTAGACCATGTACCCAATTTGTTGTTTTTCGAGGCCGAAAACTATTACTTGGTATTTAGTTGGTTGAATTGCTTATTACTTTTAATGGTTATTATAAAATTTTGAACTAGCTTTTGATTGAAATGGGTTGATTTTGTTATTGACCTTTTTATATTCAAATTTTGCTCTTAAACTTGTATATTGACATGAATGTTTTTGTGAGATTCCCAAGTATTGAATTGCTTGAGTTACTCTGATATCATTCTTTCCTACGATGGGAGGATTAATGTTAACACTTGTATAATGTAACCAGGCACATATTTATTGTAGATGTGTGCTAAACTTGTTTGGAAGGCTTGCACGAAATAGTTTGTATGTTGTGGAGCTGGAGAAATGAACATAATGCTTCAGGTAGGATAATTGAATCTTTGCCTTCGTAAAAAAGATAATTGAATCTTTGCCTTCGTTCAAGGTCTTTTGAGATCCTGTTCTTATGCAGATTAGCATTCATCTTTTAATTTTCAACTGCACATATATATACTTGGAGGGGAAAAATTAATTTAGTGGCATAAGCTCCTTTAATGCTTCACTTGAAACTCTTAAAGGATAGTCGAGTCTTTGCCTTCGTTCAAGGTCTTTTGAGATCCTGTTCTTATGCAGATTAGCATTCATCTTTTAATTTTCAACTGCACATATATATACTTGGAGGGGAAAAATTAATTAGTGGCATAAGCTCCTTTGCAAGCATTTTAACATTGTGTACACCCTAGTTTGATGGAGGCTGTTTAGTGTTTCGAGTTTGTTTATGGTGTCTGTTCGCTTATTTGATTAGAAAACAAACGAGCCGAACTTCTGTTGGATGTAAATTAGGAGATATTGAGCTTAACACTTGGGTGGACAATGCTCTAGTTTGACATGTGACTAACACAAGTCCATGTTAACAATCAGTTCCTGACCATCCTTTTTGCATACCGAGTTATTTGTAGCATCTGATGAATCGAAGTATCAGCAGTGGCTGTCTTCCAAGTTGTAACAATCTCCTTGTTGAAAAAATGATTCCAGATTCCCGAGCATCCTTATCTGCTAAAAAGTTATAGAAAAGTTGAAATGCTCTCCAGAAATGCACTACTTTTCATCTCTCCTCCCATTTGCAGCATCTTGCAGGAGCAACTATAAACACCCTTCTCATTTCTTATCTCAAGGTAATCAGAAAGGATGGCAGCTGACTGGTGGCCTGTGCTCGTCGGGATAGTGCTTTTCCTACTGTTGCAACCAGGTTTGATGTTTCAGCTGCCTGGGAAAACTAAGCAGGTACAGTTTGGCAAAGTCAAGACTAGTGGTATAGCAATTGCTGTTCACACGCTTATCTTCCTGGGTATATACTCGATTTTAACCCTGCTCGTTCAAGTTCATATGTATGCTGAGTAACAGAGCATGCCTTCAAATCCTATCTGGTACTAGAATACAGGTTGATTGCTAACCACCCTTTGCCTAGATTGATTTAATAACTGGTTGGCATAGAATGTTTTGCCTTGTTCTTCTGTAGATTAGCCTTTGTTGTTGTAAGTTACTTGAATAAATGTGACTTGTATTAACTCTGCAGAAGATTAAATATCAATTTTTGCTTTTGATAAGTTGCTTAGCTTATCCATGTTAGCCTGTTTTAGAGCCTCCTTTTACTTGTTGAACAACCAAGTCCTTGATTCTGAGACAAGCTAAGAATAGTGTGATTTGTATATACGACTCTGTGATTATTGAAGTTAGATTGAGATTGAATGCAACGTACATGGACCGACCTAGCATTTGATCTTTGTGTGTGCATGTGTCGTTGGGGGGTGGGGTATATGACTCAGATTATTTTTAAGGGGGTCACCAAGTCCCCCTCCTGGTTCCGGCCCCTGAGTAGTAGTAGAGCGTAAAAGTGAGAGACATGAGAGTGGATTTGATGTTTGCGTAGATTTTGCAGGATAAGAAGTCAGCCTGAACTGAGTTTCAAATAACAGCAGGTGAAAAATAATATGTGATAGACATTTAACAGGACCCTCGGGTTGCTACCAGTAGTAGTGGTAGGACCTCTATGGTCAAGAAAAGGGTGATAGACAAGCTTGCTTTCCAGGAACCTAGATGAGATACTGCAAGTTACAGCATTCGATGAAACATGATTAATCGTAAACACGGTCTTGTTCTATCGAATTCACAGCGGATAAATCCCCAATCTATCCTTAAGTAAGCTAGTTGATGTATTTCCTACCCGTCTCATTAAGAGCTGATAACTAATGTTGCTATAACTCACAGCAGACGCATAAAACCAGAAGTGTTCTAATGACAAGTATCATAACAAAAACATACTAGCTTTTATTCTGCCTGAGAAAAAGAAATGTAGCTTGCTTATGTATCACAAAAGCTACAAGGAAGAAACATAAATGAAGGCCTGGTAAAAGAATAGATAATAGACAAACAGGCTATTTGATCTTGACCAATTCAGCCAGAACGAATATGAATTCCAACAGCAACTACCAATATAGTGTAGATACAAAAGTACAAAATTGCATGGACCAGAATGGAGATTCCGCTTGTGTACATGTTACCGAATTCGATCACCCTTGCCCTGGCAGGTAGCTGGAAGAGCAGTCCAGGCGAAAGCAGGATGAACATCACTACTGCAACCACCGCAGGACCCCAGTCGGAACTCATATTGATCTTTACTTAGTGCGTGTTTTTGGTAGGATTCCTGAAAATTGGTTCTTGAAATGTCTGTTGCTGATGATTTGCTTAATGAAGAGAGAAGAAGAAGAAGGTTTGATGCTAAACTTAGAGACAGAAAAGAGCTAAAGAGTGTAGATCGATTTAAAGGGAGGGAAAGTATATTTTTGCTTGCATGTAAGTTTTAATGGAATTGCTTTTGAGAAGGAAAGTACAGAGAATGACAATTGTTACACGTATGAATCACTCGTTTTTCCATTGCTTTTCTTAACAATTATCAATTTATCATGTTAGTTGGATGATTGTAGATCACAAAAAGGTTTGTTGCCATTTAAGTAATTGGAAAAGGCATGTTTACAAGAAGGTTTTGTGCTTTGCAATGCTTAACTATGTTGGTTTTCCACGTGAATTTGCATATGGACCTTGCCTTTGGTATTCTATATATGCACGTTGATCCAACTTGTTCTTGCTAATGTTTTGGATGAGATTACCTTTTATGTAGAATGTGTATGGATTTCTAGCGTGGTATGTATAAATTGTAGGTGTGAGATTTCGAAGACACACTCATTGTTTATATTCCAGTGTTCTGGAAACACTGTTTTTTTCAGTGTTTAGTGTCCTGGAAACACTGGATATTTTATCACACTTAAGTCAACAAGGATTGGGAGTTTAAGTTTTAGTAGAATTAGGAGAAGAAGTCGATTAGGACTCAAACTGAAAGCTATGAAGATCATGACAAATCTGATATGCTCTTGACGTTTTTGGATGCTATATATACATCAAGAGCTCATCAACATAGATACGGGAATCAAGCAAGAAAAACCTAGAGTTTATACATTCTTAGATTCACGATTTCTGTCAACGTTTTCTAAACTTTTTCTATATAGTTTTTTTTGTGTGATTTAGCGATTGATAGGTAGATTGGTGTATTCATTATCAGCATACGTATAGTGAATATTTTCGCCATTAGACTCGGTGGATTATAGGAATATAATCCGCTAGAAACATACAAAGGTGTCATCTAAATTCCACTGCTGAACTGTTGTTTATTATTTGTTTGTTTCTGTTTTACTGCTATCAGTGATTCAGTGTGCTGAACACACCAGAATACTGCACTGCCAAAATTCTGTGTTCTGAACACACCAAGTCGCATAATATAGTTGTATAGTATCAAATCCCGGTCCGATTACTTTACATAAACGTTAAGATTAATGAGCCAAAGCACGATTATATAAGTATATAAATTGTATCACTGATGGATTATACGCGAATGCATATAATCGATAACATATGAATTATGCACAGACCAACTCAGATATTCAAGGTATAACTTACCGTTCGAGTGATCCAAACTATCTTCAAGACCAAATATGGACTCTGCAAAGTAGTCATCCATTATTCAATATCTTATTTAAAGATCTGATTATGTTACGGAAGATTTTGACTGAATATAGTAAGACCAATCATAAAGTAAAATTTTTAAAGTTAAGGTTGTTGGGATACACGTACTGCCCTGGATATTGGTTGTCTCGTACATTTCTCCACTAATCATACATTCATATATAATCACGTTCCTCACAATATTAAGATTTGTGAGCTTCAAATTTCAATAGTGCATGGTGTGTATATTTATACAAATTTCTCGTCCTAGTTTGATTCTTCTTCATTGTCAAATGGGGACTAACGCCACGGGATTTTCGTGGTCACATTTCAGGTGATATAATATGATCAGGGTCGGTCCGGGGATTTAGGTGGTCCTGTGCGAAATTTTAATTGGGCCCAAAAAATAATATAATGAAAGAAAAAATATTCAAGATAAATAAAATAAAAATATTTACACCTTTATGAATTGAACCCAATTATTGTATGAAAATGAACATATATATATATAATCTCAAATTTAAAATGGGGACCCTTCAAAATAGGAAGCCCTAAACGGACGGGCTGACCGCGCATGATTAGGGACGGGCGTGACGTGGCCTGAATATGATACACCGCATCATACATTGATTGAAGTGAGTGTGATAAGACGGTATATAAATAGGCACACTTTCGTATCGATGGATTGGGTTGATTCCCAAAGTAAATTCATTGGGCTCCAATCAAAAGTGGACTCGTACAAACGAGACTGTAAATGTTTATTATATTCACCACATAAAACGTACTACAGTAGCAAGGTACATATATATACATGTACAATAAGTATTTTACAACAACTAGACTTCTACATATAATTAATCTAGACTACAAACTAGATTATGACTTATCACTAACTAGATTATGTATCAATCAATTAGTGGTCATGTCGTTACATATATTGAAACCGCAAATCAACACATGTTTATTACATACTTTGAACATTGAAAAACTTGTTAGTGGATATCACATTATAATTCTTATGCTAAAATCTAAGAATACTTAATATACTATTTATATGGATGGATTCCCAAAAATAGAAAGTACATATTATTATTATTGGTATAAATCTGCATTTTTTAATCGAAATTCTTCGAATCAACTAAATTGTAGTATAAAATATAATAAGCGAGCAATGAATTAGGCGAATGAGTTTTCAGTTGAAAATAACAAGCCTAATTAAGCATAATAATCTCCTTTAGCAACTCTCCTTAAACGTGGGGTGTCCCGTTGCAAGAAGGACCAACCATCAGCATTACTTTTGATTCAGTGGATTGTACATGCATGTTTTATATGTGAGGAAAATCAGCTGAAATTGTTATGCCAAAAGCATTTTTGACACTAGTAGTGCTTCGTTTGACACAATTGAATTGTTCCAACAATGACTGTAGCTTCAAATATGGTCTTTTGGCTAATCAGATTTATCAGGATCAACAGCCTCACTTGTCTTCTAATGATGATGATCAACAATCAACAAAAGGACTGTCCTTTCAGTTGGATTCATGAATTTTGTTTTCCTTTTCTTGTGAAAAAATTGAAATAAAATCAAACTCGAAACTTAATAAGCGGACTTCTCTTCGGTATGTTGCCAAGGAGAGAACCTATGATGGCAACTATAACAAGAATTGGATAAATATTGTAAATGTAACAGAATATGAACTGCAAAACCAACTCAATCTGAATATGATGAAAGGGGGAAGATTTGTGCAATTTAGTAGCATGTGTTTGTCACTTTCAAATCTGGGCAAGATCAACCAAGACATGCCATTTAATTTGGCCTTTTCTGTTAACTTCCTTTTCACATCACGCACAGGTACCAGTTACCTTGTGATCTTGTCCACTAAATAGATGCTGTGATAATCTTTTCTTATCACAATTTGGTACCATTTTATCCATTTAAACACTTGATTTATAAGAATAAGAATTGTATTTTTACTTCTATATCATACATATGAGTCGCATCATGAAATTAATGCATGGAGTTAGTTATCCATAGGATAAAATATGTGGTGTACTACATGTTGTTCTGTTTCCAGAAATTAAAAATGCCATCACCAACATATCCTCTTGACTTTTTTCCTAAGTAAAATATTTTTGCATGCTTTACATGATCTGAATTCTGAAATATAGTAGCACTAATTATCAACTAGTTTATAAGTTGAATGAGTTTATTTTCGATTACATGAGCATGTAACTATAAGCTAGCTATCTTATATGTTTAACTAATTATTGCGCCCAGAACTCGTTTAGTGTGCGTGGTGATGTAAATGATGTATGAACGACTTTGGCCAACTAACTATATTTCATTTTGTCACATAACACAAGATATCTTGTGATTCATTTATGAGACAATATAGGTGTTACCATTGATATCTTCTCTCACTATACATGATGAATTTTACTCTATATTCGCACTACTACATAGATAGGTGTATACAAGTGGTATCACTATTAGAATGAAATATCCCCTAGTTGCTGATATCATACCTATGAATTCATCTTCCAGTTGATTTTTTTTCTCTTCTCCAGTTGTAAAAAAATGACTGAACAACTTATCACAGTTGCTACGCTGTACTCTACTGAAAATGGTCCCAAAAGGTAAAATGAATTGGGTCAGGTCCATAATTGCAAGTTATTCTCATATCTAGTATCTACACAAACCTGGATAAGTGTGCATGAGATTAAAGGCCCAAACATTATCTTATGAAGTGCACCCTCTCATATGACATTCCTGCCGACCTTCTCAGATTTGGACAAGTTGCTTAAACCTTTGAACCGGATAGAAATGGTATATATCGTAACGTATACGGGACCAATTTAGCTTCAGTATTACTGAAGGCATCCGATCTTAAATACGGATTTTTTTAATGGTAGGAGACGGTGGGTAACCAAGACGACAGTGAATATACCCTCCCGTATGGTGTATGGAACATGAATTGTAGGATTCACGTTGTATATTAGTTGGCACATTGGTAACATCCGTAGTAAAAAAAACTGTCACATAATAAACGTTATGTTTGAATTTTTTCCATAAATGTATTTATCAAGAATTATTTATGATTTATAATGAGTTAAAAAGAATGTAGTAGGATTTGGCAACATGGAAGTATATGACAAAGTCTTGAAAAGGAGTTTTTGAACATTACATAATGAGGATGTATAGTTTGAGTAAGTCCACGTAGATGGTCTAATGTATCACTCTTGTAATTGTCATTTGATCCCCTTAAATCTTGGATAAGGTAGAATAGTACAAAACCCATCAATTGTCATTTCTCTTATCTCTCGTGGGATCTATATCTCTTTATCTACTAATTAAAACTTCATCCATTTCATACCTTCTCTTTCATATTTTGATTTTTTAAAATAAAAAGGGAAAAAAAAATCAACCATTTGAATGGTTTATTAGATGCTACACAACTTATTACTAGTACGATGATCACATAGCATGCAAACTTCACGCATTATATTAAAGAGAACACTATCGGTTACACTCCTAAAAGTTAAGGAACTTTTATGACCATCATTAAAAAAATTAATCTCAAAGTATTCGTAAAATTTCTCATCAACTCGTATTATTTTAATTTATACGTATATTTTATTTTATACATTCAACTATTTGAAAGAAATTTGAAATGTTTCCTTATAAAAACATACTACTCCCTCCGTCACGGTGAACTTCATACATTAGGGTTGGTGTGCAGTTTTATACGAAAAGTTAAAATAATGATAGAATATAGAAAATATGGAAAAAAAAAAATACTTTTAGTGGCAAATTGTGTAATTTGAGTGTAAAATTGATATTGTTTATTATTTTTGGGTGTGGGATAGTTTCCTTTTTTGGTAATGTATGAAGTTCTGTGGAACGGCTAAAAATGACAAATGTATGAAGTTCTGCGGGACGGATGGAGTAGTACATAACATTAATTTGAATAGATACTACTTTGTTCATTCCAGGAATAGATCTGTTTACTTTATTGGTCGATAAAATAAGGAAATGTTGAAGATCGAATATTATTTAAATTAAAATAATGAAAGGAGTAGCTAATAAGAAGCTACTTAAACTGTTAAAGAGTTGAAGCATCATTTGAAAAAAATTGGCGAAAAACGAGACTCTTTGGCGGCAATTGCCGCGAAACTGTACTGTATGACCATCCTCCAGAAGACACGTGGTTCTTGCCTTCACCACGTCATCATTGACGTGTTTTAGAATTTTAATTAACTTGCATTAATTATTGATCATGTATGCGACTTGTGAGTGACTCACTCTTCTTCCAAGCTTAATATACATTTTGACCAACTATACCATAGATATTTATAGATTGATTAAAACATATTATTATAATTATAAATATAGATCATCTGTGTTATATTTTACATAATTGTCATTTTTATACTCACTCTTTATCAGTAACTATGTCCCGTATAACTTTATTCATTTACATTTACAACCGTCTTATATAATTTACATAACTTCACACATTACTAGTATGAAGGTAACACAAATTCAATAAATAATTAAAAAATTACATTTACACACAAATTATATTTTAATACATCATTATATTTTATTACTTTCCGTTCTGAACAAATGATACATTTTTTTTTTTGGCATGAATATTAAGGTGCAACAGTGTAAATGATAGTGCGACAAGTCCACATGGGTTGTAAATTGTGTTTAAAAAAGAAAAGAAAATGTAACATATATAAATATAATTGTGTCATTTGATCTATGATGAAAAGGGTATTTATTTTAAAATTTCGTAAATACTACTTCCAATGTCCCAGTTTCATCTTTCCGCATTATATTTTGGTCCGTCCAACTTCATCTTTCCACCCCTTGAATGGAAATATCTATCTTAATTTATACACTATCTCTCCTACTTTATTCACTACTCCCTCCATTTCAGAAAAAGTGTTACATTTTGACTTTAACCGGTCAACTGTCTTCGAGTTTGACCATAAATTACTCATAAACGATAATAGTAAATAATTTAATAAAATCGTATAATAAAAATTTAATTATTAAATTTTCATTATATAATTTTAATAATGTATTTATTAATATCGTTTAAGAGTAAATTGTGATTAAACGCGGAGACAGTTGACCGCAGAATAGTAAAATATAACACTTTTTCTGAAATGGGGGAGTATTTGTTTATTCACTCTTTTTCCTACTTTATCACAATCTTTCTTACCTTATTTACTTTTCTCTTAAATCTAGTGTCGCAATTGCGAGAAGATAAAACTGAAACGGAGGGAATATGTGTTAGTCTAATGTATGAAATTGCTCGGTACGGACTCGGGAGGAATTAGTTGGAAGTGGAATGATCTCCGAGAGAAATGGAATGGGGTTGTTATTATGGTGGAATAAATATAAGTGTCAATTCAGTAGTCTCTGGTTCGATCGAACCCACTCAACCACTTTACTCATCACTCTCTTTCTGTCTGTTTCTCTTTCTCTCTCTAAAATAGAGTATTTCATCATCATCGTCCAAATTGAAATTCTCTCTCTAGTTGCAGTCGTAGTAGGTTTGTTTATTTCTTCCTTGAATATTGGAGGAGAAATACCAACAATTTGCCATGTGAAACTCATTCTTCCCAATTTCTCTCTCACTTCTTTTTCTTGCATTTCATTTCATTCTCTCTAATGTTCGACAACCTTCAAGACATGGATGATGAGTTTGCCAAGCTTATTCGCCGGATTAATCCACCTAGGTACCTTTTTCCGCTTATTCCCAATTTCTTTTTTTTTCTTCAGTTTCTTTACCTCTAATTGATTTGTTAGAATTTGTCAGTTAGGGTTCTTCGTGTAATTGTGATTTCCTGATTCCAATTATGATGCCCTTTTCGTTTATTACTATAATTTAAAACCCCTGTGCCATAATCAGGTGAAATTAGATTTTTTGGGAATCTGGTAATTGTTTGTTAGAGGTTGTAATCTGTTTTTTCCAAGAGAATGGTGATTATGAATTATGATTCAGTAAAGCTGAAATTATGTGAGATGATGATATGCAAACACTCAGTGTGTGATGACTGGTGAGTGAAGCTTATTGTTATCTGCTATTTGCTGCAGGGTTGTGTTTGATAACAAGTCTTGTGAGGATGCAACTGTAATACAGGTCGAATATTTGAAACCGTTCATTTCTTTAGTTGTTCTGTTTGATCGATTTTGGGAATGGATGTTTGAGGTGGATGGGTTTGTCTTGTTTAGGTCGACAGTGTAAACAGGCATGGGATTCTCCTGGAGGTGGTTCAAGTACTTACGGACTTGAACCTCGTCGTTAGGAAAGCGTATATTTCATCTGATGGTGGATGGTTCATGGATGGTATGCTTAACTTGCTAGATGCTACGATTATATAGCGTCATAAGCATTTAATTACACTTGAATTATTTCATGTTTTATCTGTTTGCGTAATAATTTAGCTGAATTCTGGCAGTGTTCAATGTTGTTGACCTTGATGGAAAGAAAATCAGAGATGAAGAGCTCATTAATTACATTAAGAAGGTATGTTTTGCGTGGTAGTTTTTCATTTTTGGGAAGGAATCATACCTATCTGGTGAAACTTTTCAGATTCTAAAAGGTGTAAATTATTGGACTCCACATGCCTATATTGAAAAGATGGGATATGATTCTTTTCTCTTCATAGCTTCTTTGTCTCTTAGATGTTGAAGATAAGTTGCCTGAAAAATGTCTTTGGTAACACTTATTTTGTATCAGGATATGCTTAAAAACACTGCAGTTTGCTCACTAAGATTACAAATCTTTTATTCTACAGAGACTTGAAAGGGATGATGGTGTTCCCTCTTTGAAAGATATGGTAGGACTAGTGCCTTCCGAAAAGCATACCTGCATCGAGCTAACGGGAACAGACAGGCCTGGATTATTGTCTGAAGTATCTGCTGTTCTTGCTGATCTCCACTGTAATGTTGTAAACGCAGAGATCTGGACTCACAATGCAAGAGCTGCTGCTGTGGTTCATGTATCCGATGACACCACAGGAGGTCCTGTTGAAGACCCAAAACGCCTTGCATTGATAAAGGAGCTGTTATGCAGTGTCCTCAAGGGAAATAATGATGTAAAGACTCCAAAAATGACCCTTTCGCCTCCTGGAGCAACACACAGGGAAAGAAGATTACACCAGATTATGTTTGCTGATCGCGACTATGATAGTGTTGGAAGATTAGAAGAAAGTGGATTTCAGGGAAGAGATGGCAGACCTCAGGTGACTGTATCAGACTGTGTTGAAAGAGATTATACAGTCATCACCATGAGGTCAAAAGATCGCCCAAAGCTGTTATTTGATACTATTTGTACTCTTACCGACATGCAGTATGTTGTCTTTCATGGGGTAGTTCACACAACAAGAGTGGAAGCATTTCAGGTACAAAATATTTCTTTGTATGTGATTCAAAAGCAGATATTTGTATTGCTCAATGTTGCTTCTCAGTAGAACCCGTACTTGTATGAAGTTCAGAACATATCCAAATTCAACTCATGCGTAATTTTATTGGTCATTCATGTATCTCTTTTGTTTACAATGTAGGAATACTACATTCGACATGTTGATGGGGCTCCTGTTAACTCGGAAGCTGAACGTGAACGTGTCACACAGTGTCTGGAAGCAGCTATTGAAAGGCGAGGTTTAGAGGTACGCCTTTTGCCACTAACTACACAAGTCTCCATCCGAATGAGTCAACTGAATGTGGTTCCATATGAGAGCTTTCTTGTTTTCTTTCAGGGACTGGAACTGGAATTATTTGCGGAGGACAGGATTGGGCTCTTGTCCGATATCACCAGGACATTTAGGGAACACAGTCTCTGCATCAAAAGAGCTGAAATCTCAACTTCGAGTGGGAAGGCTAGGGATACTTTTTATGTCACAGAGGTTAGTGGTAATCCTGTTGATCCGAACATTATTGAATCGATTTGCAGTCAGATTGGCAAAGGTATTCACCTTGTCAAATGGATATCAACTTCTTCTACAAAACCGCAAGAGAAGACAATTAGCTTCATACTGGGAAACTTCTTTAGAGCTCGTAACTTTCCAAATCTTCTTGGTTAGATCTTAGTTCGAGTTTCATGTTCAGTTATGATCCTGTGTGGATATTTAGATTCATAGTACACTGTACAGGTATTCAGTCTCAGTTGATAGTCCAACATGTTCGACTCCTCCCAGCCGTGTAAATATATTAGTAGGGTGTGTTCGTATCATATTTTCAGTACTTGTCTTAGGTGTGAAAAACTAGCCAAATTGCGCAGTGGCAATACCATGTACAGATCAAGTTGTATAATACAGTAGTAGAAGCAGATGTACAGGTGACATGTTTATATTACATAAATCATTTTTCTTTGCCTACAATGTTTGTTTGTTTTTCTGTAGGGTAAAATTCATTTTTGGCACCGGTTACATTTACAATTTTGGTACTCTAGAATGATTGAGTCCAATTGAGTTACTAATTATAAATACTAATTGTAATTAAGTTACTAACGATAAGTTACAATGTTGGAACGTGCCAATTAGTCCAAAATCTCAATTAAACTTGCCCAAATTTCCCATTAACTTGATTAACTGTTGGATTGAGATAAAACTCAGGAATAAGCCTGTGAAAAAGAATCTCGTATATCTTTTGAACGACCAATGTTCCATGTCTATCTGCACTTGCTTTAATTCAAGAGACTATATATGTATTCGTCCATCTAAATATAATTAGTAACTTAATTATAAATGGTTATTGATAAACTTAACTAGCCGCGACTACTAAAACTGAAAATGTCACTAGAGTATGAAAAATCTTTTTGATATGGATACATTTGTCACTTGGTTCAAACTTTTGTTACAACATAGGAAATTCTACCAATTTTTTTTAGACAAGGGGCCACTGTACATATTTAGATGGGTTATTTATACTGACTTGGAAAATTCAAAAAAGTTTATAGTTGAATCCAACATTTAGATGTTAATCTACTGTGGCACTTATATAGTGTCCCACATAATTTTGACGGCAGGAACATCAAAAATTCATAAGAGAACAAGATAACACTCTACGAAGTACCAATACAGATTTACGCCAAAACTGCAGAACTTGAATATAAGATACTTATGTCTGAACAATAATATAGTCACGGAAAATCTATTCGTAGACAAAAACAAATCATCTACGCCAAATGACAGGGAAACAAGCTTAAAACCAGAAAACTTCATGTTCTAAAATTCTAATACAGATAAGAACCGCTCAATTAAGCTCTTTGGGCAGCCTCCTTGGCAAGAACCCTTTCCTTTGCCTTGGTCTTGGCTTGAGATTTTGAGCCCATAACACCACCTCCCCACTTCTTCCTTGTTTCATCATACTTGTCATTGAAGTTGGCCTATAAAGCAACAAGAAAATGAGTTAATTCTGCACACTGCAATGGAATGGCTATAAGGACTGCATACAAACAACAATAACTTCAATGGACTTTACCTTTATTGCCTCCAAGATTTTGCTAAAGTCCATTTTGTCCTCGTTCTTGACAGAGGTCAAACAAAGAACAGAAGCATTCTTCTTGTGCACAATCTGTAAATTAAAATAGACACACCGAGTTAATATACATTTGCTTTACAGTAGTATGAAAACAATTAAAACGAAAATTCAAAGATCAAAGAAGAGAAGTCACTTACAGTTCCCAACCTAGCCTTTCCCTTCACAATGCAGTAAGGGATCTCCATTTTCCTGCACAAGGCAGGGAGCCATACAACCAGCTCGATGGGGTCAACATCATGAGCAATGACAACTAGTTGAGCCTTGTTCTGCAAAACGACAATAATTTCTTAGTTATCAATATGAGATGAGCATGAAATAAAATAAAACAACAGGGAATAAAAAGATTATAAACCAAACCTGCTCAATGAGATATGTGACATGGTTAAGGCCATATTTCACAACAATTGGCTTCTTAGTTTCAGGAGTCTTTCCTTCGGCCTCAGCTTGAGCTCTTTTGATGAGACGATCCTTCTTCTGAGCTCTGTCCTCGGGCCTGTATTTCAGAAGCATTTTGAAGAGGCTAGTGGCTGTAAAGGAAACATGAATATACAAGTTAGAAATGACCAAGTATAAAACAAAATTCAAAAAAAGGTACCCTCAAATTTTATTACAGAATAATGTGCCCCAATTTGTTCGAAATATCCCCTAATGTATACATAACATTAGACTAGCAATACATGGTATTATAGAGGATGTTTACTTGGAAGATCAAACATACAAGCTCCCCAGCTTAATACAGTGAACCATAACCTCAAAGCATTCACAGGCAGCACTTTCACTCATAATTATATCTAATATGTGAATATGTTCAAATCAAAACTTCCTAACTTTATATTTAGGGAATTCCAATAGAAACGTAACAACGGAAAGTATGTACTACTTACAAATTCTTTGTAATTAGTAACTACTGCTTTTAACCCATTTAACACAATACCCAATACAAACAATTTTCTTATTAATGCTCGGCAATCCTATATTTATTATGATTAAGCAGCACTATCATCATTCAACAAGAAGAGCAAGTCAAATCCCTAACATTTTCCTATAACCATAACCAAGAGCAACAGAATCAGCACACGGCATAAACCTAAATAAAATGAAATTAGATTATATTCAGCAGCCTAAGCATGAAGCGAAAATCAACAAATCTTCTATAAGCACCAGCTTCAGATTACACATTAACATCAATATAATTCTCTAACAGCATTTACCAAGAATACAATACAGCTACAGAAAAGCGCATCACAGAAACTACCGAAAAGAGATATAAATTACCCAAGTTCTTATCGAGAGTTTTGGAGAACTGGTGAATTGGAGGAGGAACCTTCAATCGCTGCTTGAGGATCATCTTCTTCCTCTGGATCCTTACAACTTGGGGCCATTTGACGAATCGGCGGAGATCCTTCTTCGGCGGCAGTGCACCTCCGATTCCGAATTGCTTGGTGCGTTTCTCATACAGTGGGTTGTCGATCTTCGGGGCCTTCTTCTTAGCTGCTGGAAGCTTCACACCCTTCTTTGGAGCCTGAAATCACAACGAAATGCATCTACATCAGTTAATCCACCGATTGGATTTGACGATGAGGAGAGAAAGGAGAAGAAATTGACATTACCATTTCGTTTTCGGTTCTGAGAAGTCTCTGTGAGGTGGCCGCTAGGTATTACTGCTTTGATAGCAGAAACCCTAAATATTATAGTTAGGAAGAAGGAGACTACTAGGTTTTGTGCGTCGAGCTAGGCCCATTGGAACTTTGTTAAATAGTTGGGCTTGGTCCATTAAAGTGTTGGGCTGTGGAGTATAATAGCCACCAACGTGTTCAAGGAGTGGATTATATCTTCAGGTCCATGTAATCTATGGGACAGATCACACCAATTTGTTGGGAGTACGGTCAACTCCAGTCTATCACGGCTGTTTCACTGTTATGGACAAGGGCGAATCCAGGATTCTAAAATTGGGTGGGCTCTAGAATATACTACAATATATTAAATAGACAAAATTTATCAAAACCTTCTAAATAAATTTATAGAACAATATCACAACATTTTCACTTCCCAAATGATCAAAAGCATCAAATAGAGTAATCAAGTTTGTTAAAACATAAACTTCAAAATCCTTACACAAGTTGCACCCTACGGTGCTTCAGACTATAAAACTCATCTATCATAGAATCAACATCAATGGAACTAGCTAATTCTCGTTCAATATAGACAATCATAGAATTTGAAAAGTACTCATCATCCATTTTGTTACGAGCAGCAGTTTTTAGACGCTTCATGGATGAAAATGCATGTTCTGTTGTTGCGGTAGTAACAGGAAGAGTACATACCAGACGAACCAGCCTATCAATCAAATTATAGTCACGTGCCTTACTTGTCTCTGTTAATCCACGACATAGTTCAGAAATGGTTGACATATTCTGAAAGCTCTCATGAGAAATCACATCCAAGCTGTAGTGTTGCAATTGATTCTTCGAACAATGCATTTCCTGATCAGTGAAATCAGCTGGATAAAATTTATCAGCAAGATTATATATAGCATTGGCTTCAAACAACCGGAAACTGTCTATCAGAAGGAGTGTGAGAGAGGTTCGTGCTAGGCTGCAGTCGCACTTTCAGATGGGGGGTAATGCACGGATAGCGCATATAGGCAGAAGTTCGGGCTCTGCTCCCTACCAAGTCGATTGGCGTCTGAGCAACAATGACATTATCAGATATGCTCACCAAGGTTTCTCTCACTACATGGTCATGGAACAGGTTTTGCAATGGGGAGTGTACCGGTAATTTCTCAAAATGGACTTTTTCATTGCTACTGATAAGAGTCGATACTAGTTCCGGCCGCTCTTGGTCCGAGACATATGAAAGCTGTGTTCTTGGGTACTACGGTGGAGCAGAATTGTGATAGTTAGGCAAGGAATGATGAGTGAATGGGTACTGTATTTGCATTGTTGCATAGTTTACGATTGTATAGCAACTCTCAGCTTCTTCGAATATCTGGATGTCTGTGTAGTTCAAATTTAGTGAATATCTAGCATTCTTTTGAATGTTTGTCCAGTTCAACGTTAGCTTAGCCAGTGTTTTCGTTCTGTTGGAACTTACTGATGTTTGGTTCTTGGTTTAAAGGTTGATTTTTGAAAAACTTGGCAATGAGTTCTCATCTGTTTTCGTATTATTGCCTGCCAAATTGCCAAGCAGCATGTTGTGATATGTCTTGATCCTTATTTCGAATGTTATTTGAAGACTGTGAATCGTTTTACTAACGAGTGTCTAGACTTATCGCGTTATACTAATTTATTAACTTCAGGATCCTAGTTTCATGACTATATTGGTTTAGGCCATGATGGTATTAACAATGACTATAAGGTCGTCAGAGTCTCTGGGAGTTGAAATTTTACAACTTTAATCTACTCTACGAGACCTGGAACTTGGCATATGATTGAGGATTTACCCAAATTGATTATTACTGGTACAAGTTACCTGGTGTTTCGTCGATGGTGTAGTGCAGTACATTAGATTTCTGATTGAAGTATCACTTCTTTTGACTTGTTCCTGTTTTTCTATTTTCGCAACGAAGTCTCAGAGAAAATTTTCCCCATATTTGATAAACTTCCCTTCTTCTGCTGCAGCACCCTTATCAGACATTGAATTTGAAACAGCTTTGATGAGGCATTGAAACGAAAAGTTTGTCAATTTTGGTAGATTTCTTCTCTCTTTCTTTGGACTTTGGAGTGAGATCCTATTGTTCCCCAATGTAGTGCTTGTATAATTCTCTATCATCCTGTTTGTTTGATATCTGTTCATTAATTCTGCAACCCGAGGAGAACTACTGATTTCGCTTGATTCATGCTGGATTTCTAACTGCAAGTGGCAACATCAAATACATAAGACTGAAGCTCTTGTTCTTGAAAAGATCTAGCAGATTCTAGTGTCCTTTCTTCGGGAGTGTTTAGCGAGAAAGTCTCAAACTTTTTCAACGTAATGTATACTATTTTACATGTAAAAATTCATGCGAACGGATGTCCCAGATGTACATTTTGATGAATGAAGTTTGCATTTGGAAATCCAGATTCCTACATTGAAATAGAGCTGTTTGAATTGGTACCTAGTGCAATGATAGTTGAATTGTCTTGAAATATCGTAATTAAAAAATAAAATTTCATCATAAACAAATCTGAATTGAATTGATTTGAACTGAACTGAAATTAATCGGTTTTCAGATGAAGAGAACACAGCTTTAGCATTACAAAAATAATTTTCGAGGAGCTATATGTCAAGAATTTGAAACGATAGGGACCGGAATTAAAGGCGCGCAAATATGAGTGGACCAGTTTGAAGAAAAATAGAAAAAGGACAAACAAACCTGCAATATGTCACGCTTTTAACAAAAGCGTTAATGGTTTATGTACACAGTTTCCACACAGCAATTTTAAAATCAATAAAAGAAATTCGTACAACTTTTTGTGATCTTGTTTTTTCACAATAATCCAATTTGTTTAAAATCAATAAAAGAAATTTGCTTTGGCCTGCAAACATATCATTCTAACAAATGTTATTAAATCATAAGTGTCAACCACCAACAAGGCAACAATCTTATTCGTGATAATATTTAAGAATGAGAAAAAGAATTGAAAGATCATATCCATACAAGTTGGAGTGATTGCTTATGAATTCGCTGCAATGCATGGGCAATACTTCTGCAATATCAACAGTTGGCTGACCTCTCATGTTCGTTTCTTCTCCCTGCGAACGAAATTCTTCATTTTCATGGGTAAGAGAAGAATCCAATTCATGTTTGTCATCTTTGTTTATATCAGCCTGTGAACCCTCAAATTCATCATCATCTGAGTGTTCATGTGATAGATTGATCAATTGTATAACAGAACTTTGATCCATCGCTGCTAGCAAAGACGAGACTGAGATGCGATACCTGGAAAACATGCCAAACATGTATGGAACTGGAACTAGCACACATAAATAGATCAACCTAACTGAAAATATTACCTGTGCTCACGATGAGCTATAAGATCCTCAATTGGGCCTGAAGCCAGAACCTCATGTTGACCTATACGACATCAAAGAATATAAAGGAATCAGTGTTAGAATTTTAGCACTAATGAGACTAGTCCATGACTTTGTACTTCAACCAAAGGGCCCCCACACGTTTGAAATGAAGTTTCATTAAACGTGTATAATCTACTATGGTAGTAGATGACACTTGAGAAAGAATTACTAAAATTCATTGAAAGGTGAAAGAGTTATTGAAGCTCAAAGTGTGTTGGTTGATGCATTGAATATGGAATGCCAAGAGTTGGAATGGGAGAAGTCCCACATGGCTAAAATTGAGGAAGAAGGAACTACTTATTAGTCCAAGACTTGGGTTAAGTGATTGGGCCCTTAGGGCACCCATGCTTTTGGAAGGGGGAGGAGCTACACACGCACCCATGCTTTTGAGTTGATTATTATCTTTTTGGGCCAGAAACATATTGTGTTTGGTTAAGCCCAATAAGATAATCGGTTAAGTCTGAAACCAGCCCATCGGCCGAGTTCGGTTGGTCTGAGCGAACGGTTGTGTCCGTTCGGTTTGAATTTGAGAGAACTGGTCTGACCATTCGCCAAAGGATGTAACTGAAACGAAAATTCCAATGTAAGTGCTCAATTTTTGTTTCTCTGACCTTTCTGCGAAAGGATACATCTATTCAGACTGCAACTCTTCAATATTATAAATAGCCTCCCCTAGAATCGATTTCAACACATAGCAATCATTTCTTCTTCCTTCTCTTAAATTACTCTCTCTAAAGCCAGAAAAACCTTTATTGTATTAGTTCGCAGAGTCAAAGTTCGAGTGCTAGAACTTTGATTCACATACTGTTGTTCTATCTTGGGAGACTATTTGTCAAGTAAACCGTCAAAGCCAGGCAAATCTGATCTTAAGGAATATGGCCAGTCTTTCTTTCGTGATCTAATCCTATTCCTTCTCTTTTCATTCATACACTACCGCCACTCACAACAATCAGTACAAGAAAATGGGACAACTAAGTTGTGGGTAATCATCAAATTTGATTACCAAATATGATGGATTATTTGTCATACCAATGTCATGAGATGGTATTGCAAATGTATACGAGATTAATAAAAATTATTGGTGTTTAAAAAGAAATAATCCATTATTCGTGAAGACAAATGGTAGTGATAATCAACTCCTAAAACATTAAAAAAAAAAAAAAACAATGATATTCAATGTGAAGGAGTCAACTAAACTGGGCCTTCTGTTCTGTGTATCGCAGTATAAACGGCCGAACCCTAGCTAGCTAGCTATATATAGCTGAGAAGAAGAAGAATCAGCAGCAGCAGCAGCAGAACAGTATATTCATCCAACAGATCTTTTTTTTTTTCCGGCAGAATTGTAGTATAGCTGAGATGAAGAAGAAGGAGAAGATGGTACAGTATATTCCAGTTGAGATAGCTAGCAAAATACTCCGTCGTTTGCCGGAAGTATCTCAGGTCCGATTTAAGATTGTCTGCAAGGAATGGCGTTCCATTATCAACGGTATGCTTAAACTCGATATGCTTTTTATTTACCCCAATCTTGCCACTTCCCCTCACCAACTACCTTGCGCCATTCCTCTTTGCTCCATGTCTAAAACCTCCACCAGCAGCAGCAGCTATACAATCCATGCTAAAAGCATCGATGTCGAGTTGAATAAATTATTCGTTGAACGTACTCATTGCAATGGATTTCTCCTGCTCCATGATTTTAATTACACGAATGTTGCGCTGTGGAGTCCCTTTTCTGGTGAACGGATAGAGCTTCCAAGTATTGTTGGATGTTATGATGTTTTGGGTTATGACCTCAAATCTAACGACTACAAATTGGTTGCATGCCAGGACGATAGTGAGGCTTTTATTATCTACTCTTTGAAATCCCAAGCTTGGCATAATATTGTGGATTTCCCCATGAGTTTTTCATCCTGCACTTGTCCTGTTTTTGCTAATGACGCCTTTTATTGGCTTATAAAAGGCCAGCTGAAATTCATAATTTCACTTCATCTTAGCACTGAGACAGTCACTCAGCTTCCAGGTCCGCCCTGCTGCCCTGCTCAAGCTCAAGATCCGTGGAATTATATTGTTCGTACTCTGTATGCGTTGGAAGGATGCTTATTTCTCGTCTGCACTCATCATGATGAACGCTACCAAGACATTTGGAATCTATGGATTTGGAAGGATTGCGAAACCGGAAATGGCAAAGGATGGAATAAGTTGATAACACTGGCCAAGAAGGATATCCCTCAGCCGATGTCATTTAGGGATCATTTGATGATTCATCCTGTAGCTTATGTGCAGAGCAAAGAGCAAGTTGTGATTAGGCATGAAGATAAATTTATGTGGTTCGACTTGAAGAATAACAAGTTCTTGAAGACGGTTACGATTGAGGGGATTGGGATGGCTTCTTGTCAGGTGTTGCCTGCTAGCCATGGTTGGTTTTCTGAGAATCATGAAAACGGTTTGAAACTTGATATAAAAACCTCCTCGTCTCCTTGTGATTCGATTCCTCTTCATGACGATATATAATTAATGTCACCAGATGACATGGGTTTCACTAGCAATAGTAAATAAGTAGTAGTAATATGACTAAAATAGAAATCACAATGTTGACAAAAAACACAAGTGAAAGAGCATATGACTAAAATCCTGATTCTTCTAGTGAGAAAAGTATTATACTATTTATGCAATTTTCAGTCTACCTTTGGACTTGAGTTATTAACCTGTGAGTTTATCAGATTTTGATGTTTCCAGACTTGAGTTACTGTGAACCTGATACTTTGCTTTACATGTGCTAGCTAAGGTTCTCTTGTATCAGTAATGGCACTTATTTTCTACACTTACAAAACAGATTTTTTTCGTGCAAACATAGAACTTTGAATCTTATAATTGACACAAAAGGCCCTTATCTGGCTTATGCTCGTCTCTCCAGACTCCAATCTGACTTATCCTTTGAGTTCTGTTGCCTGGCTCAGATAAGCCAAGGCTCTATGGACAACAATAGTTCACTAATTAGCTGATCCGGCATGGTTTTACTGATGCTTAGGGAAGTTTCTTACTGCATTCCTCTTTCTAAGAATATGCAATCATGGGCAGATCAATTGAAATGTTAGGGTCATAACTCATACCCTTAATCTTTCTCTTTGGGTAAAGCAGGGAAACACTTGTTGCCTATAATTAGTTGCTTTCGGTATCTTTTCCTCGAGATAGTTTCCATCCTTCTTTTCAAAAATTAGTCCTTGGGAGTGTGTTTATTGCTTTAGCTCCCCCAAGTTTTATCATATTGTGGATTGTAACTTGGTTGGTGGATGTGTTCTATGGATCTTCGGGTGTGTATTTTGTCAAATTGTGGCGGGTCGGGTAACACTTAAGGTGAATGTATAGTGTGCGGTTTGGCGGTTCTCACACGTACACGCACAAGAGGAAAGAAAATTGCAAGAAGAGGTAATATAGGAGACAATAAGCCATTTATGCATGATTTCACGTAAGATGCAAGACAAAAACTATGAAACTTTAGTTATACTACTAGGCACATTGAGATGTTAGGATGTGATAGTGAAAATTAGTAACTATATGTAACAAAAAACCTAGTGTTATTACTTATTTGCATTATATTGGTAATACCAATAATAAATATATTATTAGTGGGCGGGGCGGGTGTACATCTTTAAAACCGCCACCCACCCTCTAGTGGCGGGTTAACATCTTTCAAACCATGGCGGGTTTTGTTAAAAAAATAAATCGACGGTTGCGGTTATATGGCGGGCGGTTTTTTTAGTGTCCACCCCTACCTCCAGTCAGTTCTTTGAGTGCATGCAATCGATACCTCTGAACATGTTTGGAAAACCTCTTACAAAACTGATCTCGATAAGCAATCCTCGTTGGACCATACACCGCAACCACAACATCACATAACTTTGTGAGACATAATATACAAGAGGTCTCACTTTGACGAGAGTACTCATCGATGGTGTATGCACTTACCCCACGAGTAGGCCGTCTTATGGCTGAGGTGCATTTCTTCAGTGGCTTAACCCCCGAACATTCAAAAACATCTAGACGTATTTAAAAATATAGATCGTGGTCGTGAATTCATTAAATAGGAGAAACAATTAATTAATCATCCTATATAACAACTCTATAAAATTTATGAATTTTTAACTTTATCCTAAACCTATTTACATCGCATAACAAGTTCATCGTACATTTGTACCTTTCATTACTACCTTTTTTGGGTGAATTTCATCCAAGACCTCTTTTAGATGTTTTAATTACACTTGGGTACCTGTTAGTTCAACAATAACACATAAGTCATGTTAGATAAAAATCAATTACATCTAAGTACTAGATTTTGACTTTTGTCAACTTAAAATCTGGAAAAAAAATTTATACCCCTCTTAAATATTAGGTTTTATTTCAAGCCAAACAGACTTCAATTTTCGTATACAATAACGAATCAGTGAGAGTTGAAAGAAAATCATAATTAATTATCATTCCTACAAAAGAAAATGAAGGGACTGGAATTACCGCCTACGCCGTAGAAGGGGGTGGGGCTAGGGTTAGGGTTTTGGTCAGCATTGTAGGATGAGGAAGAGAATGAAGGGACGCTGATTGAGGAGGCTATGTGTGGTCGGAAGGACCGCGACTGGAGCTCCGTCGACTTGATAGAGAAGCGGAAGAGATAAATATCGGTGGTTAGAATTTTTTAACAAATAGTAATAAAACCTAGGTAAAAAATGTAAGGTAAACGACTAAGGCCATGTTTGGTTATGCAAGGGCAAAAACGGAATGAATTATAACTTATGAGCTGGTCAACGAAAATAGTGACTTTTGAACTTGGATGTTATTGTTAGGCTAAGTGGTACTTAAGTGTAATGGCCTTATCTAAGAGGGGTATATGTAATTAAGTCATTATACTAATATAGGTTACTCATGTTCGAGCTTTTATGTAAAAGAACACCATCGAAAAGACAACTACCCTTTGAAAAAACAAATACTACTCGACTTGATTACTCGCAAGTAGCAAATACCCGCATAAACCAAAAAAGGAAAAGAGAGTATGTACTGTGCGTTATGAGAGGTCTTTTAAAATATGCTCACGGGTTCTCAATATCGGGTATGAATTACACTCATTATGGATAAAATTGGACTTCAGCTAGAATTTTAGGCTCATTCCATTAGTGTGGTCTGGATATATCGAATTGAAGATCCTTTCAAAGTTAGCCCGTTTTATAACTTATCAAACGTTGGCCCATGACCCACCCAACCTGGGCTGGATATGGGGTGAAAGAATGGGCATTTTGATGGGTTATACTGTAAAGTAATTCAAATCTTGACAAGCATCGGACATCGACTGGCACTCCACTTTTGTACCAAACAACAATTTACACACACTGGTAATGCAGAATTGGCCTGCCATTTGCTGTGATAAAAGCTACTGCTATACAAATTGTCCTCGATGGTTCTAATCAATGTAGGTAAGTCAGTACTCTATAACACTGACGGCCAGCTTGAGCTAATAAACTCCATCAAAAGGGACCCCTGAAGAAACCATGTGCTGCAGAAAAGAAACTACTAGATTTTACGACTAAAACAGGACGATAAATGAACCATTAGATAGCGCTGAAGAGAGTAAATAAGCTCTGTCAGAACTTAGAAGCCAGTAAAGACTTGTCATTGCTAGATATCCCAGCTACTGTAAGTATATAACATTTCTGCAGCTACAAATATACAGGAGATACAAATATTTATACAAACACACGGTTACATGTGAATACAGCAAAAAAACGAGATTTTTACTGTTCAAACACTATTGTCTTTCTTGCGAGGAGGCCACAAGATAAATGCTGAATAAAACTTACACGCTCACAGTATAGAACAAGAACACATGCTTTGCCTGGCAGCCTCATCAACCTTCTTCTCTGTCAATACATATTGATAAGCTTCAGGTACTATGCAGTTAACGGAGAATGGAAATTATAATATCCAAGCTAGAAATCAGATGTATTTTTGTGATCCTTATATTAGCTAATTTGTGAATACATCAGCTATTAGAGGAAGCACCGAACGTATGCATATAAATTTTTCTAAACTATCTGCTGAGTAGATTTACGCCAACTATACAGAGTCCCAAGTACAAATCATGGACAAAGGCAATATTACTGCAAGAGAACATATTTACCATTTAATGAGAATTTCCTATCGGATATAAACATAAGACCTGTGTATTATGCATATGAAGTACACTTGGATTTTATAGTTCGAAGAAATACCCACTGGGTGAACTTCTCATTACTCAAAGTTCACTTTGTTACAATATGCCTGTGACAAACCCAAGTCTGATGCAGTTCAACTTTAAAGACACAAATAACCTTCAACTGCATTCCAACTTGTTCTATCAGAAGAATCTGAAGCTATTCCGTGCTACGGAGTATATAATGCCTGAAGTAGTGAAGTGTGATGTCTCACAAAAATCAAGTGAGCAACATAGCCCTGTAATATATGTTAAATGTCTTTCTCCACTCGCCCCACTAAGAAAAAATGCATAGTTCTTACAGAACTGGAGTTGGATTTACAAAGAAATCATAGTCATGCAGAAACAGAGTAAAATAAGAGTCATCAAAGGTAGAGGCGTAAATAAATCGTTGACAGAGTTAATGAATCACCTGTTTTTGTTTTTGCTAAAGATGGCTGTACAACAGCATGCATTGTAATAACTCCTTTAGGTAGCTCACCAAAGGGTGTCTTGCATTGTAAAACAGTCTTGTTATTCTCTAAAATCTTCCCAGCACTTATTAGCTTGACATCGTTCGCTGCCTTGGGAGCAACTTTTTTATCTGCCAAGGTGCACATGACAGTTCATTTAATCAAAACACAAATTTGATAAAATGACTCAGTGATAAACATATAACACTGCGTTTCAAGGAATTACGACTAACTTGCAAGCATTTTGATTTCACAAGTGAATTCTGTCCTCCTCTCTAATTCCGCAATTCTACTAAGTACATGACTCAATCAATCAACATTTTACAGGCCAAATTAGAAACGGAACCGAGTTCAGAGAATCGGATATCAACACAGATATAATATTATAAACACTCACAAACTCAAAATGGACAGAAAATTACAATTTGACACGATAAGCATACAAGACCACTTGAAGATATATGACTATCACGCAAACATTTCGATTTCAAAGCTAAATCTCCCTTGTCCCTGATTCAACAACCTAATTATCAACATCACAACTCATTAAATCACAATTCTACAGACCAACTTAGAAACACAGCTGAATTCATAGAGTCGTATATCAATACGTACACAAGTAACAAAAACATTTTGATTTCACAACTGAATCTCACTTCCTTCCTAATCTGGCCACTCTATTAATTTTATTGACTTGACAGCTCAATCAATCATAGTTGAACTGAACACATTAAACACAGCTAATCCAAAGAGTTTAATATCTAGACAAGTTAACAAACTCATTCAAACACAAATTCAATACCATAACTCAGCTCACAAACAGGAAGTACAATAAACACATAAGACAACGCTTCAAGGACATACAACCAACACACAAACATTACAAATTCACAGCTGAATCTCTTATCAATTACATAACTCAGTCAATCATAATCCTTCAAACTGAATCATAAACACAGCTGAATTTTTAGAGTTAATAATACGACAAATTTGGCAATTCTAATGAATAACTTAACAAAGCTACAGGCCAGATTAGACAAAGCTGAACTAAAAGAGTCGAATATCAACACAATTCTATGGATCACTCATTCAAAACTAAGTCGGCTAATTCTATCAACTTCACCACTCATGAATTCAAACTCCAGAGACCAAATTAAACACAGGTGAGTTGAAATAACCAAATAACAGCACAGTTTAACATAATCACTTATTCAAAAGTGAGGCAAAATTACAGGATGACCTTTAGGCCACTCGGAGACGATTCTCTCCTTGAGCATCGCAACAGTTGCCGCCGGAGAATAGCGAAAGGGACCGATATCTGATCCATCGTACAGCCGGAATTTGAGCTCCACCAAATCCTCCTCCGGCATCTGCTCACCAATAACTCAATCACAATATCTACAAATTCGACCCAATACACCTCAAAATCAACCAATTTTGTTTCGCGGGAATTGGAAGAGCAAGGAAACCTAGAGTGGATCTTGATGATGGTTTACGGGTCTCAGCTGTTTGTACTGTACGGTTTGAATTTGTATTTATTTTTCCAGAAAAAAAGTAGAACATGGAATCAATTTTTAGTTTTGTTTTGGGTGAGAATTTTATTCACTTTACTTGAAGATACTGGTAAAGTGATATTTTCATTATCAGGTCGAATCTATCTATCAGTTTAATTTGTCAGTTACGAACTTACAATGACCAATTGACCATACTCCATTAGGTTTGACTGCTGGAAATATTTTTCTCAAGGTTGTGTTTCTCTGCACCCTTCTTTATCCCAGCTTCACTGGCTAAATTGGGTGTACCGTGTACGTATCAAGTTCTGCATGACATAGAGATTATCGAGCTGTTTGGACCGGAATTATAATTGAGTCCATTTTAATTGAGGTGAATTGATGAATATTGACGAAATTTTAATTGAATTGTTAAAATTTATGTTTGGTATAAAATTAAAATTTTATAGGGTTTTGAAAGAGAGAAAAAACATAATTGAGTTGGATTTAATTATCTATTTGAAACTCACAAAGTCTCATGAGAGACGGTCTCTAAATAACTTATCTAGAGACGACCTATGTTATTAATAAAATCATGCATGTTATTAATCAAAATGTCTATGTTATTAATGAAACAAATCTTGTTGTAATATGAAAAAACACCAATCTTTAAAATATAGGTGTTTTGAACATGGATGATTTTCTTGACAATATAGGATAAATTATTTAGAGGCTGTCTCCCAGGAGACTTAATTTTTGAAACTAAATGGGGATAGTCAAACACAAAATGGGTTCTCTCAATTAAAATGGAGAGTGAATTTTAATCCAAACAGCATGTAAATCATTTTTTATATGCAAGTTGTGTTTCATAGTTTATTTAACTAGAATTATATGAATATCCCTCTTTACCCAAATTAGTATCATTGACACGCGAATTACTGTTGGTGTTGTACAATAAAACAAATCTAACAACTTACTCAAAATATTAAATAAAGTATCTTAATTTGCATAAAATTGTGAAAAGTTAAAGATTTTTCCAAATAACTTAGTACTAACTCGTGGCCATGCCACGATATAATTTACTTTTAAAAATAAATAGAAATATGAGAATAAAATAAATTAATCGAAAAAAATAAGATAGTCAAAATTCATTGTAAACAACGTTGGCCGTGGTGTATGTGTGCAATCATTCGTCCAATACTATATCATTGTGTCTTTGTTTATGGTAACTATAGAAAATGTAAAATACGACTCATCATGACGTATATGCTTTGAAAGGGGTAAGATCCAATCCGAACCCGTTCAGAACCCGACGGATTGATAACATATAGTAGTATTTTATATTGGGTCCCTACTCGTACATAACACGTTAATTAATAACTTATACTCCAATCTGAACCAAAATAAAATACAAAAATGTATGACGCAATTAATATGGTTGGTTCCCAACAACCCCTGGAGTAGTATGTGCTCTACCCCCACCACACACACAAAAACAATTATTCTACAAACATAATTTCTAAGTTACTGTGATTTTTTAGGCACCCCACCCCGGATTTTTTTTACTAACTTAACCATAAAAAATGATGCACTTCGGGTATTGTCACAAAGGTTTGGAACGGGTTCGAGTATATGTCCGACTCGGATATGAACATCATTATTTCAAACGGGTTTGAATTCAGGTTGGATAGAACCCGAACCGTTTAAAAGTAAAATGACGGAATACCAGTGGAATAACTGTGTTCTTGACTCTTGGTAATTGTCATAACTTAGTAAGCATGTATAGAAAAATGTGTGCGCTGGAATATATAATTGGAAATTGTTTATACTTTATACACATATGGTGTGAAATTTAATATCCTATTGTCTAAGAATTTTTTCTAACTAATGTTTGATGGTACACAAAAGATGTGTCAAAGTGCAAATCCTTTAAATCAAACTTCACCATAGAATACAAATTAACACAACTTTAAACGTCCTTTCATGTTAAACTATATAAGAATGTATGAGTTTCATTCATGTAAGCTTGGATTAGCTTAGTATTATCCTTAAAGTATATAATCCACTTCATCAACATATATCTATTATATCGAAATGTTTTAATTTTGTAATAGTTGTACACTCAAACTTATTCACATGATAACTATGACTTAAATAAGTATATTATTTAGTATTTTTATACTTCTTTTATGCTTGGACCATCCATATTTGGAGAAACACCAATTGAAACGTAAAAAAAAAAATCAGAAAAAAAATACGGCAAACTAAATTTTCTTTACCGGGCATGAAGATGGAGATAAATGAGTAAATGACTTGTATATAGGTAGGTTTAATATTGCAAATGGATAGTTGTTGTTATGTTTATTAGTATCCAAAATTTAAATTTTAGGTCGTAAACATTTGACTGTAAAAAACATATTAGTAGACTTGTGCCAATCAATCTTTATAAATTCGTTTGGCCAGTGGTTGGATCGGAGTTCCTAGCTGTACGATTGATTAATCAAGTAAGAATTTTTAGTTTTCCTTCTTTTTAGTATATAAAAAAATCATTATAAAATAATGTAGTAGTATATAATGCTGCCATATTTTCTTTTTAATAGTGAGGGATCACTATAAAGATTTAAATTATAATTAAAGCTCATACACATCATTAACTTACTCACCTGTATTTTATTTACTACTAATTCACAAAGTACTTTAGCCACATTTCGTCAATGATAACAATAACTCAGTTAATTTACGTTATGGTAAAGAACGAACACGTTCTCAAGGTTATTCTTTCTTATCCCAATCGTGCAGTGTAAACTTTGACTCTTATTGTAGAAGATGAGTCTCTTGAGGTTGAGGTTGGGCTTGAGAAGGATACTTCTCCTTTAGTGGATGGTGTGATTGAAGGTGGTAATTGGCTGACTGCTAATGGGGTCAGCTTGGATTATTCTGTTCCTGAAATTGACTCTGATGGCTTATGCATTTGCTTCTATGATGAAGATGTGGAATACGAGGTTGCTAAATGGAAGAATGCATTGGTTCTATACGTTGTTGGCGCGGAACATACATTTAGTTATATGGAGAACTTTGTGTATAACGTGTGGGGTAGTTTTCAAAGCCAACATTGCATTAACACGATTCTGGATTTTTCATTGTTAGATTTGATTGTGCTGTTGACTGTGATAAAGTTTTAGCTGGGGACCGTATACTATAAAAAATCATCCAGTTATACTTCGCAAATGGACTTCGAATTTTGTGTTTGCTAAGGAGAACTTCACTGTGTTGCCTATTTGGTTAACTTTGCCTGGGCTTCCTCTACAATAATGGGGGAAGAATAGCTTGGGAAGGCTAGCCAGTGTAGCTGGTAAACCTCTCCGTACTGATGAATGCACTATGAATCAATCGAGGGTGGCTTTTGCTAGGATTTTGGTTGAAGTTGACATCAGTCAGCCTCTTGTTACTTTTGTCCGAATTAAGAATTCCTCTGGGAAGGTTCTTCAACAGCCAATAGTTTATGAATGGGTTCCCGTGTTCTGTTCTAAATGTCAAAGACTAGGACATAATTGTCATGTAGTTGTTTCACGGAAGGACCAACATGTGCCTATTGATCAAGGTAGAAGGAAAGATCCTCCTCAACCTGGCCAATGGGTGGTTGTTGGAGATAGAAGACCAGGGAGATAAGAGATTCATAAGGCTCATCGCAACCAATTTGATGCATTACAGTTTGTTATTTCAGACACTAAAGAGTTAATACCACATGATATACCTTTTGGTTCTTTTGAAAGACTAGATAGGACTCAAGCAGGTCCTTCTTCTACCCCTATGATTTCTAGCTGGAATGTTAGGGGCTTAAATAAGTCGTTACAACAGGTAGAATTAGGTATGTTCTTGAGAACTCATAATGTTAGTTTAATTGGTGTTTTGGAAACAAGAGTAAAGCAGCATAATTCTCTGCGAATTCAGAAATCTTTTGGCCCTAATTGGGAGGTTGTTAACAACTATATTGCTGCTGCTAATGGTAGAATCTGGGTGATGTGGGACTCGTCTCGAGTGCAGTTCCAGTTCATCTCGTGTTCTGATCAACTAGTACATGGTTATGTGGAATCTGTTTCAGGAGATTTTGTTCTTTTGTTACTTTTGTTTATGGTGCTAATACTCTTGAAGGGCGATCCTCGACCTGGAAGGAAATGCGAAGACTTTCTGTTGGAATTCTGGAGCCTTGGTTGGTCTTAGGGGATTTCAACAACGTCTTATATTCAGGAGGTAGGTTGGGGGCTCCATCGTCACAGATGGTGAATGTTCTGACTTCAGAGATGCTATAGCTTTTTTCCAATTACAAGAACTAAACTACATTGGGTGGCCCTTCACTTGGTGTAATAAGCAGAGTACTAACCTCATTTACACCAGGATAGATAGGTGTTTTGGGAATTCTCAGTGGAATCAGAAGTTTAGTAATGTTATAGTGGAAGTGCTTAATTCGGGAGGGTCTGATCACTGTCCTCTTTTGGTGAAGTGTGGGCTTCCTATCCAGCATCCCAGGAGGCAATTTAAATTCCTCAACTGCCTTGTTGAACATGATGAGTTTCTTTCTACTGTGTCATCAGTTTGGGGTGTGCAGATTGCAGGTGTTAAAATGTTTCGCATATGGTCTAAGCTTAAACTGCTGAAGAGTCCCCTGAAAGGCCTAATACAGTACTATTCACATGTGGATAATAAAGTTGCGGCTACTAGAGCTCAGGTTGACTCTCTTTAATTTTCCTTGAGAGATGATCCGCTTAATGTCACTTTGTTTTCTGACTTTACTATGGCACAAAGAGAATATGAAAAATGGTGTCTGATTGAATAGAAAATCTTGAAGCAAAAGACTAAAATCCACTGGCTCAAGTGTGGAGATGGTAACATTAAATTTTTTCATGCCAGCTTGACCTCTAGGAAAAGGGGTAATATCTCTGTTCTTTTTTTATGTCAATGGCAGGAAGCTGACTGAGGAAGCTGACATTAAAACTGAAGTCCTATTCTTCTATCAAGCTTTGCTTGGAACGCCTGCTATTGTAACTAGAGAAATTGATTCTGACATAGTTCGGAGGGGCAATGTTCTTACTTTGGCACAGCGAACTACTTTAGTTTAGCCTGTTACTGCGAGGGAAGTTTATATGGTTTTACAGACCATTGGTGATGATAAAGCTCCTTTCATCGATGGTTATTCTTCTAAGTTTTTTAAAGGGGCATGGAGAATTTTTGGTTCAGATGTCACTGCTGCTGTACAGAATTTCTTTAGAACTGGTAAGATGCTTAAGAGAATTAATGTTACTCAAATCTATCTTTTGCCCAAGCATCGCAATGCCTTTCTCACTAAGGACTACAGACCCATTGCTTGTTGTACTGTCCTATACAAACTCATTTATAAGATTCTTACTTCTAGAATGAGTGTAATTATGGATTATTTGATCAGTGAGGAGCAGGCTGCCTTTGTCCCAGGTCGATTCATTCATGACAATACTATTCTAGCACAAGAACTCATTCGAGGATATGGAAGGAAAAATCTGTCTGCTAGGTGTATGGTGAAAACGGATCTTCAGAAGGCTTATGACTCCATTCATTGGGGGTTTATGGAACAACTCTTACGAGCTTTTAGGTTTCCTGACCAATTTGTTGGATGGTTGGTGACTGGACTCACAATGGTCACTTATCATATTTGCTTGAATGGACAGGTAACATCGCCATTTGCTGGTAAGAAAGGTCTTAGGCAAGGTGACCCTGTCTCACCTTATTTTTTTGTACTTCCAATGGAGTATCTGAGCAGAAGTTTGAAACAGTTGAAAGAGAATGCTTGCTTCAATTATCATCCTAAATGCAAAGTGTTGGGAATCACCCATCTTACATTTGTTGATGACCTTCTGTTTTTTGCAAAAGTCAATATGGATTCTATTCGCACTTTGTTGGATTCTTTCGACATGTTTAGCAAAACATCCGGGTTGATTGCTAATAAGAGCAAGAGTGAAATTTATTTTGTTGGGGTTTCTTTAGAGAGGAAAATGGCTATCTGTCAAGCAGTTCAGCTACATGAGGGTACCCTCCCCTTCAGATATCTGGGGGTCCCTTTGAATGCTAAAAGATTGTTCATAGTTCAATACCAACCATTATTGGAAAAAATGGTTTGCAAGATTAGGCATTGGACTTCCAAGTTGCTGAGCTATGGAGTCGAGTTCAACTTATCCAGAGTGTTCTTTATGCTATACAAAATTTCTGGAGCCAACTCTTTCCTTTTCCAAAGAAAGTTATCAAAGCTGTAGATACTATTTGTCGACAGTTTCTATGGTCTGGAGATGTTGGTGATTGCAGGAAAGCTCTCGTATCTTGGGATAATATTTGTAGACCACAAAGTGAAGGGGGTCTAAATCTGGTTCACTTGGCTAGCTGGAACAAAGCTTGCATACTGAAACTTATGTGGGCTTTACATCTCAAAGCAGACAAGTTGTGGATTCATTGGATGCACGCCAAGTGATTCCTCTTACTATATGAAAGGGCTTTCGGTTTTGTACATGGAGGTCCCGGTTGATTCCTCTTACTTATTTAAGAGAATTTTGAAGTACAGAGTTTGCGTGATTGAGGCAGATACATGGCGTTACCAGCTTACCTTGCATCACTATCATATGAAGTCCATTTATTCACTTTTGCGACCAGCTCTAGATAAAGTATCCTGGAGAGAACTTGTGCTCAACAACATTGCTACTCCCCGTGGCAAATTCATATTTTGGTTGGTTCTTTGAGGGCGTCTTGCAACAAAGGACAGATTGCAGCAATTTAATGTTCAGGTTGATCTGTTGTGTGTTTTTTGCAAACAGTCTCCAGAGACTATGGAACATCTATTTTTCCTTAGCCTAGTTGTTCAACCTGCGTGGAAGGCTTTATTGATATGGTCAAGACATAGTTGCATCATAGGTGGCTGGACTGTTGTTAAGGATTGTTTGATTCGGGCAGTTAAGGGGAAACATCCAGTACGACGTGTGCTTAAGGTGCTATCTACTGAATTTATTTATGCAATTTGGATGGAACGGAATCGACGTATATTTCAAGACACTGCCATGGATTTTACCACTCTACTGCGGAATGTTGTGCAAGTTGTTGTTTGCAGATCTATGGTACACAAAGAGTTGTATCTTTATTGCTCTACCCGCTTAGGATATCCAGTTTATTAGTATTTGACTTTGTGTAATATTTTACTCTTTGTCATGAGATGTTGTACTCGTTTGCCTACTTGGACTAAAAGCTGCATTGTTCCAAAAAAAAAAAAAAAATTGACTCTGCATTTACCTCTGCCTATTAAGAATCACAAATAAAAGGGTATTACTCTGTATCCAAGTCAAATATGTCCAGAATAATATTTTGCAACCACTCCAACCTCATCTGGTGGAGCCTATTGTAAAAAATAAAAGCACTAAATTTATCTTGATCCATATCAAATAAAAAAAAAAAAAACAACTCGAGAAGAATATGCGTAGAGTTGTATTTAAGTGCACCATTATAGTAGATAATATTGTTGTTGTTAGCCGACTTTATGAAAACATGCGAGTGATAATGTAAAAAGGATTTAGATGAATTCGTCTTGGCACGGCGAATTTAAATATATGTTCAAATTATTTTTCGGAGTTTTGTATATAAATTTATATGAGATTTTATAAAACTATATATGCAGTCAATATACAAAAATAAATAAACGGTGAAAGATATACTGGCTGAAAATGCAACTAATTCCACAAAATTCCCGTGGCGATGTCACGATATAGTTTACGTTTAATAAAAATAGAAATGGGAGGAAAAATAAATTAATCGAGACGTTTTCCCACAATAATGATCTTGGTATGTATAATACAAATATACCAAAACAACATCATCATAAGAACACCCAACTGATAATCTATGTGCTAAAATGTTAACCTCACGTTTAACTTGGCAAAGCCCAATACTCCATCAAATACATGATTTTTTTTGAAAAGTGAAACAAAAGGGCAAAGCTAAAATTTATCGATTTAATAATCACCAAAGAACAATCACTTTCAATTACTACATGTTGCCACTCAAAATCTCGAACAAATTTTGTTTTTGTAATTGTCCCTTGTTTTTAATTTGGCTGGCCAACATTCCGCATTTTCAGCAACCATAACACATAAAAATTTCACCAAGCAATAACATTGCCCTCATGATCCCTAGCAACAACACTAATACGTCTTATTCAGGCTCTGGTCAACCGTATCAAAATTTCACGTAGGATGGCTGGAATTTGAATGAATCTGGTAGATTTAGCCCATCAACTTTATACATTATATAAGAACATAATCTGAGCGCTAAAACATTAGCCTCACCTTTAACCTGGCAAAACGTCATGGAAAAAAAATTCTCCCCCCCCCCCCCCCCCCCACCCCACTTGACTCTGCTCAACCATAGAATTGCAATTTAAAATTGAAAATCTAAATATCTATTAATTTCTTGTTAAATATATGGGTCGAGTATTAAATATTTAATAAATAATCTACTTTTTAAATTTCATTATTTCATTTTATCTTATTTAATAAATTTATATTTTATTTTAGTCAATAAAATGATTTATTTATTTAATAATAATAATCTAGATTGGTGCATATATATAGATTCGTCTTGTCACGGTGAATTCAAATATATGTTCAAAATATTTTCGGAGTTTTGTAGATAAATTTATATTAGATTTAATAAAAACTATATATGTAGCCAACACAACAAAAATAAATAGTGGAAGATATATAGGTGAAAATGCAACTAATTCCACAAAATTCCACGCAAGATTGAATTTATTTAATAAATACTCTATTTTTAAATTTGCATTAATTTAATAAATTTATATTTTATTCTAATGAATAAAATGATTTATTCAAATAATACTATTCAAGATTGGTGTATATGAATTCGTCTTGTCACGACGAATTCAAATATATGTTCAGAATATTTTTCGAATTTTTGTAGATAACATTATATGAGATTTAATAAAAACTATATATGCAGTCAACTTACCATAAATAACAATGAAATATATACTGTGCTGAAATAACAATGAATTAAATTAATCTGGTGGGTTTTGACCATTGTGCTTTACAAGTGCATATATATATATATATATATATATATATATATGGATGGATAACAATATTATATCCATATCAATAATCTAATTAAGTATATGTCAACTCCATCTTTATACCCTCCCGTCACGCAGAACTTTATACATTTGTCATTTTCAGGTGTCACATAGAACTTCATATATTATTAAAAAAGTAAGCTACCTCACACCCAACAAATAATAAACAATCTCAACTTTACACTCAAATTATTTATTTTTCCTCTATAATTACACTTATTTTCCCATTTTTTAAATTATATCGTTATTTTAACTTTTCACATAAAACTGCGTACTAACTCTAATGTATGAAGTTCTCGGAGACGGAGGAGTACTAGTTATAAAGATCATAGTCTGCCCTAAGTTATTTGAACAAAAATGAGTTGAAATCCATTTGTAGTTGACAAATAAAAGGATGAATTTACAGTTTGTTTGATTTCCTTTTATTTTGTTTTCATCTATTACTTTTTTGTTTGCCTAATGACCCTCCATTTTGGACCTTAGAGATGTACGCGTACGGGTGCTCATAGTTTTAGAAGTACTAAACATTCAACCTATCCGTCTATATATGACGGGTGAGTTTTTTTCCCTAACTGTGACTGATCGGTCGGTATTTAAGATGGGTGGATGTCGGACAGTTTAGCAGGTATCACTGTGAAAAAAGATGAATATGAGGCTAGAAGTTGATAAAGACATGTGAAAAATACTAAATCAAGTACTAGTACACAATCAATGACTACGGTATAGGTCAAATTTCAACTTTAAATACGTTAAAAAATACAAGTTCATAATTCAAAATATAAAACAGATTAAGCGAAGAACAAGGGTTTCACAACAATATGAACATTGTGATACAAAATTTCGCTCAAAAAGACTTTATGACTTTAATTTGTACTGAAATGATGCGTGAAAGATAGGCAGACAGATGCAAAGTTTCGTGCAATGTTTTACTCGAAGTTTCGCTCAATGTTTCTTGACGAAATATACAACTTCAAGTAGATAACAAGTTTTCCTTTTTTCACAAACTTGAAATGCAGTATTGATGCAGTGGTGTAAAGAAAGCATGCAAACCAAAATTATAATGGTTCGATAAAAGTGCCTACGTACGTCCACTCTGCAAACGTTTACTTTTGAGACTTAGATCTTGATAACACTTACAACTGCAAGCACTCAAAGACAACAATTCTTGTCCTTTTCTCTTGTTCATGTCTAAGCTATCCGCACTTAGCACTCAAAATATATTTTTAATTTCTATCAGAGTACAGAAAAACCTCTATAAAATAATAATGTTGGGACCGGGATATTTTATTAATTTAGCGAGATATTATATAATCGATAATTAATAATTTATTAATATAAAGAGGTTTCACGTATATGCATAATTGAGGGACCGGGATTTTTTAAAAGAGGTTTTATGTATATGCATTATTGACCATAAGGGCCTTTAAAATGTACTATCGAAAAAGATTATACCGTAAGATTTTTGGAAGGCTATGAGTTGGACATTTCTTCTCCCGAAAAGGTAAATGTTTTAAATGCTATCAATCTGGCCGTCTCAGCTTCGACAGTGAATGTGCAACAAGAGGCCATATCAAATTACTTTCGACACTGCAAAATTTGTTCGGCAAATCAAACCGACTAAAGTGGTTTAAATGATACAAATTATGGAGAAGACATTAGTGAGCTTGAGAACTTGATTACAGGTATACATTACTGACACAAAATGGACGTGAATCACTTGCTAGATTTTCCGAGTGAAAATAATGAATGTTACAAAGTTCAGAGCATTATTGACCATAAGGGCCTTTAAAATGTACTATCGTAAAAGATTCTACCGTAATATTTTTGGAAGGCTATGAGTTGGACATTTCTTCTCCCGAAAAGATAAATGTTTTAAATGCTATCAATCTGGTCGTCTCAACACTTCGACAGTGAATGTGCAACAAGAGGCCATATCAAATTACTTTCGAAACTGCAAAATTCGTTCAACAAATCAAACCGGCTCAAGTGGTTTAAATGATACAAATTATGGAGAAGACATTAGTGAGCTTGAGAACTTGATTACATGTATGTATTACTGACACAAAATGGACGTGAATCACTTGCTAGATTTTCCCAGTGAAAATAATGAATGTTACGAAGTTCAGAGCATAGAATAAATAGGGGTGGATACCATTCGAAATCCGGTAGATGATGAAGCTGAGGATGATTCAATGGCTTTGGAATCAGTCACTCGCAAATAAGCATTGCAAGCGACAACAATTCTTCAAAACGTTCTGTTGCAGTACGAGAAGACAACACCACATGTCTCGAGTGCAATGGGGAAGATTCAGAGATGAACTAAAAACAGTCTTAAAAGTTTCAAGTGGATAACACAAATATATATAGAATTTTTTAGTAATTATTAATGTATAGTTTCGTTGGACCAATATATATACACTGGAATTATAAAAAAAATATTATTTTATTATTTTATTGATTGGGGTCTAAATTCATTAGGACAGGACAAATTATTAGTATTATCGAAGTTATTAACTTACCGAATATTAATTTACGGAGGTTTTACTTTACATTACACTGACTACACTCATTCAAAGTCCAACGCAAGTTGCATGTTTTAATTTTCAATTTAATGTAGGACTTAATGTTGCATCTATATGGCTCATGTCAAACTTCTACTCCCATACTAATTATTTAAATGTGCCATTTTGGGCTACCAGTATCACATGTGGTAATGTAGACCCCTCAAATCTAACCAAATCATAGGTACATGCATGCACCCCTAATATTTTCATTAAATGCAATTGCTTCCATAATCCATTTTTTTTTTTTGGAACGAAAGAACTTGTCTTATTGATACCAAAAACAGAATACGTACATTTAGGGGCTGACCATATCGTCCAAGCCCAAATCATAAAATAACTTGAATAGACTAGTGCAAACATGAAATATCTAAATCACTCAGATAGAACTTGGATCAATGCAGCTGACTTCCGGCTTCTACATCGGAGTGTGGTAATCTGTATCACCGAGCTAATGGTACCTTGCATATCGAAGTTGCGTTGTTTGAATATCTTTCCATTTCGAGCCTCCCAAACATGGTAGAAGACCTCAGCCAGTAGAGCACGGAACACCGAGGCCTTCCCCCCTTTGCCTCTCGCCATTCTTCTTGTCCAGCCAATTAATTGTTGCCAACTCGTGATTCTTGGGTGGGAAACCCGTAACCATGTCAAAATTCCACGGAGAACCCCATATGTAATGGAGCATTGGAAGAATAGGTGGTCAATGGACTCATCTCCATCGCAAAAACTGCACTTACCATCCGTGAATATACCATAATATGCCAATCGGTCTTTTGTTGCGTCGGTGTAAGGCCAACCACATAATGAAAATAGCCTTTGGTCGAGCTTGGTTGTGAATGACAAGATCACACCACTCCACTTTGGCTGGTCTACCACGAAGAAGCACATAAATGGCTCAAATGGAGAACTTAGGGGCAGCAATCTGCTCCATCCATTCTTGAGCTCCGCAAATCATCTCCCGAATCCGAATAATAGCCTTCATTGTCGAAGAGCTACAAATAGGTACTGACCATTCATCCATATCTTGATCTTTTATGTAATAGCAATGAATCCATTTGACCCACAACGAATCAGCCTTCGTTTGGATCTTCCACAAGAGTTTAGAGATTAGAGCCATATTCCAGACATGTAAGTTGATAATATTCAAGCCGCCACAACATCTCGGGGTACAAACCTGCTGCCAAGATACTAGTGCTTTGTGATAGTTGCCATCCTTACCACTCCACAGAAAGCTCCGACAGATGCGCTGAATATGGTCCAGTACCGCTTTAGGGAAGGGGAACACCTGTAGCCAATAAGAGGTAATAGAGGTGATTACACTCTTAATTAGCTGCTCCCTACCGGCATAGCTTAAGAGTCTTGTCGTCCAATGATTGATTCTTCCCAGGACACGATTAATTAAAGGTTGATACTGCTGGATAGTGAGTTTCCGATGAGATAAAGGAACATTCCATAATCCATATTACCAACACATAAGTTTATGTTTACTCCCTTATTTCATTTTTAACAAAAAATCAAATTCAACCATTTTATGTATACAAAGTCTCATGAGACGGCCTATATTATTAATAACTTATCAAGAGATGGTTTCTAGATAACTTATCTAGAGACGGCCTATGTTATTAATAAAATTATCATGTTATTAATCAAAACGTTTATATATGTCGTTAACGAAAAAAGTCTTGCAGTAATATGAAAAAAATACCAATGTTGAGAACATAAGTGTTTTGATTAATAACATTGATGATTTTATTAAAAAAAAAGATAAATTATTTAGAGACCGTCTCTCAGGACACTTACTCTTATATGTAATATAACGTTAAATATTTATAAATAAACTTAGTTCTCTCGAGTAACATCGATTAAAGTGAGTGGAATAAATGTATATAATAAGTACTACACATACAATCTCATCAAGTATTGTATAATGCATTTTGTACAAATAATCCACATTGACATGATGAGAAAAAATTGATTTAATTTCCCCACTTTACTTCTATTGGGTTATATTATTATTTTGAATAAGGCGTGTTCTTAGTCATGCATGAGAAATTGGGGGCTGAGACATGAATTCAACTCGGGTGTGGAGAGATACTTTGAATTATTTTTAGGCATGAGAAACAATATATGCGGGTTGTGGGCTTGAACAATTAATCCTAATTTTAGCCCGATAATCATATTTGATACAAATGTAAATTATAAGTATCATGCCTCTGATTAAGCCCCGGACTTGAACATGTCATATTCAACAAAGACTTCCAAGTCCCGAAGGACGTCGAGGTGTGAAACAAACCCTCGAGGCCTCTAGCTTGCGGGATTTCACTTTAAGGACGTCTCGTCAGAAGATCAACTTACTCAACCACATATGGAATAAGCCTTCAGGGGACTCCTCTTACGGGTATACATTGAACTTGAAGGGCTTGCCTATTAAGCAAAACAAGACATATAAAGAAAAAGTTAAGGTCCAAGTCTACACCTAACCGTCAAGTCTCATATATATATAGGCGAAACGACGACATTCCTAATAATATTAATTACGGGACTAATTAAGCATGTAAATACTTCTCCACGTTCATCTATATATGATGTAATTATTCCAAACCACATTACTATTGAACTCCGATCCACTAGGATCATCGAACTCACAACTCAATTTTTCACGACAAGCCGGTACAAAAGTACATATATAATATAAGCCCCTCTCTTTATCTTACTCACAAGTACTCCACCCACAGAGTTCAAGAAAAAGGAGGATCGTTTAGTACTTAGGTAGCAAACATCATTATCAATATTAATTCATAATATTGTTTATTATAAGTTTTTATATTCAATTAAATCATCATGTATAAATTTTTATATATAATGACGAATTAGATAATATTTCAATTCTAATATACGATTAAAAAAAATAGGTTACAAACCCACTCATTCTCGATCGAATGGCTAATTGAAAAGCAAGTAGCTAGTGCCCAACATTTCAAGAAATTACATGATGCATGGTGATCATTATTATGATATGAATAAAAATAAGTGCATTATATAGAGTTGTTTTTGGCACACTTTGCAGTAATTAACAGGAACACAAGCTAGAGAGCACGAACAACCATCAATAACTTATTAAACGTTAAGATCTTCTACTTCTAGAGCCAAAGGGCACCCGCTTGTTTGAGGAGCGGGACAAGAGAGCCACCAATATGGGCAGCAAGGACCCGATCCACTGACCCGACTAGCTGTCCGCCAACAAACACGACCGGAACCATGACAAGGTGAACCCGCATCAAGGCCTTCTCCATCTCCACCCCGGCAGGTTCCTGGTCGAGCTCGTAGACGGCTGGATTAACCCCCATGCCTCGGAAGAGCCGCTTAACGGCTAGGCACATGCAGCACGTGCTCATGCTGAATATGAGCACCGGATTCTCCGAGGCCAACCGTTGTATGCTCGCCAGGGGATCGGCCGGCATCTGAAGGCTTTGTGGCCTTGGACTGAAGCTCATGTTGTGCGAGTAGGGTTCAATTCGGTAATGAATTTAAGATTGTAATTTGGAAAATTGGTGCTAGTGTGTGTCTATATATACTACTGCTACTGGTATCTATACTATATATCTTAAGTTTCAGTATATAAGATAATTTAAAATTGGTTGTCAATTACTGGTACTATATATATATATCTTAAGTTTCAGTATATAAGATAATTTAAATTTTCCGTGTTTGAGAGTTATTCGTAGTCAAAGTTCGATTTTGTTGACTTTGAAAAAGTCAAAATCGGACAACTGACAAGAGGGAGTATGAACTAACTCTATAGGTACCAATATATGTAGTACGTACTCCCACTATCCCATAACAAATAACAAATTTACTTTTGGGCACGAATTGAAGATTATGTGCAGTGTAAATTATGATGGGAACAAATGCACATGGGTTATAAATGTTGCCAAAAAAATTTGACATTTGTATTGAAAAAGATATAAATGGATATGTGTTATTTGTTGTAGAACAAAGGGAAGTATTAATTTATTTTACAAATTTTGACCAAATTAGTTATAAACTTACATCACAAAAAGAATATGATAGAAATATATAGAAAGTGCAACTACCTAGCTAGTACTATATGAATTTATAATTATATATTCATCAGTGTATCATTTACGGTGTCAGAAAAAGTAAATTTTTCCTCACGAAAAAACTTCGCCACAGGCTTGTCACCATAACACCCTCACAATAGCTTTTATGTGAGGAGGTTTTTGTTCGTCACAAAAAACACAGTTACGGTGACAAATATAATCCTCATAAGATCCAATTGTTTCGTCACGTTTTGTTGCTCAGGGGGGAAATATTTTCGTCACTTTTACAAATAATTCCTCACAATATACAATTGTTTCGCCACGTTTTCTTGCTCAAGGGGGAAATACTTTCGTCACTTTTACAAATAATTCCTCACAATATTCAATTGTTTTGTCACATTTTGTTTCTCAATGGGGTATATTTTCGTCACTTTTGCATATAATTCCTCACATAAACCAAATTTATTATGACGAAAAATATTAAAATTTGTGACAAAAACAGAATCATTACAAAATGTACACACACACACTCGTTCATATCCTAAATTGCATAATAACCAATTGAAAAGGAGCCAATTAATGATGGCCCAGGAATAGGTATATACTAGGATCGCCAAAACACAACAAAAAAGAGCTCGAACTCCAATCCTCCTGACCCAACAACTATAATTATGAATTAAGTCAATAGGAAAGACAATTACAAGATTATAAGACGGGGGTTTTTCTAATTCTTGCTGAAGCACATTATTAATTTCAATAAACAGAGAATACATTAGGAGCAGGAAGAAGAAGATTAAATTAAATAAAATAATAATATAGTACTTCGTCAACAAATTGAATGGTCCATTTGCAAGTGCCCATAATGATTCTGTAACTTCAGCAACTTTGTTTTCATATAAATCATTAATCTGCATTAAAAGATTGTATTATACTCAAAGTGATTACATATCAGCCAAGATTTTTTTTTAAAAAAAATTACTAAGGCCTTCTCTGATTTTTAAACCATTCTGGAAATTTCTTTATTGCTACATCATTTACTTCTAAATCATTGACTTATTGTAATGTAAGCCCCAGAACTTCAGCCTTGTATATGCTGCATTATAATACAAAACGGTTGACCATTCGCTTGTCACAACTAAACATATTAAATACATATATATAATATCACTTTCAAGAATTAAATCTGTAAATTTAACTTACCTCATGTACTTGTCTACTTCTTCGCAGTTTCTTAATATGAAAAGATGAGCCTTATTCAAGTCTTCAACCGGAGGAAAGAGTTCTGGATTGCTAGACCTTCAGCTTACACGTACAAATATGGGTGTGTTCTCAATATTGAGAAAACTGAAAGGTTCTTCACATCTCCACCCGAGAAACCATCATGATTCATTCGCTTTCGATTAAATTAATTTGGTTTCGATCCTGGTAAGATACATTGAAGAGAATGTCAGAATCTCTTTCAAGTTGATTTGTTCTGCAATTGATGCTTCGTCTGGGCGAGCTCTGTTACGTACAAAGTGCTTTAAAGAACCCAGGTTCCTTGAGAAAATAATGAAAAAAAATAGTTAATTAAAAGAAAAATATGTATGTTGCATTAATTAATAATTTAAAAGAAAGTTAGGCAAGGAGTTTACCTTTCAATTGGGTACATCCAACGTGGTTGTACAGGTCCAATAATTTTAGCCTGCTGAGGCAAGTGGACAGCTAAGTGAACCATGACAGTGAAGAATGCCGGTGGAAATATCTTTTTCAATTTGCACAAGATCAAAGGTATATTCTTTGCAAGCTTATCAATATTTTCCACCCTTAATGTCTTGGAACACAACTCCTTGAAAAAATGGCCCAATTCATACAATGCATCATTTACTTCCTTGTTCAAATATCCACGTATTCCTGCTGGGATGAGAAATTGGAGTAGAACATGGCAGTCATGTGATTTTAGACCACAAATCTTTTTTTTCCCTAATACATCTTGAGATGTTTGCAGCATAGCCATCAGGAAATTTCACAGATTTCAAGAATGCACGAATTCCATCTTTTTCAGCAGGAGATATATAGTTTATAACATGCTATTGGCTTTATAGCTTTGTTATCAGACTCGCGTACTTTCATGTGCAGTTCTTCTCTAATTCCCCAATCACACAGATCTTCACGTGCTTTTACAGTATCTTTGGTTTTGCCTTTGATATCAAGCAACGTCCCAAGTATGTTATCGCATATATTTTTCTCAATGTGCATCACATCAAGATTATGTCTGATCAACAAATGTTGCAAATACGGTAACTCAAAGAACACACTGATCTTAACCCAATTAGCTCGTTCAGGAGTTCTTTTTCGTTTCTTAACCTCAGAGTTCTTTCCCGGTTCACCAAACAAATTATGCAAACTATTTAACCAACACACCACATCCTCACCAGATAACTCCCTAGGTTCTGTACGATGTTCCTCTTGGCCATTGAAAGCTGCCTTTTTCTTGCGCCATGCATGAATAATCCTTATCCAGAAAACATCGGTGTCCAATGAAAGCGGTTTTAGATCTTATCTGTATACACCAAATACATCCCTAGGTATAGATAGATATATGAGTATTGTATATTACATTAATCATTCAATAATATAGACATTGCACTTTGAGGCTGCTTAAAAAACTTCCATACTTTAATCAAAGCATAAACAAGAAAAGTAGTTTCATGTTCATCATCAATGTCAAATCAACAACAATGTGACGATAGAAAAGCAAGAAGGCAATGAAGTAGTTTCCAAAATGTTCAAAAAATTAAAAAATAAAACAAAACGAAGGAAGGCGATTATTTGTGAGATGTATGCATTTGTCCCTTCAGCAAACAAAACAAGCAACCGACCAAATAAACAACATAAGTACAATTGAAGAGAGTGATACAAAAAACTGGTTCACAAAACTGAAAACGGACAACATTCCATCCAGCAAGAGTAGAAAACATTAAGTACCTGTATTGAGCGTGTTTCGTCAAAACAACAAGGACAAGCCATTTTTCCCATCGTGATCCATCCTGATAATGAACCATACCCTGAAAAATCACTAATTGTCCACAGAAGTGATGCGTGCAGCTGAAACCTCTCTTGACGATCAACATCATAAGTCTCAACGCCTACTTCCCACAATTCTTTTAACTCATCAATTAAAGGCCTGAGGTAGACAACAATATCTTTTCCTGGACTATGTGGACCAGGAATAAGTAGTGACACTATATGAAACTCTTCCATCATGAACTTATGAGATGGTAAATTGTATGGTATAAGCAACACCGGCCACATGCTATAAGAATTTCCCAAGTCTGACCATGACGTAAAGCCATCAGCTGCCAACTTCAAATTGCAAGGATCTTGAGAAAAATGAGGATAAAGTTCATCAAAATGCTTCCATGCCGGAGTATCAGCAGGATGTCTCATTACACCCTTCTCCTCTACACGTTCTTCTTTATGCCACTTCATATCTGATGCTACTTCACTAGACACGAAAAGTCTTTGTAGTCGTGGCTTTAAAGGGAAGTGTCTCAATACTTTATGAGGAGTCCTATTGCCCTTACCATCATCAGTTTCCCACCTGGATTCATCACATATAGGACATTTTTCTTTACTTTCGTTCTCTTTGAAGAATAATACACAATCATTTTTGCACACATCAATGTCGTCATATCCCAAACCCATCTCATCTAGGATCTTCTTAGTTGCATAGTACGATGTTGGAAGTGTATGACCCTCTGGTAAGATCTCATTCAGTAATGCGAGTAGCATCTCGAAACTTTTATTGCTCCACAAATTTTGAACCTTGATGTGAAGCAATTTAGTGACAACACTAAGCAAAGATTTACTACAACCTGGATACAATTCACGTGTAGCATTTATACGAAGTCTAGCAAAACTTTCAGTCTTATCCTTTTCTTGTTGCACTCCAGCCAAATCATTCAACATGTCATCTAAACCATCATTAAAATCAGGCCCCATATCTGAATTCTCTTCTATATCATCATCACTACCAAATGGGTCTTCCTCAACCTTTTCTCCATGAAATATCCATTATGTATAAGAGTAGCAAAAACCATTTACACGCAAGTCCTCCCTCACCTTCGCAAAAGGCTTCTTTCGTGTATTGTTGCAGCGACGACATGGATAATGAATGAATTCATTCAGTGGCTTCAGGTTTTTAATTGTAAAACTCAGAAATGATTCGACTCCATTAATATATGATTCTGATAAAATATCTGCTTCCCTAGTCCAAATCTTATCCATGATTTTGTATGGTGTTGTAGTCCTTTCTAATCCGGCATATAGACCTCAAACACGCTGATCAATAACCTGAAACTTCAAGAACTTTATTTTTTTTACACAAACAAGCAAGCGACAATCACATATCTAGCTAATCTTGCATTCATAATAATCAATTCGTCTTGATTCCGAATAAAATCAGTATTTATTAACATCTAAAAACAATATTAAAAATGATCAGTATTCAAAAACCATTAAATTAGATTAAGCACTTCCCGAGGGCAAATAATACAGATCTGATCAATGTTACAGCAGTTGCTTACTACCATTTATGTCTTTGCAGGTGGATCATAGTCTCATAAGGGGAAGGGCGAATAACAATCCAATATGCTGCATTGGTTTGTAATTGGTTGCTCAACATAAATTTATTCTATATTTCTATCTTTCATTGTGCTTACAGAAATCATGAGTAATAAATCATGGGGGATCTATCATATGGACTTACAGTGTCACTAGTGCCAAGACTGATTGCCAAATCCCCAGGAGTGTTGAGAGTTAAACCTACAACAGTCAAAGGCAGCTACCTCGGCATCAATTAAGTATTAGAGTAGTAAAATTTAAACCCCCCACCAAAAATAAAAAGGATGGACTAATCTACATGATAAAATAAGCTTCATGGAAAGGGAACTAATGGACACAGAAACCACTATGTGCATAATGGAACATGGTAAACATGATTTACTAATTACTACTATATGAACGGGCAGCGCTTCAACAAATCAGTTTCAAATAGGCAAATACAGATACGATGACTGAAAAATACCAACTTAATGCCACAAAGGCAAGCACCAGGGATACACAAAGCATAGTCCACATAAAGCTACATATACAAAATACCATAAGAAATAAAGATAATAGGGGAAACAAAATAAACAAGCACCTGCTATGTTGTTGGGATTATCTCATGTTTGGAGATACTCCAACTATTATCCAACAAGAACAAACTTGATTTACTCATTCACTTTTAACGTAAGCATGTACGATGCCATAATTTAGAAAGGGTCCATCAATCAATCACCCAAACCAAACTAAATTACAGTAAAAAAAAAAAAAAAAAACTTTTCGACAAGAACCAAAACCTGTGACTCGAACTCAATAAAAGAACCAAACTGCAATTTCAGTTCACCAAAGAGAGTACAACAAATAAAGACAAGTATTACATTACACCCAATCACCCAAACCTGAAGCAAATAGCCTTCTAGTGAAGAAATTCAGAGCTTTAATTGATGGCCACTAGTGAAGATGTAGATAAAATCAATCGATCAAAATCCGAAGGAGATTGAGCTAGCATGGTTGGACTGAGCTTGGCGGTGTCTTTCTCAGCGTGAGTAATGTGTGTGGATAGTATATAGAGCACCAAGGTCAAGAAATTCAAGATGCCAATCAAAGGAAAATGATAGATAGAGCAAATAGAGATCCAAGCTTTTGTAATTGAAAGGAAAAAAGACGTTAGAGCTTGATTTTTTTTCAGATTGGGGGCGTTTGTTCTGTTTCAGCTGGGTCCTGCATATTAGCGTTTGTATCTATAATGATTTTAGAGTTTTTTTTTTTTTCGCAGAACTTGACTAGTGGAATAATATTTAGTTGCCACAAGAAACATAATCAATGAGTGTTGGAGTGGTTAAGCTTGTCAAATTTGTTCATGAGGTTGGGGTTCGTATCTTTTTGAGAACATTTTTCCGAAATTATTTCACCACAATTCCACAGCTCTTTATATGTCTTTATTGTGAGAAATAAACTCATCACAACCCCCTCGCTTGAACATATATTATTAATCCCTTTCTTGTGAGGAAGATACTCCTCACAATAAATCAATTTTTTTTGAGGAAACATAATTTAGTCACATAAATTCATTTTGTTGTGATGAACATATGTATTGTCACAGTATATGCACTTTACCGTGACAAAGGTTAAATTTTGTCACTATAAACAATGTATTGTGACAATTCTCTGATTTATCATAATTACATTGTCACAACAGATGCAATTTCTTGTAGTAAAGATAAATTTGTGGTCAAAGTTCGAAAAAAATGAATGAAATAACTAATCAGTTCTATTGGGCGGAGGGAGTGGTTTTATTTTAATATTTTTACACATTTTTTGATTTTTTCATAAATGTAGGGAACCCGGGTAAACAAATTAAGTTGTTCGGGAGCAACTCGTGAAAAAGCTCGGTCAGAGCTCGAGATCGGTCAACACGAGCTTATTCATGTTGCGTTGCTCACGATTAAGTTCGTGTTAACCGATCTCGAGCTTAATCGTGAGCAAATGCAACTCAGTTTTGAGCGAGTAATTGACGAGCACTATGATAAAAGGCACGACTGGTTGCATGAGCAGCTCGCAAGCATATAAATAAGTACATACTCCATGTTATATATATTTATACTTAATTATAATAACTTTTTCATGTACGTATACATTTTGTTAAAAAAGAAGTAACATATTAGTATTTGAAAATGTATTAATGTAGCATGTGCTTTATGAAATAACTATAATAATTAAAATATTTTTTTAGAAAATACAATTAATTTAATTTAATCGTATGTGAAAAGCTCGTGAGAAAACTCAATGTTCGCGTTAGTTTTAAGCTCTTAACTTTAAAACTCGATAAAGATCGAACTCAAGATTGTGATCGTCTTGTAGACATGACACACGAGCATGAGCTCGATAAGGTTCAAGATCGACTCGAACCAACTCGTTCACACGCCTAGAATCTGCAACTGGTATGATGTGCACGGGTAACTTCTTGAGTTCCCGGCCGAATAGATTGCAAATCAAGAAATTCACCACACCTAGGTGTGACAGATTTAGACTCTAAAGAATTATGATACAGATATACTGATATAATGGTGCATTTTGATGTTTTTCTCTTACTTTTTTAAGAAATATTGTTGTTAGGGCGGGGTAAGTAAAATTTCTCGGTCCGACGACCTTGGACGCAACATAGATGAAATGTGGAAATACTAATTTTAATTTCTTTTAGAAAGTATTTAGTTTAATTCTCTTGCAACAATATATATATATATATATATATATATATATATATATATATATATATATATATATATATATATATATATATATATACACACACACACACACACACACACAATAGGTGAGTTAGTGATGCAGCGTGCGTGGTTGAATACAAAGAACAATAAACTCAAAACTCGTTGATTCTTATAGAATACCGAGAATTGATGGATTAAGATTCGTTGATTCACAGGAATACCGAAAATTGACAGATTTGGAGGAACACCTCTATTTTTCATATAATATCTCAAAACTCTAACCTCCATGATAAAACAATGAACAAGTACTAAACTCCTAACCAACTCCTAATCAACTACGAACTCCTAACCAATAAGTAATCCTAATCAAACTATACTTCTAGTTACCAACATAATCCTAAATATATTCTAACTAATATTTACATAATCTAACACGGAGCCTAACATAAATCTGTTTCGACCGCATCATTCTCTCCAGGGCAGAAAAGATTCGTCCTCGAATCATAAGCCGCATCATCATCAGCTGAAGAATAACGTACAAAACCAAGCATTGTGGAAACACATACTGGCCATCCACAAGTCTAATCAATTCCCTAGCCGGGTTATTATTTCCTCTGTCAAACACATGTCGGGTGTCACAAATAAACTCTAACACAGATGGGTGTATGTAATGCTGGTAACTCTTGTCTCGCATGTTAACTATGTGGATCATGGCAAAGCCATCTATCTCCCCTAGTGATGAAAGTCAGAATGGATCTTTCTATATCAACGAGTTTTGAGTCAATTCTCGGTATTCTTTTGAATCAACGAGTTTTCAGTTTATTGTTCTTGTCTTTAGCCACGCACACTGCATCAGATAGGCTTTGTTCTCTTCATCTGAACATAACCGAACTGAATTGAATTGGTCTGAACTGAACTGAAATTAATGAGTTTTGAGATGAAATAACAGAGCCTTAGTATATATAATTTGAATTTACTGCAGTAGAGTTGCGCGAAGGTAGGATATGATCGAGGTAAGTGTTGCATCCCTCTGTAAATAAACAAATAAGAGAGCTAGCAGCGTATGGTTCGATAGACAAATTATGTGTAGCAGTTGGAGAAGTTAATGTGAGCTTTTAATATATCTATCTATCTATCGATGTGCTCAGAATGATCGTTTACCATGTATCAATTTATCAACCCTATTTTATAGTACTACTATACTTTATATCATTAGTGCAGTAGTAATTAATAATCTACCAACGATTTAATTTAATTTTAAGCGATTTGGTTGGGAACCCTAGCTGATATATATACTGTAGGCTTACAGCAACGTATCACTGTGACACTATCATCAATTTCCCAGCAAGTACATTTCCATTTTTTATGTCCACGTATGTATCACTATGAATTTGTTGTAATAAGTTAAGTTTTTGGGAGATTAGTTCCTGATGAGCTAGTATCAATGATGAATTAATGATGACATAGACGTACGTATGCACATCATTAACTAACTCAACTTATTCTTGATCATGATTGTGATATATACCGGCCGGCAGTTTTGTTAGGCTACAAACTCATATTCATAATTTCATATTTGTATACATACCGACATTCGTTAATTTATCGATCGGTTATTAACTAACTCGCGACCCACTAGAAATTAAGTGACACCATAAATATATCTTTGACAATTTGATCTAGTATGTGTCCAGATGAAATTATATCGGCCCCTACCAGAATACCTCACTTCGATCGCCTATTTTCTTCTTCTATCAAATTAATTACTGCTCGCTAATGATCGACAAATCTAAATCTTTAGGTGCTATTTTAAGTTGTGTTTTACATGTATTCATAATTTATGTTGGTAAGTAGGAATAATAAGTCTAATAATCCTCATCCGACTTAAGGACACTCTAAGGACGAATTATATTACTCAACCGAGCATGACTGATTTAATAAAGGTTGTCACAGAGGTCATCTTGCAACCGACCATATATATTGTCCACCGGACACAATGTGCTCGGGACATCAGCTCTTCGTCACTAGATAAAGGCAATGAAAGAACGTGTATATATGCACCAAGCATCTCTGCTCGGTTAATTTTACTCTATTAAAGGGTCAAGCCTTGAGCACATGGTAAAGCCGTGTGCAGGGTTGCACAACCGAACATATAAGACCTTGGTGTACCACAATGAGAACAGAAACGTGCATGTGTGTAAGACACGCCCTCCCTTCCAAGTCCCAATTGCTATGTGTAGAAAGACCGCTAGGCAGATAAACTTTCGGCCTTCCTAAACTCTTTTACCTTGCCAAAACCTATGAATATGAGCTCATTTATTACATTTTAGGTATTGATTTCTCAACACTCATGTATTTATTGAGGGGAGCTAGCATGTTCTAGTCAACTTGCTCGATCTTTGAGTCGTGAGGACAAACCGGCCTAAAAGAGTCCAACCCATGTTTTGTATATATAGAAACTTGAAGAGTTCCTTGGCTATAAAGGAACTAGGCATTTTTATATCTCATCATATGTATAATAATACAAATACGTGACACTTTAAGTCATTTGCGGTTTTTATTTATAAAAAAGAATTGACGATTCCATACACACAATTCCTCTTTCTCTCGCGATCCCGCTCTATTTGTTACTTATAAGATGGTATCATCTTGATCCTTGATGAGGTACAATAATAATTTATTTGGCATGACGTAAAATGAGATTAAGTTCGATGAGTGAATTGGCCAGTTCTAATTTAATTTTTCAGCCCAGATCCGGCCCGGCCCGAATTTTTTAAAAAAAAATTAATTTATGTATATAGTGTTTAAATATTTAGGTATTTTATAATTTTTTCCAATAAGTAAAGTTTGTTCAAAAATTTCGATGTTTAGCTTTGTTGTAATTCGTAATGAATCGTGCATGTTAATGTTATTGTGTTCGCGTAAACGAGTTATTACGATTTTACGTTAATGTTATACGACTTTTTTAAGTTAGGGGCATTTTGAACAAGTACTCAAATAATTGGTGCTGCGTTTAGCCGAATTGGTGTTGCGTTTAACATTTATGAAAAACAAAACGATCATCAGTACCGACTAGTTCAGGGCCTAACATTGAGATATGCTAGACTCTTCTCACTGACGTACAACAAGTCATAACGTCTTGCTGCCATTACTCACGTCTCAAGACTAGACTGGCCCAACAACTTTAATTCTCCTGCCCAATTTAATGCGCTTCTTTTACCCGGCCCTTTTCCTAGTTTTTCTCTTTGCATAATACTCCCTTTCATGAAGTGTACCATTTCATTTTGACTGAATTTTTAAAAAATATAAAAATAATAAGTAAATGGTAAAAAGTACTATAAGAGATAGTAAAATAGATAATAGACAAAGTGTGTAAGATAGTGATTAAATTAAAAAATTAATAAGTGCAGATAGTGGACTTCCAAAAAAGAAATGTAAAACATAAAAAAAACTCAAAATGGCAATAATAAACCTTTAAAAAGAACGGAAGAACTCGAGTAAGTGGATATGACTATTGAATGCAAGTAAAAAAATTAGGTTTATTATGAACTGACAAGTAAAACTCAAGTGTATAAAAGTTAGCACACAGTTATACATTGAACGTAACACATTGAACGGACTGTCTGACGTAAAACTTTTACTGAATGGATTTAATTGAGGTATAACTGATTAATAGTAACTAAATTTTAATTGATTATGAAATTTTTTATTTGGTATAGAGTTAAATTTTTTATGTTTTTGTAGGTTTATTATGTAGTTTGTGTAGGAGATGAATGAAGGTTGTTTCTTGATGGTTTTTTACAATGAAGTCACCAATGGGAGCAAAATTTACACTAAGCCACCCATAGAAAATCACTGCACGACTGAGTCACTTTTCTTACTTGCCAGTCACTTTAGTGACTTGTGTGTAAACTGTAAAGTGATTATTTGCACATAAGTCATCACCCATATCAGATTTCTTTACTTCTAAATTTGAATTCAAACTAAAAATATTAACTATAACTTTTTTCCCCCAATTTAAATTATGGAGTAGTACTTTTCACACTGTTCATGTCCCAAATTATAGTATTTATCATACACCCAGTTTTATATATTGTGTTATGACGGTGTCTGGTACCCATATCCAGTTTCATTCTTCCTTATTTTAATTGTTTTCTAATTCATTTAATATACACTAATTTACTACTAATCCACTTAAAATCTACTACTAATGATTCTTTATAAACTTTCGCGCATGGGTACCGGACACGGGCATGGGTATCGGTAATGAACATTTTTTTATTTTTTTTTTTGGTTTCTAATTCTAAAGACTCATGTGCCAATCCCGAGTACCGGTACCATGATACCGATATAAAGAACATTTACCATCGCCAAGGAATGAAACTTCAAATAATTTGCTTACACCACATAAATTCCAAGCCAAAGTAAATGGATGAAAAATGAAATTTAATTAGTTTGAGTAATTTAATAAGTTAGTTTCAGTAATGTTTCGGGGGGGGGGGGGGGGAATTGAAGTACATAGAATGAAAATAAGATTAAAGATACTCATCCAGTACATACGCAGTAGACATGCATAGGTAGGTAGACATGCAAATAGTCAATTACCTTGTGACTCAATTAAAATTTATAAGGGTGTTATATAGGGTAGATAAGAGTGAAGTGATATATATAATATTTTTAATACTATCCCAAAAAGTTGGGTAGTTTTCGCGAGAAATGTCCATTACTTTTGGACTCGATTTGAATCATATCACAAGTATTTTTTGTTTGGTGGTATAAAAAGACTAAAAAAGACGGACAAACATTATAGTTATATCCAAAAATATTACATATTTTAGTAAGAACATCGGTGATATATATTACATAAAAAATAATACAAAATGTCCACTTGTAAAACATTAGTGATATTATTTAAAACATTACACATACATTTAAGAACATCAATCCGTCTCTCAGGTCTCTCACTAATGCACGTTTCTTTCAAGATTTTTTGTTTGGTGTAATAGTAATTTTATTAGTTGGAACTTGGAAGTAGAGTTTATAAAATAGCAAACAAATGAAAGGGGACGAACTCCAACGTACGCTAAAAAATATTAGATAGTTTAGTGGACAACCTCTATGGCACATTGATATAGTTTACATAACACGTCAAAGTTTGAGGGGTTCAAAAGGATTATGTTCATACTCTACAGTTAAACATACTTATTTTGGAGCAATCATGTCAATTGGTGCATGCAAAAGTAAGAACATAGTGTGATGAAAATAACATATGATGGTATAATGCGCAACTTATCACACAGATAGTAGACCATGAGTAACCGCAAGACCCGACTAATGCAAAAGTAAGAACATAGTGTGATGAAAATAACATATGATAGTATAATGTGCCAACTTATCACACAGACAGTAGACCATGAGTAACCGCAATACGCTACTAAATTTTACTGAGATCACCAGGACTGCATCTCCCTAGGCATCGTACGTAAATAGCAGCCTAGCAATCAAGTTGCAAGGTTAATCATACATAGTACTGGCTCCCTCCAGACCATAATTACTAGAGTGCTGATCTGATCAGACTATGATAATTACGTAAGAACTATACTTACTACTATTGCTCCCTTGAAGATGTCAGCCAATCTAAACAAGCTTGTCGGTGGCTTCTATATCTCACTTCCATCTATAATTTTTCAAATTTTCACCCCAACAAACATGGCCTGGGCAGTGGGCAGCCACCCAATTATCACCAGTTCACCACCCCGGTAAATTTTCATGGCTCAGCACACACGAAACTACTTTTACCTAGATCAGATATATCATTAATTTCATAAACATGCAAGCACGAATGGGCATATGAAATGTGTTGCATTGTAAGGCACCAAGTCTATCCAAAAGTTCCCATATGAAGTTTCAACTACTTTGATCTCAGATTCGAGTTCAACAAGGCGGAGGAGCATGCAAAGCAACAAGGCCCAGCTCTTGCGACTCTGCAGATAGGAGATTGGAGAACACTCAGATCTAAGATTTAAGAACAATTTAACAGACCTCACCTTACATCAGTGCAAATTGATCATCTATGGGTGGAGCAAATCAGAAAACTAAAAAGATTTTGAATGATAAAAACGCTTCCAATTGGTTTCTGAAAAATCTCTATGTCAAGAAGCAATAGATAGCTCTGGGCCTGCTTCTAACATGTTTGCTTAAAATCTCCCCTTTTCCAATTTTGAAGCCACAAGAAGAAACTAGCCATGCCTAGGGGGGGAACTACATCTTCGTGCTACATCTATGTGTTGCAACGTACAACACTTTATAGCATCCAGATGCACTACTCCTGAGGCATCCAAAAAAAATCCACTTTCAAACAATCTAAATGCACTGCATAGACTAGTTAAAAAACACAACCGAACACATTTTCAAAAGCGTTAGAGAACACTTCCATAGATGCTACCACGATGAGATAAAGTTACAACAACATCATCCAACCTAAAAACTTACAGTTGAGTATCTGGAGCTGTAGTTCAAACCTATAAATCACATGCATCTCACTACACAGACATGTAGTTTATCGAAGATAGAAAAAAAAAGTTCTAGTCTTCAAGGAAAGCTTAACTTCACATTTCTACGGATGGCTGGTATAATAACCACCTTCACCTGGATAACCCTGATAAATATTCGGCGGAAGAGGAGGATACTGAGAGACTCCAGCCATTGGATTTGGAAGTCCAGCAACAGGGGCACCATAATTATTAATTGGTGCAGCCACTAGTTGTGGCTGGGGCATGTTATAGGTATACGGCACTGAGTAGACATGCGTATATTGAGGTACCTGGTATGGTCGCAAAGGCTGGGGCAGTGGTGGGAGTGGCGGAGGCGGGGATGATGGTGGCGGAGGAGGATGTTCTTCTGGATTCGGTTCCTCTGGTGGTGGGACCGGGTGATTTTCAGTAGGAGTGTGGGAAGATTGTTGTCCTTCATCGACCTTAGCCTTCTTTTCAGGAGGGTAATCACTGGATGATTCGTTCACAGGATTCAGGCCCGAGGCAAGAGATGAGAGGACAAAATTCACCATCTGAGCTGAAGACGTTGCCGCCATGAGTTTCGCCGCCACTGCAGCTGCCTCCATCTTAGCATCTTTTTCCACATGGCTAGATATTTCAGGACCAGCGGATACTTGCCGTGTGTAAACCACGGTGGATGGCTGCTGCTGCTCACCAGATGTCAAACTTTGTGGGGCCTGCGAAGCTGGAGTCATGTTCCCGTTAACATTGCTGCCACCAAGTAGCTGTAGCTGTTGGAAAATGTGATTGGCCTGTTCTGAATTCATCTGTGCCGCCTGAGAATTAAAATTATGGGAAAATTAGTTTCAAATTATTTAAGCAACTATATAATACTATAATGATACTATCTACGCTCCAGCAAAAAGTGGATTATGGTTTTAAAAAGTTGAACAGTCAGTAAAAGAAAGGCAAATGACATACCTGAACTTGATCCCGCACTTGATCACGCTTATTCTCCTATTGAAGACAACAAAAGCTCATGGTCAAACAAACAAAGGAGGCATATGGTGAAACTTAAGTATCAATTGAACAATTTACGGCATGTGAGTATCACTATAAACATCTACCTGCTCCTGCAGAGCTTCACGGAGAAGAGTTATGAGACTTGCTCTAGCACAGTCAACCGTCTTTAGCTGATCAATGCTGTCTCTTAACACCACACTCTGCCCCTTCAGTTCATCCGTGATGCTGCTATTCACATGCCCTGTTGATATTTTCAAGAAGGGCAGAGTTAGAAAATGAGAAACTTATGCGATCCACATCAATTGTCCATATTATTTCCAAGACCAATCGAATGCAAGAGTCTAGAGTAAAACACTCATAAATGAAAATGAAAGAAAATAAATTGGCAGATGCCACAAAATTGCAAACTGCTTTGATTGTTTCATACATGGCTCCATTTTTCAAAACAAAATGATACATATTATTATTTTTAAGTTAAAGACTCCACAGACCAATCGGTTTAGAACAAACAGAAGCATGAACATGGTAACCTTAACTAGATGAAAGACAGCATCCATTACATATTATAAACAATATCATCAAATTGGCTGTCAGGATGGTTGTGGGACTAATCTTACTCTAAAGGGAAAGACACTGCTTAAGTTTTACTATATCACAATTTTTCCCGTGAACAGGTAGATCTAGAACATAAAATTAAATTGCAATTATACAAGTGACAGTCAATCAGAAAAGTTGAATTTTTAAACTTAGAAGAGAAAATACTCTCGACAAAAAATTTACCACAAAAATGATTTTATATTCTACTCCTATTCAGAACGAGTGACATGCACTGATTTCAAATAAAATTAACTATATTATGGCTTTCTTAATTTCAAGTGGGAGAAGCCTATCGAGAGATGATTTGTCTTGAGGTGTTATGATGACACTTTGGGGAAGTGTGAAAGCTTAAACCACGGCTATTCGATGAATTACCCAGACTTCTCTAAAAAAAAAAGATGAATTACCCAGACTCGGCACCAAGTACCCGACACGGGTGTGTATCTGAGTGCCGGACAGTCGGACATGGCTATTCCAAGAAGAAAAACTCTGTTTTGGCCTTAAAATGAAGTGTCACATACCCATGTCCAACGGTCAAGTGTCCGACACAGGTATGCAAGGGGAATTGAAGAGTGTAACATACACATGCTTGACTTTGAGGTCCTAGCAAATAAAGTTAGTATTACTCTAAAATCGACCAGAAACAATATGTCGTATATCATGACCTTATGATCCAAATAGACAAGCAAAGGACATGCATTTTTCTATTTCAGCAAACCTAACCATACAGACAGTAATTGTAACCAAATTTGCAGCATTTCGAACAATCCATTGAAAAAACAGACTGCAAGTACCAGCCCTTGCAAGGTCTATCAATACACCAGGGCAAAGTAATAACATGAAAACTTTACGTGTCAACAGTTTCAGTAAGACCTTGAATCGAAATTAGTCAAACTTGAGCAAAAATGAGTTCAGGCAGATAGACAAGTTCACATCATTAAACAACACAAGCAGTGGAGCAACTTGTATGCAAAGACATGTACCAAGTCTGTAGTCACCACCAAAGTCTTTCTCCACTTTCTGAACAAAGCTGATGGCAGTCCTACATTTGTTCAAAATGGCTTCTTCATCCAGTTGACTGCAATAGACAGATTGATAGCCAGTGACTATTCTGTCCAACACCATACCACCTGGAGATTTCTGTTTGTGCAGGCATAGAAATAATGATCTAAGATTTCAATTCACAAGTCATGGACATGAAGAAGAAAAACATTCAACTAACAAATGAAGTTACCAGATCGAGGCCGTTAGCAGTTCTTGCATGTCTATTGCCATTTTCCTGTGGCCTCTTCTCAAGCTCTATTTTCAGAAGCTGGCCTCTTGAGCCAAATACTTTCCGCTCCTCCCAGATATTAACCTACATGTAAAATAAGAGAACTGTGTTAGAAAACTGGGAAAATCACAGCAGTGCTCCTGTATCTTACTAAATGACACACTTTTTAACGTCTTCAAAAGGCAGACATGCCCTAAAATGGATTCTACTTGTTCCTATATATCATTTCAACAAGACATCTCGAGTCAGATATGTTCACAAACAGAAAAAATCGATGTGTGCATTTATTTCCTAAGATGATTATGATGATGAGTTGAAGTAAATGAGTTGTAACATCTTATACTTCTATTTCCCAATTTTGACACCACGAACCTCAGGCTGTCCCACCTAACCCTAATAACGCTCCACTTGCATCTGCATCCCAAGACACCACGAACCTCAGGCCAACGTCATCTCAAGTTTTAGCATTTCAATAATGGCTTGGAACAATGAAATAGAACCCTCCAGCGACATGTAGAAGCATTTTTAAATAGAATCCTGGTTCTCCGGTGAAGTGTGAAGACAGGAAACATAACCACTAATAACATATATATGAACCAAATCAAGGAGAAAAAAGGACAGCCAAGAAAAGAGTTATTCACAGACTTAAAACTGACAACATATAAGAACCATATTCAAGGAGAAAGCCAACCAAGAAAAAGGGTTAACCATGGATTTTTATCCCAAATCAGTAGCAACCTTCAATTAAAAAACGAGACAGGAAAGGAAAATAGACAGGAGATACCACATCATGCGAATGAAGACGAGGATCGCGTTGGAATCGTGATGTCATTAATCGTCTCATATCGGCCATAAGTCTCAGTTGTATACTTGAGTATAGAATGGCAAATCTGTATCCTGGCGTCAGTTTCAGCTAGGGTTTCTGGGGGAGGGGGAGAGAGCAAATGTCAAACAGCACGTGAAAGATGCTAATTTATAGGAAAATTATCAATGGGCCTACACTTGTCTCATCTATGCGTCGAGCTCCTTTCCCTCGGCCCACACCAAATGTAACTAGAACGGAAGAAGTTGAGGTTAAAAGGAATGGCTTATGCAATGAGAGACGGAATGGCCCAACATGCCAAAAGAATAAGGGGCAGACATGGAAAGTTAGAAACAAAAAACCTTTCATTTCTTTACCATAATCAATTCCATTCAAAGCAATCCATGTACTTTTACATACCTCACTCACTCAGCCTTCAAAATTTTCCCTAAATACATTTGGTGTGGGTCGAGGTGAAAAGGGCTTGACACATACATAAGAGAAGCATATGCCAATGATACCGTTTCCCATAATTTAGCATCAGTCACATGCCATCAGACACACGCTTTCTAAACCTCTCTCAAGAAACTTTAGATGAAATGATCCAGGATATACCGTATCTATGAAACTCATTGCCAGAAAACAAAGCAGTCTTTCTAACTATATGATCATGTATACAACCCGAAAAACAACTGTGGCAAGTGAGACTTCTATATATGAATCGACTAATCACATCAAAAAAGAATTCCACCCAAGCCTTGTCTTAGTTTGGATCCTGTGGTATCTTCTGCTTATTGTTCTTGCTTGTCTCGTATTCTAATTCAATATTGCTACTGATTTAGGAGATTTTTATTCTCAGAACCCTAGCCGAAAGGAATGAGTTACGCGATGAGAGACAAAATCTCACAACATAGACATATATCATTTACTTCAAAAGTTGCTCAAAAGAAAACTGGACTTTGACGTCAACATTTTCTATCATCTTCATTCTCCAGCATTGTTCCTTTTATTTTTTCCAATAACTCAGACATGAGAAACCTACCAAGACAAGATATATCCAAGAATCTGATATGGTCTTAGAAATGGAAACTCGGAACTGCACAATTTATGTATCCACGGTGGAGAAGGAAAAAAAAAAAAAAAAAAAAGGAAATTAGAAACAAAAACCTTGTTGATTCCTCTACCATAATCAATTTCATTCCATGTAATCCCTGAACGTCGCAAGCCAGGATACAATAGCATATAGAGATGTGGAATTCACCAGCTAATAAAGAAGATATACACAAACTGACACAATTTCCTTATCAATTCACTCACACAGTACTTCTACGAGGTCCTTGTCCAATTACTCAACATCCTTGTTTAATTCTATACTTTTCGCACCCCTCCTCTCAGACTAGATACAATAAAGTAAAATACGAAATTTTAGGAAATTATTTAGTAAATTCATAGAATGGGAAGAGATGAAGAATGATACGTACCAATCTTAAAGCTGCTTTCTTTCCAAATTCATCTCCATTTTCAATTACATCACGAAGAGAATCTGGAAGAACCTTCCAGAACTCTGTAACAAACTCTACACCCTTACGTCTGCTATTCTGGAGAATATCATTCGCAAGATAGAGAAAAGCCACTCGCTGTTCACGAGGAGAGCAATGAAATTGTTTATCCCATGTTTCAACAACTTGCTTCGCTTTGTTCATGTGAAAAATGCACCAGTGTGATAGGGCTTAACAATGTCAAGGAAAATATACCAGAATAAAGCTATATAGTTCTCTTTATTAGGGAATATAAGTATTACTTTAATCTTACAGATGTTCAGATATCTGTTGTGCACATATATGAGATATGATATTGTGAAATGAGAAGAAAACATATGCATGATGGAAGTGTGTGCAACTGAATTATGATTTTAGCTGTTTGCGACCAAAATATAATCTTGTTAAGTACGGAGTATATAGCATTATGACAGTTCACAGGACAAGGTACTATCGCATTACGGAAGGGGAATGGGACAGACCATTAAAAATTCAGTAAAGAAGGATACTCTCTATGCTCTGTTGTGACATGTTGAGCTTTGACAGCTTCTCAACCAGAATCTGTGGATTAAAGTTGCTTGCCATGTATCCTGGAAAAACTCTTTCCTGACCACTGGTCTTGAGCACACCCAAATGACAGAAAATAAATTTGTCAGTTCGTCAGTTCATGATTTCAACAAGACACTGATAGGATGGATGAATCTTAACATAAACTGTGAAGACTTTAAAAGACAGTAACTCAGCCTCAAGGGCCTTAATTCCATAATAAACACGGTAGCGATTTAAATGGCATTGTCTTACACCGTGTTTCATCTTATTCAGTTAAATTTTGAGATAATGCAACGTGTCCGGGTACGAATATCTAGAACACCACCCAACTTGCAACAGTGTATTTCCTAACAGTTTATCTAGATGTTTATGAGCAAGATGTCATTCCAGGTGCAAAGCAGTGCCAGCAAGAAAAATATATTTCTAAAAAAAACATTGGTTCTGTGAAGATTTGATCGTTTAAGGATAGTTTTTCTTGAAATAGACTTGTGGAAGGCAAAATAAGTGGGCTTGATGACACGTTGCAATAAAACTCCGGTTCTCTTCTGAAGCTATCGGTGATTTTTTATATTAATGCATGTTATTCAAGATTTAGGGTTTCTAACACAGCTAGGTTATTGAAATTCCACTAATTGATTACGTGCACCAAACTACAAAATGAATATATCCAGGGCACTTTTCACTGGATGGTAGAATTAATTTTAACTAGCACATTACTCCAAAAATAAATCAAAAAATACAGACACGTGGTTAATACCGACAAATCCGGAACACGACCAAGATTCGATATCTGAATGCTTTCAAATCCCTAAAGATTTTGAAGTCAAAATTCCGTACATTCCCGCCAACACCGGGGGAAACACACATACGGATATCTCATGCACGAATAGAAACCAACAGCTATAACTGAGATATAGTAAGAAAAATCAGCCAAAAATCTATTCCTTGTAGTCTTTTGGATGGCAAGACAAAACCTTTGCCTGGTATATTCACAACAGGCAACTGGGACAAAAGGAATTTACATCAACATCCACACGATAGAAAAGGAAACCTAGTATTAACATGAGCTATAAGCAAGTAGACAGCTCTAATAGCTAATATCCCAGACAAATAACAGGTACAATTCAAACAGAAAACACCTTAAATAGTCAATTTGAACCAGCATCAACAATTCCATACATGAATAAGCAATGGAAACCGAAAAAGAATGACATACAGACGGTGAAAGCAAGAATTAGATGTTAGCACAATTAAACCCCTATCAGCAACAGAATAAACCGTAGATAGCAGCTGGTATAAGGTGACACGTACCTTTTCACCAGGTAATTGGGTTTTTCCTCAATAAAGATTGAATCTTTCCGTTCAGTCCAACCTCAATTCTTACTCCTCAGATTAATTCGGACAAAAAAAGACAAAAGGCTATATAAATTACAGTGAGGAAAGAATGGAGTTGAATTGGCGTTGTTTCAGCGTTTTGTTTGTTATTTGTAGAAGAAACTCCATTGTTGTTGCTTCATTGTAAGAATTGGAGCTTAAAAATAGACGGAATTAGGGTTTGGCTGGTGTGTGAAATGAAATCAGCAAAGGAATTTTTGGGTGAGAATGATTTTGGAATACCAGAGAGTACTCTTTCAGAACAAGAATTCTGCTTATAAGAAGAGCAGGTGTCAACCGAGTGACGCTGAAATTCCAATTTTGGCCTTCAATTTTAAGGAAAAACTTAGATTTTATGCACCTTCCCCTCTTTTCCCATGCATGATGACAAACTCTTTTGGTGAGGTAATTTAATGTTCTTACTGGAATTCTGGCTTTTTTTGGTGAAGATAATGACAATCCTCGTTTTAGTTGTGACTGGATAGAGTTTTTGGGTGATTTTTAAATCAACTTTGAAACTTTTTATTCGTATTTGGAAGGTTCGTACGATAAAAAGTTTACGACGGGGATAATATCAATGATATTTAGCAAGGGATGCTCTTTAGAAAGCAATGGAATTGAGGTGTAACAGGGTAGAGTTTTTTGATGATTTTCAAATCAACTTTGAAGCTTTTTATTCGTACCTGAAAGGTAATCTAGTCGAAGTTCGTACGGTGGAAAGTTTACGACGAGGATAATGTCACTGATATTTAACAGATGATGCTCGTGGTGTTGAGGTGTGACGAGATATGGCTTTTTTTTCAAATATTTTTTAATCAAATTTTAAGCTTTAATTTGTATTCGTACTTATGGTAATTTAGTCCGTGTTCGTACAATGAAAAGTTTACGGTGGAAGGTAATCTAGTACGGGTTCGTAGGATGAAAAGCTTACAGCATGGATAATATCATTGATGTTTTAGTCGAGGATGCTCTTTTGGGAGCAATGGGGTTGAGGCGTAACGGGGTAGAGTTTTTTGGATAATATTTAAGTCAACTTTGAAGCATCCATCCATCCATCCATATATTATGTAAAGCAATATATATTATATTATATTATTATTATTATATGTAAAGCACAAGGGGCTAAACCTCACCAGATTCATTCAGTCCTACGTGGAATTTTATGGAATTAGTTGTATTTTAGCCAGTATATATTTCAATGTTATTTTTTGTATGTTAACTGTATATATAGTTTTTATTATATCTCATATAACTTTATCTACAAAAATTCAAAAAATATTTTGAACATATATTTGAATTCGCCATGACAAGACGAATCCATAGACACCAATTTTGAATGCTATTACACCAGATTCATTCAGTCCTACATGGAATTTTGTAGAATTAGTTGTATTTTAATTAGCCAGTATATATTTCATTGTTATTTTTTGTGTGTTGACTGTAGATATAATTTTTATTAAATCTTATATAACTTTATCTACAAAAATCTAAAAAATATTTTGAACATATATTTGAATTTGCCACGATGAGACGAATCCATAGACAATTAGACACCAATCTTGAATACTAATTAATTAAATAAATTATTTTATTCATTAAAGTAAAATATAAATTTATTAAATAGGAAATAAATCATTTTATTCATTAAAGTAAAATATAAATTTATTAAATAGGAAATAAATTATTTTATTCATTAAAGTAAAATATAAATTTAATAAATAAGAAAAAATAAAATAATAAAATTTTAAAAGTAGAGCATTTATTAAATTAATTAAATCCTACGTAGAATTTTGTGAAATTAGTTGCATTTTCAACCTAGTATATGTTTCACTGTTTGTTTTTACGTGGAATTTTGTGGAATTAGTTGTATTTTAGCCAGTATATATTTCAATGTTATTTTTTGTATGTTGACTGTATATATAGTTTTTATTAAATATCATATAACTTTATCTTCAAAAATCCGAAAAATATTTTAAACATATATTTGAATTCGCCATGACAAGACGAATCTATAGACATCAATCCTGAATACTATTACACCAGATTCATTCAGCCCTACGCGAAATTTTGTAGAATTAGTTGTATTTTAGCCAATATATATTTCATTATTATTTTTTGTGTGTTGAATGTCTATATAGTTTTTATTAAATCTCATACTATTACACCAGATTCATTCAGTCCTACGTGGAATTTTGTAGAATTAGTTGTATTTTAGCTAGTATATATTTCATTGTTATTTTTTGTGTGTTGACTGTATATATGTTTTTTTTTTAAATCTCATATAACTTTATCTACAAAAATCCAAAAAATATTTTGATATTTGAATTCGCCACGACAAGACGAATCCATAGACACCAATCTTGAATGCTAATTAATTAAATAAATCATTTTATTCATTAAAGTAAAATATAAATTTATTAAATAAGAAAAAATAAAATAATAAAATTTTAAAAATAGAGAATTTATTAAATTAATTCAATCCTACGTAGAATTTTGTGAAATTAGTTACATTTTCAACCAGTATTTTTCAACTGGGCTAGACTTATCATACATTTGAATTCGTCGTGACAAGACGAATCTATAGAACCAATCTTGAATACTATTATTAATTAAATAAATTATTTTATTCATTAAAATAAAATATAATTTTATTGAATAAGATAAAATAAAATAATGGAATTTTAAAAATAAAAAATAGTTATAAATCATTAACGTAGCATCAAGCGTTCAAAAGGATACTTATTTTAAATAGTTTAGCATCAAACATTCTGGACAAACTAAAATATACGACTATTTTGATTAGCCTCGTATATATATCCATACGACCATACCATTTGTGCACTTTCATATATTTTTCTACTATATTCTAAAGTTGATGGTTTACTTTGAAACACACATGATCCGCATGTGCATAAATGATACTTGGAGTGCTTTCTAATTACTTGGACATTTTCTAATACAAAATTAATGTAAAAATAAATTCATTTTAAGTTGTATTAACTCTCTACGTTTCTTATTATTTTTGAATTTAGGTTTCGACTTTTCTCTAAATACTTATGTAAGAAAGATAATGAATAGTCGTGTGAGATAGTGAATAAAGTAGAGGAGGTGAGAAGGTAAATAATAAAATAATAAATTAATTTTTAATTTTTAGGCATGTGAATATGAGATCTATCCATATATTATAAAGACCAGTTTTTATTATCAATTTTAGCTATAGTACTTTGGCCTCAAATCAATGTGAGAAATACTTTCATTTTTTTGGATTACAAAATTACAAAACAATTATAATCAGGGTAAATTTATTTTTGATTCCAAGTTAATGCGTACTTGGTTCTGTTACATTTACAATTTTAATCAATTTTGGTTACATAATTCTGCCAATGATATTCAACATTTGTAACTATTTATAAATATGATCAATCAAATCTTCTAAATTCCATAATTCCATCAAAATCACCACCCACACACTAATTTTCTTAATGGGCATGAATCCAAATAGGAGGACCTTTGGATTTATGCTTGACATAGTCCCTTCAACTGATCTTCTAAAAATGTTCTAAGAATTGTGTACTAGACGTGCTCTTTTCAGTTCCATAAGATAGAATAGACACACGTGAGCTAATTGGTGGTGTGTTGATATTTACATGTCTATCAACATCATTTTACATGTGAAGACTTTCAATTTCATTTTCTTTATGTATAAGATTCGATCGGTAGGATGAGGTATAAGGCTTCTCTTCTCTACGATCTCTGGTTGAAAGGAATGGTTCTATCTAACCTAAATTTCACCCCGTTCGAAATAATGATGTTCAGGTCCAGTTTGGTATATACTCGAACCCGTTCCATACCTTTATTACAAGACCCGACCGCAACATTTTATGATTAAGTTAGTAAAAACTACATTTTTTTCGGCGGATGGCGGGGGGAGTCTGCATATACTCTCTAGGCAGGGAAACTCTCTTCGATCTTCTTTCTACTCTCTTGATACATAACGGGCCTGGGGGATCTGATACTCTCTAGGTGGGGAAACTCTCGTCTATCTTCTCTCTACTTTCATGATCTCCATAACGAGCTTGGGATCGGTGATACTCTCTAGGCGGGAAAAATGTCTTCGATCTTCTTTGTACTTTCTTGATCTCCATGACGGGCCGGGAGGGGTGGGGAGTCCAGTAGTTACTCTCTAGGCGGGAAAACTCTCTTCTATCTTCTCTTTACTTTCTTCATCCATAACGGGCCGTCGGGGGGTGGGGGTGGGGGGGGGGGGGACCGTACCACATGTAAAATTATGTTCGTAGAATAATAATTTTTGTGGCTTTAGTGGGGGTGACGCATATCACCGCAGGGTTGCTGAGAATCGGTGGGTTGGAAAAAACAACTGTAACATGTGAAATTACGTTTGTATAATATTTGTGTGTGTGTGTGGTGGGGTGACCACATATCACTGCGAGATTGTTGGGAACAACCCTATTGATTGTGTTGTATATTTTTGTATTTTATTTTGGCTCCGTTTGAGGGATAGATTTTTTTGTAAAAAAATATGTACCTGTTACTAATTAACAAGTCAGGTACTGTAGGACCCGATTTTTACATTTTCTATAGTTAACATAAATAAACACTCAATGATATAAATATTGGATGAAGAATGACTATTGATTGACACCACGACCAACATTGTCTACAAGGAATTTTGACTATCTTATTTTCTCGATTAATTTATTTAATCCTCACATTTATATTTATTATTAAAAGTAAACTATGTCGTGGCATCGCCACGGGTTAGTACTAGTTTTAAATGTACCTGAAAGGTATTCTAGTCCAATATCATTGATATGTTAGCAAAGGAAGCTCTTTTGGGAGAAACGGAGTTGAGTTTTTTGGATTATTTTCTAAATTAACTTTGAAGTTTTTTATTCAAACTCGGAATGGAATTTGAATGTAATCTAGTTCAAGTTCGCATGATGAAAAGTTTACGATGAGGATAGTATCACTGATATATTAGCAGAGGATGCTATTTGGGAGCAACATGGGTGGGGTTGGGATGCATTTATGATTAACTTTACTTTTATCCATGTTTGGAAGTTAATTGACTTCGTTCCTTGCAAAAAGTTACGTAGGGGATATATTGGCGAGGCAACTGAGTAAGGATGTCCACCTGCATCATCGTATTGCATCTTACGTGGATGACGTAGAATGTTAGACCGAGGTGATATCAAGTCATGTTTTTAGGCCGGTATCACATTGTATAGCTCATAAGAGGGAGTATGACGAGTCAAACCGTCAAATAGGAAGTAAATGAGTAGAGTAGAGTGAAATGCAAATAACCTCAAGATGAAATTAAGTATAATACTCCATTTAAGAGAAAGTGTTACATTTTGACTTTGACCGGTCAACTGTCTTCGATTTTAACCACAAATTACTCATAAACGATACTAATAAATAATTTAATAAAATCATATAATAAAAATTTAATTACTAAATTTTCATTATATAATTTTAATAATTTATTTATTAATATCGTTTAAGAGTAAATTGTGATCAAATGCGGAGACAATTGATCGTAGAATAGTAAAATGTAACATTTTTCCTGAAATGAAGGGAGTTTCCAATAAAAATTTATCAAGCGTCACTTGCCAACATCATCCAAATATATGTTGATATCACTTGAATTAGTAAGTTGAAGTACATCACTCAAAACCAAAGAAAGATAGCCCATGGGCCACGAAGTACTGTCAGTCTGTCTAAACATGTTGAATCTCCTAGGGCCTAATAGAATGGCCCATAATCATAGGCCCATTCGCTATCGCCATTACCATCCAGCTGAAAGTTCCCAGTGTCACTTTCCTCAGCTCAGCTCAGCTCAAATCCTCCGCCTGGAGAAATGTGTTCGAAGTCGTTTCCATGGCGTCGCCGCCGAGTACCTATCCCGCTGTATCTCATCCCCGTCGTAGCATTCACCTCTCTCGGCTTACTCATGCTCAATCTCAGGTCCATTGATCCGTCCATCGAGCTCCCGATCCCCAAAAACACGCTCGAAACCTCACAAACAGAGCAGCTTTCAGCTAATGACACGAATATTGGGTCTGATGAAGCTCAGTTTGGGAAGAAATGCGCGACGGTTGAAGAAATGGGTGAGATCTTCGGAAGAGGTTATTTGGCGGAGAGTCTTAGAGCCAGAAGGATTATTCGGAATCACTTCGATTTGCACGGTATGATTTTATTGCTCGCTCATTGATGGCATTCAAATTAATCCTGTACAGTAACCGCCTGTGATGTGTTCTGGTTTTTATCTGCTTGCTATTAATAATAATTGCACCGTAGAAGACACCGGTATCTGTAGTATTTTCGATTACGTATCCACTGCATCTGACTATCCAGTTGAGCACAGTTATGAATTATGCCTGTTCTACTGGACTGTACTGTCATTCCATATGTGCTGTGCTAAGCTCATCATATATATGGATGAAAGTGAGGACGATTGGAGGAACTGCACGTGTGATCCATAAGTTTGAATTGTTTGGCATTTCATGATCCATAGTCGTCATGTAGGAGAAATGGTTTTAGATAAGTAGTGAGTCACAAGAAATGTATATAGTTGGCAACATACCTTCAAAAGTTAATTACTATGTGTGATTTATTCAGTTTCATACGATTTTAATGCTCGATTATGATCCGCTCATCATTGTTATGCTGGAGAAGATACTAGTAATTGTATTAGTTAATGTTACAGTGACAAATTATGCCTGTTCGCACGGACCTGTATGGCATTTCATAGCTGTCCTGGTTAGCTGATAGCCTGACAGAAACAGAAGATGAAAGTATTACGAAGAAAATTTGCAAGTGTGACATTGAATTTCAGTTGTTGGCATTTCGCCGTGGTAATAATCTTCATGTAAGGGAGATGACCAAGTGGTTTAAGCAAAGATAATTAGTGAGTCATGAGAAATGTATGTTGCTGGAGACATGTCATAGACTCTATAGTACTGATTTTATGCCAAAATGAATGTTCTAGTGGTCCATGACCAAGCAAGAGTTTAATTAAGTCCTGATATGACATGGCACTGTCACGTAACTTGAGTGATCTTCAGTTCTCCACATTGGGATAGAGATTATGAATGCATCTGTAGAATGAGGGAGTAAATGGCCTATCTCATATATACAAAGCTCTTCTTTATTTCAGGTGCTGCAAGAGTACGAGAACTACCCGCGGATCAATTTTGCCAGTATGGTTTTGTGATTGGAAAGGCATCAGAAGCTGGTTTTGGTAATGAAATGTACAAGATCTTAACAGCTGCTGCAATGAGCGTGATGTTGAACCGGTCACTGATAATCGGGCAAACCAGGCATATTGGTTCTCTCTCAAGCCTTACTGTTTCTGTTGGTTGTGATTTTTCCTTCCTAATAGTGCCACTCCCTTGTTCCGCAAATTCAAAATATCATGTAGACGAAAAAGAAAGAAGAATTTCTTGTACGTCTTGATCTGTCCAATAAGTCCCCCTCTTATTTGTTTCTGTCACTTCCATTTATTTTAAATCTTCTTTTTATTTTTTCAAGAACTCAGATGCTGGAGTCGGTGTTTGCACTTTGAATGAAATAAAATTATAGGACTGGCCATATGCTTACGCAAACATACCTATATATTTATGTTCTCTGTCTAACTCATTTATCTTTTAAAATGAAGAGCTTCATGCAGTCTTACTCATTTGTTGGTGATTATAACTTTCAGGGATAAGTATCCTTTCGGCGATTACATATCTTATTCCAACCTTACATTTACTATGAAAGAAGTCAAACATTTATGGAGACAGAATCACTGTTTGACGACATATGGAAGGCATCTAACAATGAGGACTGACGATTTCCTGAAGCCAGCACGCTCAAATGTCCTGTGTAGTAATTGGAGGAGATGGCAGGAACCTATAATATGGTACTGCAAATATATTACAAGAGCAATGCGCTGTACTGATATTTTAAATAAGGAATAATCAATTTGGTCTCCATCAGGTTCCAGAACACAACTGATGCTGTTGCTGCCCAGTTTTTCTTGAAGAACATACATTCTGAAATGAGGGAAACTGCCTCCAATCTCTTTGGGAAACCGGAAGATCCTCAATACAGGGCTAATGTGTTTGGGGAGTTGATGAGTATTCTAATATCTCCTTCAAGAAATGTTGAATGGGCCGTAAATTGGGCTCTAAAAGGGGGCACAGATCCTGATATTGCACTGCATATGCGGATGATGATGAATAGGTACTGCTCCTGATAAGTTGATGATGATGATTTATTTCAATTGCAATTCTAAGCCAAATCCTTGTTCAAATGACAATTCTCTGTGTCGAATCAGATTTTAAAGAACACTTGCAAATAACTTGGTTTGCTGAAATTTACTTGATAGGGTGATGATAATATTTTCTGAAAACGTCTTGCGCTTGTGGTTTTGTGAGGTTAAGAAATATTCCCGTTGGCCTGAGATTTGAATTTGTCAAAAGCCTCTTGCCAAGTCCAAAAATCTCAGTACCAGCTAACTTTGTTCACCAGAGAATGCTAGCTTCTTATGCATGCTCCATGTATAAATGAGAACTAGACTACAAATTTTTTGTCGCTTATTTGCAGGTCTGTGAGAGCAGCGCAAGCTGCGTTGGACTGCATAAGACAAGCTCTCCACAAGATGCCTCTTGTATCCCGACCTAAAGTAGTTCTTGTTTCAGATAACCCTCATCTAGTGAAAGACATTGCACCAAGTTTAGAGGAGCTTGCAGAAGTGAGTATCTTTGTTTTGTTGCTTACAGTCACTGCTCTACAAATGAGTAACAGTCTTTAGTATTCCGAAAAGCCAATAATCTAGTTCATAGTAACTGGTTCTTATAAAGTTTTCACTGATATATTTGGAGAAATCATTTAGCAATGTGATTTTCCAGTTTGCCTAAAGATTTTATCATCTCCATTACGGAAATGTTGGTTACAGTCTTTGTCTTTGAGTTCTTAATGTATTGCTATTCCAGGTTCTTCATTTTGATTACGAACACTTCAAGGGAAATATATCTGGCAACACAAACAACTTAAATTTCAGAGTGAAGGATTGGGGCCCAGCACCCAGATGGGTGGCCTTTGTTGATTTCTTTCTCGCATCACGCGCTAAGCATGCTGTTATTACTGGTGCACATCGGCGTGTTGGCACGACCTATGCACAGTTGATTGCAGCACTTGCAGCAGCATACAGACTTGGTAAATTTGCTAAACATAGTAAATTTTTTTATCTTCTGCAATGTTGTCAGTTCACAATATTCTCCATCTCTGCACAGATGAAAGCATTTCTAGCAATTCGAGCATTACATTTCTGAGCAGCTTCCAGAACAATTTGCTTTCAGAGGGTTTGAGGAATCAGGTAGGATGGGGTCACGTGTGGAATCGATTTGCTGGTCCGCTAAGTTGTCATAGCCAGCCCAGACAATGTGCTCTGACGCCCGTCCTCCCCCCTGCTTGGTGGGATGGACTTTGGCAGTCACCCATCCATCGTGATGTTCAAAGAATGGAATTATATGGCGTAAAACTGTCTGGCTTTGGAACATTTGATGATGAACACCTAAATAATTTCTGCCGTTCGAAGAAAAATAAGGCAGTAGTCGTTCAGTTTATATAGGCATTAGGCACTAAAGAAGCTCATCAAGGTTTTGTCTTGCATTGATTGATTCTTTATTGTTGTATACTAAATTACCTTTATAAGCAGACACTACTATTTTTGTATAATTAGACGCTGTATCTACTCTGTCACTGGAAAATTATCATGTAAGAAACATTTTAATGATACTCCTATGTAATAGTACTAGTACTTGTATTGATAATTGGTACATTGATGCCTTGTGCAAGTCTTGTCTCACTTGATGTCATATTATACTCGTTGTAGGCTCTGATAAAACTAAATTATGATAGCGGTTTAGGTTGTTGATTAGTTGGTTGACTTTTATGCACTTGTTTCGTAAATTCATTACTAGTTAATAATTTAGTTTGTTTGCTAAATATAATTATAAAAACAAATTGACCATCTTACTTGAGCAAACTTAACAGATCCGTACTAACTTATAAACCAGTTGAATTTTCACGAAATATATTTATTTTGAAAATAACATCGAACTTTTAAGCTATTACTGATAAACTACGTAACTTTCTCCGCCCCAGAACAAATGATACATTTGATTTTGAACACGAAGATTAATTTACAGTGTAAATGATAGTGGAAACAAATGCACATGGTTTTAATTGTTGCCAATAAATGTCATGTGATATTTGTATTGGAACATATATGAAAATCTCCTCAATTTCCGATTTCGTTTCTGGTTTTTTCCCCAACACCATTCAACTTTGAGGTTGATTTACTCAAATATGATACTTCTAAAAGATTTTCGAAAAACATATAATGAAAATTTAAAATGTAATATTTAATAATATGAATTTTTAATTTTTTTTTATCAACATTATTTATGAGTAATTCGCAGACGAAGTTTGTAAGCGTTGACCAGAAAAAGTCAAACGGGTAAATAAAACTGGTACGTACGGAGTACGGTATATTTTATCTTGGGATTATAAACTAACTTAAACTTGGTCAAATAGCAGATGCGGGTTTGGCACGCAATGCAATCCAATTATGAAGGAAACAGAATTTTAGGCTAAAACGCGAATAAATGTAAAATTTAGTTTGTCCTGATATGATTTGTCTGGGATAAATAAAAAAGGAACAAAGGTAGTGAGTAGCGACAAAATGAAATGGTGGGGTCGCCAAATCAGCAGAGAAAGCCCCCGTGCGTGAATTAAGTATTGGATTGGGAGAATGTAAATTATTTCGTGTTATCTTTAACTGAAAACACATTCAATTCAGTTTAGTTCAATTCTGTTTAGTTATATTTTATACTACAATTCAGTTCAGTTCAGAAAATTACAGTTGAAGAGAACAGAGCCTTAATTATTTCTCCCTATTTTAATAAGGTTTCAATTCAACTTTTTCGATCAAGTATATTCAATTTCGACTATAGAGTATACTTGAACCGTAAATTTAAATGTAAAATGTTCAATTAAATTTTATAATAAAATTTATGAACTAAAATTTTATTATATTAATAATTTAATTGAACATTTCAATTTGTGTTTAAAATGAATTCACAGTTAAAATTGGACATATTTGACGGGAAAAATCAAAATTGTACTCCCTCGCCCCATAAATAATAAACAATTTAAACTTTACACTCAAATTACAACTTTTACCACTAAAATTACATTTTTTTATACATTTTCTATATTTTATCATTACTTTAACTTTTCGTATAAAACTGCACGCTAACCTTGGAACGAAACCAGATAAAGAAAAAAAAACGCGTGATCAATTAATCAATCAGAATAGCAATAGAATAATATGAGGGCAGGGCAGGCAGATGAGATAGAATAGCAAAATAGCAATTGCAAATGGGACACTGCCTTTGTTTTGGGAGGATCATGAAGGTTGTAAAGTTTAGAAACGAACAAGAACAGCCTGCTCTTGATCTTGATCATCGAGATGATGCATCTTCTCGTGCCTTGACTGCTGTCAAATCCTCTGGTACTATACTACCCCAACCCTTTTGATCGATCTCCCTTTTTCTTTCACTTTTCTTCCCAATGCACTAGTATTTCTTGTTTCTGTTACTGCTTCTTGATTTTTGCAATTATGCCTCTGTTTATTTCACCTTTTGGGTTTTACTTTTACATCTCCATTCTTGTTTTTGTCCCTTTTCGATTGTGGGTAGCTCTGTGTTTGCAAATGATTATGATTACTGTAGAATTGTTTCAAGTGATAATCCCTTCTGGAGCTGCTTCATAGCTCAATTTTTTAGTTTCTTTTAATTTGGATTGAATGTTCCTGTAAAATGAAGATCTTGCTAATTTACATCAACAATAGACTCAAACTTTTTGGTTGATGTGCATGTATGTAGTAGTTCAAATGGATGCTGGGAAATTAGAGCCGGTTCTAGATTTTCGAGTTCCCAAGGATGTAGATGGGCAAAATGACAATGCTACCGGGGGATTCTCCTACCGTGAGCTTGCAACCGCAACTAAGAATTTTAGGGGAGAGTCCCTTATTGGGGAAGGAGGTTTTGGCCCTGTGTACAAGGGTCAGTTAGAAAGAACGGGCCAGGTAATCAATCTTCGACTGCATGTTTAGTACTCATTTCCGTTCTGCTGGTCTTTAACAATTCTAAGGTTGCTTTTTGGTAGATTAATGTGGCTGATTTTGACAGATAGTAGCAGTCAAACGGTTAAATCATTCTGGTTTACAAGGTGACAAAGAGTTTGCGGTGGAGGTTCTTATGCTTTCACTTCTACGTCATCCTAACCTAGTACATATGATCGGTCACTGCTCTGAGGGGGATCAGCGCCTTCTTGTATATGAATATATGCCTCTTGGTTGTTTGGAAGATCGACTCCATGGTAATACATCTTTTATTTAAGGTTTGTTTGACTAATGATGTTCACACTAGATTTAATTTAGACATCAGATGAGGTATTGCCAGTACACAACTTCTTTATTTCATTCTCTTATGGACACACAGATGATGTATTCTAAATCCTTTTCTAAGTTCTAAACGTAGCGACCCATTTCACCGTACTTTCATCAAATGCTGATAACAGTACATGGACAATGCAGACCTTACAGCCGACATGGTACCACTAGATTGGAATACAAGAATGAAGATAGCAGATGGTGCAGCGAACGGATTAAATTTCCTGCATAATGAAGCTAACCCTCCAGTTATCTACAGGGACCTGAAATCATCTAATATTTTATTGGGTGAAGGGTTCCATACTAAGCTATCTGATTTTGGACTTGCAAAATTTGGCCCTGATGGCGATAAGTCACATGTTTCCACCAGGGTCATGGGCACTCATGGGTATTGTGCACCTGAATATGCTCGTACTGGAAAACTGACAATGAAATCGGATATATATAGCTTTGGTGTTGTACTGTTGGAGTTAATCACAGGACAAAGAGCATTAGATGTGTCTCGTGGACATGGAAAGCAGATGTTAGTCGACTGGGTAAATTTTCTCATCACTAGTAAAGTTTCTAATAATGTCAAACTCATTTTCGTCCTTGTCTTTTGCGATGTATTTGGTGTTTGGACTTTGGAAGACTGTCCAATTAATTACTTAAAACGACTACTTTTGAAATTAAAACATCCATCATAATAAATGTGTGGTTCAAGTAGTTAACTGGTGGCCTTTAATAATGGTTGAGGACTAACAAGTACTATTTCTCAAGACTTTCTAATAGTTACTTGTGCATACAGTTCATTGTTGAGGCACTTGATACTTTTGAGGTTTGATCCCCTTATAGGTAAGAGAAGAGAGCATTTACGTATTTAGTCTGGGATATTAGCTCGTGTCATGTGTATTTTCATACTTGAACATGCCTTATATGTGGTAATATCATCGGGAGGTGAGGAAAAGTATTATTCCACCCATGCAGTGAATGTGTTGCTTATAAATTGTAAAGGGCCATGTTTTGCTATATTTCCCTCTAATCTAATGTGAACCCTGGTTCCATTATCTGTTTCTTACGTGAGTGAACTGAGTTCGGGTTTAATTGCAGGCACGCCCCATGTTAAGAGAGCGTAAAACCTTTGTGAATCTAGCAGATCCACAGCTGAAAGGCCAATTTTCAGAGAAGATATTATGCAAAGCTGTGGAAGTTGCAGTAATGTGTCTCCGGGAAGATCCTCATTCGCGGCCTAGCATGACTGATGTGGTCAATGCGTTGAGTTATTTAGCATCTTTAAAGTATGATCCTAATAATGCAAATGGCAGTGCAGATCAACGTATTCTACATAAGGGAGATGATCCGTGCAAAATCAAGTTGTCCATGAAAATATCGGATCGAGAGCTTGCTGTTGCTGAAGCTAAGATATGGGGCAAGACTTGCCGAGAGAAAAGGCTACAAAGCGTTCGGAATGATGCAGATGACTTGAATAGATAATTTAGTGTGTAACCCTGCAGCAGGACAAAAACTAAGTGATATTGGTTAGGTGTAGTATGAAAGGGTATAGCAACAGCTTTAGCATTTTCGCCTTGCAGAGGAAGGAATCGGTTTTGGAGGTCTGATCCTCCCATAGCCGGGTGGGCGAAATTGACATCCCTAATTTTTCGCTATGCTATTTCCTTTTACGAGTTTCGTATTGTAGTGTGTGTGTGTGTGTATATATATATATATATATATCATCCCTATTCATTATTCCACGGGAATCAACGAAATGGATTGTCCAGGAGCAAGGTTAAAGCTTAAAGATAGTACCTGCGTTTTGTCTACTATTCATCAAGGGGTATTTTAAACGCACGACAATTTTTACTAAACGCATGACACTTTTTTACATATTATAAAAGGTCCTTCAAGTAATATAAAGATAGAATTAATCCCATTTTCCTTTTTTTCGTAAAACCTCTCAAATTCTCACATCTTCAAAAATATATAAACGTATACACACTATGGTACCAAAATACAACAAAAATCATGTCGTACAATCATTGGCCATATTATGCCAATGAGCATAAATCGGAAGATGTATGTATTTTTTAATTTGATATTCGTAGTCGTTAATTATTATTCAATTGCATTAGTATATTTAAATCAGCTAAAATTACATCAAATAATCAAAAAATATGAAAAAATAATGAAAAATAGTTTGAGAACCATCTGGAGACGCTTGGTCAGCCATTGATGGCTGCCAAAGCTCCAGATCGGAGTTGATCCGATATAGCCTTTTCCAAACCGGAGCTCTGGTGGCCAACTGGAGCTCCGGTTGAGGTTCAGTGTTTCAAATATTTTAAATTTTGATATTTCTTCAATAATTTTTTATTTTCTCTTCGATTTCTTTGTTCGGATGATTACTTTGATGTTTCTTCGAAAGTTTTAAAGTTTCATCGATTTCTTTGTTCGGATGATGAAATTGATTTGAATAAACATACTTTGATGATTTTTTAAGGTAAAATAGTTTTTCTTTTTTTAATAGCGGTTAATGGACTAATTTGTAAACTATTATAATAGTGGTATTATTTGCAATATATAAAAAAAAAGTTTCATGCGTTTAGTAAGTGTTATGCGTTTAACATTCATGTTAATCTAATATTAATGGATTCTCTCTCTCTCTAAATATGTATTTGGATTCGTAATTTGAATGAATTATTTTAATATTTTATATGTGACAATTTTCATACAAATTTATTAAATTTACACATTAAAGCAGGCGGTAATGCAAAAAAATTGTTAATTCAGTATGACGGGTCTAGAAAATCCGTCACTAAATCTATAGAATAGGTATTTAATAAATTGTTTAATCCAGCGACGAACCTGACCATTTATGTTGATAGAAATAAAGATAAATATAAGTTATTACGATATAATACACCGCTAATCCATCTCTTACTAGGAAAAATTTTGTCACTGGTTTGGTCTTCCGATCTTAGTTAATTCGTCCCTGAATTGTCGCAACAACGACATATAACCTAATATGCCGTCATCATTTAGCGACATAGGGTTTTGGAGAAGGATATAAAATTCGTCGCTGGTCCGTCGACTGAGTCAATTAGTAACGGATTTGTGGGCTTTAACGACATATATTTTTGTCGCTAATTCACATTATCTTTGAAGTGTATTAAGCCTTGGTGAGTATTGTCTTCATAAATATTTATCCCTGCAGTAAACATAAACACAATTGCCATTCCTTGATATTAATTTTTCTTCTTTTTCTATATTTCTCCCAAGTTTTGAGTTACACACATTTTTTTACTATTAAGCCCTAGTGAGTAAAAGCTCCAGTAACATTAACGTGCTTGCCGTTCTTTAAAAAAAAAAAAAAATCATCTTTTTTGTGTGTTAGATTTCTCCCGGGAATCGTAACTCGCATAAAACTATATTTATCCCTCCGGTAAATAAAAAGGTCCTACCGGGAGTCGAACCCAGGTCGCTGGATTCAAAGTCCAAAGTGCTAACCACTACACCATAGAACCAATTATATATATTTTTGCTTATGTGAATAATTGTCTTTAATTTTAAGTTCACCGTAACTCCAGCCCGTACGAGGCGTTTTTAGAAAAAGAAAATAAGCAAAAGTAGAAATGATTATTTCGTGTGAAATTACCAGTGTTGACATCTAAAATACTTGTTGGTGAAAAAATTTATATTTAATGGGATTGACATTAAGATAACAAATAACATATACTCGAAACACCAAGAGTTGTACTTAAAAACATTAATATATATATATATATATATATATATATATATATATATATATATAAAGTTAAAAATGTCGTCTCCTACAAATTGAGAAAATTTCAAAAATTATACGTAGGCATTATAATTTTTTTTCCGCAAATAATTGAAAATATATTGAACCCCGTAGGAGTGCAAAAAAGCATACCCCGGAAAATGTACAACAGAATCAAGAAATAACAAACTCCACACAACTCACACAATATGTCAAGCCAGAACACCAGGCACTTAGACTCATAATCGTCTCTCAGGCAAAGCCTACTCAACTATACAGTATAACTCCTTCAAACTAGCTAAACTACACTAGTGAACTATTGAATGACTTAATCACATATTATAGAAGCCATATTAGTGTAGTGCAGGAACAAGCCTCTGCCAAACACTGGGGAGCCTGCGAACAAGCCCAACATACTTGACTCAAGCAAATTGTGATCAAGCGCATATATCCCAGGCTTGTGCCTACTCCTGGGCTTCCAACCCCACTCCACTCCACCCCACTGCAGCCAAAGTACAACAACACCAACACATAAGTCTGTCCAAGCTCAAACAATACCCCGTTAACAAACAAACAGTTCACAAGCAAATAGTAAGTTCATTCTAGAAACCAAAACCAACTAAATTCTTCTCAATCTAAAGATCATAGTTTTGATAAACATGTTTTCAGATCAAGATTGTAGGCATCATAACTTTTTTCACATATTATACTTATTTTTTTGGAAAATTACATAAGCTATCCCTTAAATTTGGGCCAATTACAAATTAGTACCTGCTATTCAAACAATTACAGATAAACCCAAAATGTCCATTTTCGTTGACTGACATGCACATGCCTATATCAGCTTTCTCTCTCTCTCCATGTGGAATAAATTACCTCTCTCCTGTAAAGAAATGCAAAACTAAATTCAAATTCAAAAAATAATTAAAGTAAAGGTAAAAGAAAATAAAAAACCAAAATAACCCTTTATAGTGTGGCAGTTGGGTGAATATGTAATTAACTAACACAATTTCAGGGACATGTATGTAATTGATTTGAACTAATTTCAGACGTTTATTTAGTTACATCACGTGACTATCACATGTGGACCATACTGTAATTGACTGTATATATTACATGGACTAATATGTAATTGATTTGAAAATAGAAAAGAAAAAGTAACCATTTGTGTTTGTTTTTTATGAATGCGTTGGCTATAAAACCTCCATTTTAACCCTTCTACTCACTTGCTTTCATCTCATATTGCATACACTTGCTGAAAATGCAATCAAGTAGTTCTTTCTCTAGTACAACGGTCAACCATATCTCTATGTTGAATCATTTTATTTTGCCCAAATGATATTTTGTTTGTTAATTTTAATTCAATAATGTAGGGAACAAACCTTAGAAGAACAACTAATAGAAGAAAGAGAAATGCAAATGAAAGGCCATCCAATATGACTACTGACTTCTGAATTTCAGTTTGTTTCACATTCCTTTTGTCATAAGCATATCTTTTTTGCATGATAGTGCATTTGATAGTGTAGTTGTGTATGATGCTTAACGGTGCACTAGAGGGTTAGGCTCTATATTTCATTATGGTTATCTTTATGGTTACATTTGACCTTATTGTTCTCTTTTGCCTTGACTTTCATTATCAAACAAAACAAATATACTGCCAACAATATTAGGTTAAGATTAATTTGTTGTCTAAGTCACATGTAGAGATCTTGCACTCTTTCTTATAGCTTGCTCCACCATTTCTTCTTCCAAATTTTGCTCCAACACGTAGGCTTACTCTTCACTTGGTGTCCACCCAACTAAACCAACCATGTATACTGCAACGATGGTAGAACATTCCTGGATTTTCTCTTGAAGTGGAAGGGGTTATCACCATCTTCCTAACACAGTCAAACTGTTGACATATTCTAGAATTTCCATAGTCAGTGGCCCTATTACTAGATAAAGATCTACTTGATTGCATTTAGAGAAAGTGTGTTTAACTGGAGATGAGAACAAGTGAGTAAAATGGTTAAAATGGAGGTTTTATAGAAAAACATTCATAAAAAACGGTAACATTAACGACTAGTTTTTTTTTAAAATGCAACTCAATTACATATTAGTCCCTGTAATATAGATAGTTAATTACAGTATGGTCCACACATGGTGTAACTAACTAATTGTCTGAAATTTGTTTAAATCAATTACATACATGTCCCTGAAATTGTGTTAGTTAATTACAAATAAAACCAACTCCCACTGGCGCCAATAAAGAGACTTAAAAAAGAAAAGCAAAAAGAAAAGAAAAGGAAAGCAAACTATTTAAGAAAGTGAAAAAATAAAAAAAGTGGATGGCATTTTCGTTAATAATGCAAACTCTATCCTCCACATAAGCAAAATCACATGACACATCATCACTTCCGTTGACTAATGGCCTAATCTGTAATTAGATTTTTTTTTCATGAGTAAAAAATGGACGTATCTGTAATTGTTTGAATAGAAGGGACTAAAGTGACAAGAGGCTATATTGTAGGGGTGATAGTATAAAACAAAAAAATCAACTTGCATGAGATATGGTGCTGGACAAGAATATGTTGTTGGAAAATGTAAAGACGTTAGTACCTTCTTGGGGATATATTCATTAAGATACACAATCTTGATCTGAATGATTCTCAGCCCTTCTAAAAATAAAATAATAATTCAATAATAATTCCATTGCAAAGTTAATACTATCATTCCCATGATGAGTCTGAGAAGCTATCTACAACACAAAAGACTATGAAACCAATTCAAATATCGGTAAATATGTGTAGTTGTATGGTTCAAGTATATGCAAATGATTTGTCAAAAAACTAATCAACTTATAAGAGTTTTATATATCATTACTATACCCCATAAAAAAGTACTTTAGTTAACTTATGAGTTAAGTTGTTGAAAATGTTGTTTCTAGAAAGTTACATTATCATTTTCAAATTCAGCTATCTTATCAGTCACGTAATCGGTTAAGCTAGACATGGCCCAAGTATTTTTTTCCTTTTCTAGTTGCCTTAAAAAGTGACTCCAAAATTAGGTGGAATTTTACCAAGCAAACTTATTCTATTGAAATCACCTTATTTTGGTAAAGTTGGGGTGATTTGACTATAATAAGTTTATCATGGTAATCTCCTACCTTACAATTCAAGTAACGTTATAAGGAAGTTGTAAAAATAAGCTACAGTTTAGGTGAAATTTCACCTTATTTGCCTAAAATAAGACGATGGGACTATAATACATTATTTTGGAAAACGTCTAACTTATTTTTTGAGTCACTTATAAAGCTGAAATGGCAAGTTACTTCAGTTAACATATCATAAAATAGTCACCATATAAATTTTCTATGAACTTATTATACAATTGTTAGAATAATTATGAGCTAATTAATCAGTTAGGCTCTATTCTCTTCGTCTGCAAACTCATTCGATTCGAATCGATTCGATTCGATTCGCTAGTTATATTTTATACTGATTCGATTCGATTCAGATCGATTCATTTGATTCGATTCAGACGAAGATAACAAAGCCTTATTTGTCAAACACGTTATGAGTATATGTGGAGTAGTAATATTTTGTACATGCTAGAGAGCAAGACATTATTAAGGGCACACGCACTAGTCCTTTACAAATCTACCTAGAGTTTAGCTCCCCTCAATACTACACCATTTGTCTCATTAATAATATGCCATTTTGCCATTTTGGCCGTGCCATTATAAATGGAACATTTTAAACATCACATTTCTAGAAATACAAACAAGTCATAAATATTTACCACTTAATCACGGTTTACCCTTTCGTTATAAATTCTTTATAAAAAGTGTCCACTCACATTATTTATTTATTCTTTATTAAATATACTTAACTCAGTTGTAATAACCATAAAAAAAATGATACACTATGAAAAGATGCAGACGGGCCAAATATTATTGACATGAGAGACTTGGAATAATATAACAATCCTTGTTCGAGCGTACAACGATATTGATGCCTATATCCTTTCGTCAAACGCTTCTTACATCAATAGAGGGATCTTATTAAAGATCCTATCTTAATCTAATTATTGATGCAATGATATTCGCTTCGATGAGATTTGGAAAGAGAGGTGACCCAGTAATATTCTAATTAACAAGAACTCACTTGGTCAGCCAAACTTTTTAAAGAAATCTAAAACTTGGGTGTAGACGATGTCTTTCGCATTGTATGCCATTATAAAGTCGGCATGAGCATACTTTTTCACAAGCTGGACCTTCAACTTGTCTTTGTCATGTCCTTGCAGATCACGGAGTAATGTTTGCACATCCTTAGGGTCAGCAAGCGTATCTTGTGCACCATAACTTAGGAATAGTGGCATATTGCGTGGAATTTTCTTTAAGTCGTATGCTGGAGGCGTGAGTTGGCCGTATTTAGCCATGTTACCAATGAAGTAGTCGTAATGTGTGATTTTTCTTTTTGCTGAGACTGCAATTTTGAGTATGTTAGATCTTCATAAAATGAGATTTATACACTGGCTTATTAATTAGCGTGTAATAATTAATATATTATCTTGAAGGTTAGTTTGATAAAACATAACATACTTTGAGCAAAATGCATATTGTTCTTGATTGAGGTGGGCTGGAATCCATTCATGCCGAATTTCGCGAAGGCAGATAATCTTATGCAACAGTTAGTTCCTGAGAGTTTCACATAGCGTAAAATATTGAGCCTCTGTTGGATAAAGGGTGAAAATATATATCAGTTTATCGACACTTATAAGCATATATATACCTCCAAAAGCCGGAAAAGGCATAGTTTCTGGTGCGCTGTAAAGTCCCAAAAATAAAATCTTGACATTAGTCGAATATAAAATTCTGAAAATTATATAGATAGCTATATTTACAAATGATGCTGATTTACCCGATTGGATAGTATGCTCCGGTTCCATTTAACAAATTAAACTGTTGACAACATATTTCATAAATTAATAACCAGTTATGAAATGCTTAATACACAAATTAAAGGCAAAACATTTATGTGCGACTTACATTACCAAGAATACCGGGAGGCATATTTATATGGCTTAAGTATGCGATAGGACTTAACAAGACAACTGATTTCAACTTGTCATTAACTTTCCCTTCAGCAAGAGAAACAAGTGCTATCAACGTTCCCTGGAATCCATGATAAACACACCATCATCGATCACAAATATTCATAAATCTAAATGTCATGCAATTCACCAAACAATGTTTAAACCATGAGTTCTCTACCATAGAATGGCCGACATAATTTGTTTTCTTGCCAGTTTTTTGGTACACAAGACCAACAATAGCTGTTAGATCATATGCCGCGAGTTCGTCCCATGACCATTCCCAGTACATCTGTAATAAGTATCAATGCAATATAATTATACATCATATGATATAGATTTACATGTTAAATAAACTAATGTGATAGGCTTGATTTTACAATCATGAAGCATGTGTAGTGTATTTTACCGGGTTGAAAATGTTCATTCTCGTGTGTCGTCGACTGAATTGGGTCCCTCTGTGGTTGGAGACAAAGACATCATACCCATTATTTGCCAATATAGTTGGTAGATTTTCTGCAGGACGGTTATTAAACCAACTCATCCCATCCTACATTTTAAAGATACACGAAAAATCATCATTATATATAAGGATGAATGATATTAAATGTATGCATGAAGAAGCATAACACGTTATCCAGTGTGACTGTAACGATGAATACAAAATTTGATTTTAGGATTCGTTCACATTTGTTAGACCATACATATAGGTCTTTTTTCAAATACATCAAGATATGCTATTCTCATTGAGTGATAAAAGTATTCCACAAAATTGATCACGTTTGCGAAGTTCTGTTTCTCTTTTCATTTCTATATTCATCATTAAGAAAATATGATGGAAATGAGGCATAGGTTTTCTTCAAAGACCAAGTAAAAACAACAAGTCATGCAACATACCATGAAGAGAGTTAATTAAAAAATGAGACATCGTGTCATATATTCTTTCGAAAAAATTTGTAGTCTCATGATAATTCTATGTGGAGTGTTGGTGGAGAAGTGCATGTGAGAGTCACTAATGAAAAAGGAAAATTTTTACTTTAGACAATAACCTTTAAAGTTTATTAAAATTTAATACACTCCTCTATATAATGTCATTTGTAAGAAATTATAGTGCAAAAAAAAAAAAAAAAGGAAAAAAATCTTACAACATAAAGTCCATGCTGCATATATACTGGCTTGCCGCCGCCTTTGTTAATTCTTGATACACTTAGAACATAGCCATCTTTAGTTGTCACCTAACAACAAAACAAATAAAATTAACATGTTTGTTGAATTCATGGTAAACGACCATACATTTAATTTTAATATCTGGATTAAGAAAGTTACATGCAACTCTTCACATTTATAACCACGCAAGGACGAAGATGCAGCACTGCATATGCCACCAAATGGTGCTGAGACTCTCTCTTTATTGATGAAGTTGCGACTCGAGCCAACAACTTGATAAAAAAATAAAAGTACAAGAGAAAGAATGAATACAATCTTGGGATTCAAAAAAATATTGGAAGTCATTATTCTTCTTTTTTTTGGTTGATTTATTTTTCACTTTGAGGAAAATGTATTAGTGTTTTGCAGTTTTATAGAGATAAAGAATGCCAAGAGGTTAATTCGGTTGACTTTTTGATGAGGAATTACGGATGAAGAATCGGTATAAACAAGATGTTGAATTTCCTTTTTATAGTGCTAAATTCGAAAACCATTGCTAAAAAATGTACATAGTGAAGTGGCTAAACCAAATATACTAAAATTAGACTTTTGATTATGGGCGGGAGAAGGGTTTCGGTAATTCAGAACTGTCCCAGCTCTAAATAAAAAAATCTCTATCAGATTGGGTATTTAGGGATTGGATACTCGCATTATAAATTCCCAAACGTTTTACCATGTATTGGGAACGGAATTGGGAATGAAAACTTATGACCGATACCCGATAGGGTACCCGAAATAAACTTCTATTCTAATTAATATTTATATTATTCTACTAGCTGCAAGTATGGTGGTATTTTGGTGGAAAGGATATTTAATTTGGAGAATCATTAATCATTTAATTTAGAATAGCATCAGTAAAAGTAAATGCAAGTTTTAACATTAGTAAAGCATATATAACAAAGAAAACGTTACAGGAGGCAAATTACCAAAGCCTTACCGTACCATCATATGTTGTGCTTGCAACTCAAGATGATCATTAAGAAAAATGAAGGAAACAAAAAATACTGCTCGATAGGGTAATGCAATCCCAATACGATCTTTAGCGGGTACTCGTTAGAGATGGAGTCGGAATTGGGATGTATAAATTCAACCCCGAATTACCAGGTATACGAAGTCCAAACCCGATCTCGCGCCCACCCCTACTTTTGATTATTTAACTTCACATTCGACAAACACACAAGTACCAATTTAAAACTTGCCTTAAAAGCTACAGTTTTACCCAAACTTATATGATTCTCTCTCCCCCCCTCACACACACAGTTCAATTCAGTCCTTGGTGTTGGAGAATTGGTTAAATGGGTAATAATTTACAATTAAGTCATGAAGCATGCATGCGTGTTCACTTTATTAAACAAATGCGCTAAGTTGACATTATTTAACATATTTTTACGTCCGTTTTATCACTTGTGTTTTGTTATTTACGTTCTCAAATATGATGCTACTCATTTGAATGTGTGGAATTTTCTTGCATACTATGAATGAACAATTGATATGATTGGTCTGCGGTTTATTGTTTTGTGCTTCTATAAAAATCAAAATCTGTTACTTCTATTCTTTGCCCTTGTCTCCTGCTTTGGTGAATAGAGGCATGACTGTGAATAGAGGCATATAACTAGATCATTTAGTCATAAGTTGGTGCATGAAGAACTTCATCTGAAACAGATTCTTTTTTTTTCGCCCTTTCTTTCCCAGGTTGTGATGACGCATAAATTGAAGTTTCTCAATGCCAATTGAGTTATTCTTGTTGAGGGATTTTCCACCGGAAGAGAGATAATTTTATGATTTGGGTCTAGGGCTTGTACTAACTATACTGGACCAATTTCAGCTTTAGAGAAGCACTCAATTCTCGGATTGTTGGACATGTGTCTGAGATCGTAACTTTTGCTCAATGTTTTATTGTATTTGATTATTCGTGACCATGTTTTGCGACTAGTGTGTTAGATTATCATACAAATACTTCAGTCATGCTGGAAGATTAAAAACTCTCACTTTCGACACAATCAAATGTTCATGATGATGAAAAAATGAACCTTGGTAGCTTGGTGATGTGAAGGATTGCGGCTGCAAGTAACCATAAAAAGCAAGGGTATGAAATCGAGCTCCCTTTTAACAAATTACTAAAACACCAGCTAACAGATATCTGGTGAGCCTGAAGTTTTGAATGCAAAAGAAAATCACAGAGTCAAGCCAAGAACTATTCTGCATATAAAACAAAATCTGTCTGAAATGGCATTTACTAGACAAAGTTGGCAATTGACAATTCCATTCTTCCTGAAAGACAAGAAAAATAAAAGGAAGTAAAATACACTGATGATTCCATTCAACAGAACAAAATGATCTAGTTGAGCTCATAGATGATTACATGATAGCAGGGTACATCAGGTGTCACACAATCAGCCTAGCAATTTGATAAGAGCATTTCTGCATTTTGTTAAGAGACCATCAGGTGTCACACAATCAGCCTACCAATTTGATAAGAGCATTTCTGCATTTTGTTAAGAGACCATCGTACTATCTTGTAGCAAACATTCCCAGAAAGAATGAAAAACTTTTCCAGTACCTCAATTTCCAGCCACTGATGTTGGAGAACCTAGGCAAATTATTATGGTTCATTCATCATCTCTTCTTCGGCGGTGCTGAGAAGAATCTCTATCACGATATGACCTACTGTCTCGTTCCCTGCCATATTTGTCTTCCCTATGGGAAAATTCAGACTCGGATCTTCTAGAGGGATTATCTTTTCTCCTATCCGGGTTTTTGCTCGAGTCCCGTACATCCCTACTTGGCCTTGACCTCTCACTGACATATGTACTATCACAGTCCTTTCTCTTAGCTTCAAAAGTTTGTGAATCTCTGTTACCACTTCTATGATCTCTTTCCTGTGCAGATCGTGATACATGGCTCAAGCGACTTGCTTTTCCATCTCCTTTGGAGTCATCAAATTTGTCCTGTGCCCAAGGCTTATCCTCTTTGGCACCCCAACCCGTGTTGGCAGCTCTCTGGATTAGGAAAAGACAGTACTTGTTAAGAAACAGTAGGGGTTTATTTAGGCTTAAATCAAAGAGGGTTCTTGTGAGTCGCTAGAAAACAATATACCAATCTCAATCGTAAAGTAAAATGCACAAATAAGCACTGTTCTACAGTTACTAAAACTTTTGGCATTAAAGCCAAATAGATGGAAGCATAGATTACACCCAACACATGCATTTAAAGTTGTAGTGATGCTGCCAGAAAAAGAGAAGCATACATTCCAGGTCTGTTAATACTTAATGCTATCGTGATCTCTTTTTCTCCTTCCAGTTTCCCTACTCAAATTGGATTTTTTATTCCATTGTATGAATAAAAGCATAGTAAAAAAGACAAAATGCTTTTCATCAGTTCAACACCATCTAATTTTTTGTTTAATGGAGGCTAACAGGACATACATTCCACATCTGTGGAATTTCCATAATTGCCTTGGATAGAATAGGATGTGGGCAAAACGAACGAAATTTCACAGAATATGCAATAAATTATGGTAACTTAAACTTCTTTACTCTAACTACAAACTTAGAAACTAACAAATAATTAACTAAAAGAGAGGTAAATAACAGTAGCAATCCATGCATAAGAATAAAGAATCTTGATATTAGCACATGAACCAGAAACATATTATAATATTGTTCAATAACATCTAATTAACTCAATTAATCAAAAATTTCAAAGCTTCCCAAATGAAACATTTCCAGAACTATGAACTAGTTCTTGAATGAAACATTTCCAGAACTATGAAAGTAGTTCTTAATATGATTTATAGAATGAACTCATTCTCATACACTAGATGCAATTCACTCTAGCAAACAAAAATTAATAGATTTTACAAATTCACCATGTTTCAGTACCAAATCAGATATAAACCTGGAAAGTTTAGTTAACTGACTAAGTACAAAGTCCAAACAACATGACAGGCACTCGGCATATAAAACAGATATGCAAGACACATGGAAGAGGATTGAAATTTACAACTACATGATAAAGTAATATAACAAAGATTCTTGCATTAAATCAAACTTCTAATTTTAACAAATTGGTGATAGATAACATTTATCAACAAATTAGAATGTAAAACTATCATGTTGAGAATATATTATCTACATCTGACATTAGAGCCCAACAATATTTGTTGATTTACACCAACTTACAATACCCTTCCCAGTCCAATACCTTGCAAACTTGATCTTTTGCATTTAGTCTCATCTGCTCCAGTTTTTTTAGTTCATCGTAACAATAGTCTTATCTTTTCTTGAAGCACTCATTCCAACTCTATAGTATGTATACATAAATTTCTTTGAAGTTTACCATTCCACCCACAAATCATGAAAGTATAAATTACAACCACATAACTAGAGCTTATTTGATGGACAGGAAAAAGTCTGCTAGATTCGTACTAGTTTGACAGCATAAACAGAACTTTTCAGTTACTAAGGTGAACGAGGCAAGTCAGTCTCGTGGTGCATTTTGAACAACTGGTTCTTCAGCTAGCCTAAACACAATTCAGCTCATTAACAAGCAATCAACTGCTAAGTACAATTTGTTTACAGAAGTCACTATTTTCATCTTTTGACTTTCTTTTTTCTTATTTCTGTTTCTTTTGGCATGTCTACATTTTATATATGATGAATGCCTTGTCCAAGTACATAAGCAAACACTCACCGATAAATTGACTTCAATGACTAATGTTATCATCTTGGTGCAGTTTATTTACAGGAGATTTACGCCATGAAAAGGAAACTAAGTAGTAAACCCCAAGGACAAGAGGAAATAAGTCGAGACAAATGAATCAACAAACAAAAGTGTTCCAAATGTGGTCAAGCCATGTAACTAACAAAAATAATATTGGAAGACGATGAATTTCACTGGACTTACTTGCTCATCGTGAGAGAATTTGCAGCTATTCCCATATGTACAGTTTTCCCTTTGGAAAGCACGACACACACCGCGCTCTTCTCTCTTCTGCTGCCTGGTTTCTTCGTCCTCTTCTTCAAGCTTCTTATATTTATTCACATGATCTACTCTGATTATCCGACCATTAATTTGAGAACCATTCAGATTATCTACAAAATCAGCGAAACTATCATTACAAGGATGACGAAAATAGTCAAAAACTGAAAAATAAACTAGGATGAATAAGACAGAGAAACGAACCTACAACAAGATTTGTACTTCTTTGATCCTCATATGCTAGAAAAGCAAAGCCCTTTGATTTTCCGGTGGCTTTGTCTCTAATCAAATTAACATCAACAACCTCTCCATATCTATATCAAGTTTCAAAAATAAATAAAAATGTAAGGGCATTATAATGATAGTATTATATAGATAGAGTATTGATTAAAAAGAAGAGAAGAGATGAGATACTGTGCAAAAATAGCAAGGAGATCGCCTTCAGTGAGGTCAAAGGAAATGCCACCAACATAAACATAAGCAGAATCCTTATACTTGGCATGCCATGATGCCTGCTCGGATATCCCTAAAGCTGCTTCTTTCTTGTTTATATTCTGAATCCGTTTTACCAATGTCAATGGATTCATCTTCATAAAAAAATAAAAAAAAAATCAATCAGTATACATTATTAAACCTCAGTTTGAGTAACAAATCAGAAATAAAACCAGTAAGCCCTAACGAGTAACGATTACAGTAGATTGATTCAGTAAACCTAATCCATCAGCAAAACAGCACGGCAACTGCAACTAGTATTCTAACTCAGACACAGATCGAATTCAGATAAAAGCATCAAGTGATCCATCACAGCAAGGAGGAATCAAATTCGACTAAAACACACAGCAAACATGAGGACACAGTAATTCGATTCAAACACGAATTAAACACAGCAAACACAAACCAATGACTGAAACGATGCAGGCAGTACAGAACGGAGAAGAACAGACCGACGAACTCAACTCAAACAGAAAAGCAGGGCATTCGCGAATTAGTACACAGGCAAGTGCGGAAATTGTTAGAATTTTAGCACTAATGAAATTTACCCACGACTTTGTCAGCCAATGAAGTCGCGTTTGAAATGAAGTTTCATTAAACGCGTGTATAATCTACTATGGTAGAAGAAATGACGAGAAGAATTACTAAAATTCATTGAAAGGTGAAAGAGTTATTGTTTCAAAGTGTGTTGGTTGATCGTTGAATATGGAATGCCAAGAGTTGGAATGGGAAAAGTCCACATGGCTAAAATTGAGGAAGAAAGCTACTTATTAGTCGAGAACGGGTTAAGTGATTGGGCCTTAGCACCCATTTGGAAGGGGAGCTAGATGCTCCTACGCACTCCACAGCTCCCGGCCCAGGCCGTGGAGGGTCCGGGTCAGAAATCATGATGATTATTATCGTTTGGTGGGAGAAATATTTTGTGTTTAGTTAAAGCGATAAGATAATCGGTTAAGTCAAACCAAATCGGTCGAGACCGGTTGGTGCAGCGAGCAGTTGTGTCAGATTCGGTTTAATTTAATGAGCGAATCGACCATTCGCCAAAGGATGTATTCGAACGAAAATTCCAATGTGTATGTCATTGAATTTTTGTTTCTGCAGACCTTCTGCGAAAGGATACATCTATTCGCATGCAACTCTTCAATATTATAAATAGCCCCAGAATCGATTTCAACACGTAAATCCATTCTTCTTCCTTCTCTTAAACTACTCTCTAAAGCCGGAAAAACCTTTATTGTTTGCTCGCAGAGTCAAGTTCGAGTGCTAGAACTTTGATTCACATCTTCCGTTTCTATCTTGGGAGACTATTTGTCAAGTAAACCGTTAGCACCAGAGCGGGGCAAATACAGTCTTAAGGAATAAGGCCCAGCCTTTGCTCAGCAGTCTAATCATATTCCTTACCCACTCCGTTACTATCCTCATACACTACCGCAAACCAAGATCACAACACTTAAGACTGTATTTCTGCCAGTGTATCGAAGATGTCTGCCAACGGAGTTGCTGTTGACATTCCTGCTCCCCGAATCAATGTTGCCAACCACGGGGAGAAACCAGAGAAGTTCCTGGGGACGAACTTCAAACAGTGGAAACAAAAGATGAGGTTCTACTTGACAACCATTGGGTTCGAAAGTTACCTTACTGCTGAAACTCCTGCTCCACCCACTCTGCAGGAGATTGATCAGGCCGCCATGTCTCCAGAGGAGAAGAAGGTCAAGAAGAAGACAACAAGTTTAAACAATCGTCCTATGATGCTTGGATCCATGCAGATTTCATGTAAGAACTACATCCTTAATTGTCTTTCGGATGTTCTCTACATCGCTTTCGGTACTACCTGACTACAAAGGAGTCAGGGAGCAATCGATGATCGTACTGCAGGATGCGGTGCAAAGAAGTTCATTGTGGGGAAATTTTGAACTTAATGAATGACTCGAAGTCCGTGATGAGTCAGGTTCTGGAGTATCAAATGATTCTCCATGATTTGGAACAGGAGGGCATGAAGCCTAATGAGTCATTTCTGGTCGCTTCACTGATTGAGAAACTGCCGCCATAATGGAACGAGTTCATGAGTTATCTCAAATTGAAGACCAAGGAAATGGGACTTGAGGAGTTGATCATCAAGCTTCAGATTCAGGAAGACAACCGCAAGGCTCAGTAAAGGGAAGCAGCAAGTTGAAGCAAAGGCTCACCTTGTCGATTCCAAGGGAAAGTCAAAGGGGAACTCCAGTAAGAAATGCAAGACGCGTGATGGGGACGTGAAGTCTCAAGGGAATTCCGGGAAACCAGGACCTTCCAGGAGGATCAAAGGAAACTGCTTCAATTGCGGAAAGCCAGGGCATATGAAGGCGGACTGTCACCAACTCAAGAAAGAGAAGGCCAATGTTGCAGAAACAAAGAATGACCCTATAGTGGAGGATTTGGTTAATTCCTTTGCTGCTGTGGTCTTGGAGGCAAACCTGGTTGAGAATCCGAAACAATGGTGGATTGATACGGGTGCAACTCGGCACATTTGTTCTGACAGGGTGCTTTCTCCACCTACTCCGTGAAGGATAAGAAGTCATTCATGGGGAACGACGCTACATCCGAGGTGAAGGGAGTTGACAAGGTGGTTCAAGATGACTTCCGGAAGGAGCTCATCTCGAGCAGTGATGCACGTTCGGATATTCGCAAGAACTTGGTGTCCGGACCTCGCTTGTTAGGGAGGTTTTAAGATGACTTTCGAGTCCAAATCGGTTTGTAATGATGAAAAATGGTGGTTTGTAGGAAAGGGCTACATGTGTGATGGGCTCTTCAAAATGTCTAATGTCATTTATGCGCTCTTTTGCAAGCAATGAAAACAATGATTCTACTTACTTGATTGAGTCTTCTAATTTATGGCACCATAGATTAGGACATACAAACTACAATGCAATTCGAAAGTTAATTAAAACGAATCATTTGCCGTCCTTTGAAATCAATCCTCAAAGTAAATGCGAGGTTTGTGTGGAAGCAAAACTAACAAGGGCACCATTTCACTCAGTGAACAGAACCACGTCTCCTCTAGAATTAATTCACAGTGATTTGTGTGACTTAAAATTTGTGCAAACTAGAGGAGGGAAAAAGTACTTTGTTACTTTTATCGATGATTGCACTAGATATTGTTATGTTTATTTGCTAAGGAGTAAGGACGAAACCTTAGAAGCATTTAAACATTACAAAACTGAAGTTGAAAATCAACTTAGTACTCGAATTAAAGTAATTCGAAGTGATAGAGGTGGAGAATATGCAGGACCACTTGAAGAATATTGCTCACAGTTTGGCATTATTCATCAAACCACTGCTCCATATTCTCCTCAATCTAATGGTGTTGCTGAACGCAAAAATCGTACTCTAAAGGAGATGATGAATGCACTATTACTAGATTCTGGATTACCCCAAAATTTGTGGGGGGAGGCTATTCTCACGGCAACTATCATTCTTAACAGAATACCCCGGAAAAATAGTGATATTACTCCATATGAACTGTGGAAAGGAAACAAGCCCTCTTACAAACACTTGAAAGTGTGGGGCTAAGGTGGTAATACCCAAACCAAAGCAAGTAAAGATTGGACCAAAGACTGTAGATTGCATATTTATAGGATATGCAAACAACAGTAGCGCTTATCGCTTCCTAGTGCATAAGTCGCTGGTACCAGACATCCATGAGGGCACTGTCATTGAATCAAGGAATGCAGAATTCTTTGAAGTTTTTCCTAGAAAGGAAAAGATAGTCTCTCGTAAACGAGACTATGATACGACAATAGGGTCAAATGCGGTGATCCCTGTGGGGGGGCCTGTGGTGGTCCCTGTGGGGGGCCCTGTGGTGGTCCCTGTGGGGGACCCTGTGCGGGTCCCTGTGGGGGTCCCTGACCCAAGAGGCCCTAATGCAGAATTCGAAGGTGTACCTTCAGAAAATGTTGCAGAACCTATAGGATCACCTCCTCTAGAGAATGCTACAGATGTAAGATTTACCACCAGAGAATTCCGCAGAAGCCGAAGTCGCACATCAAGAGAACGTGGAGGTTCCTGATATCGAACCAAGGAGGAGTAAGCAGGCTAGGACTCAGAAAGACTTTGGTCCTGATTTTCTCACATACCTTGTGGAAAATGAGCTAGAACTATCCAAGAGGCGATGTTCACTCCAAGCCCCTTTGGAAAGAGGCCATTGAAAGTGAAATGGACTCCATCCTGCAAAATCATACTTGGGAAGTGGTTGACCTTCCTCCGGGAAATAAGCCATTGGGTTGCAAGTGGATACTCAAACGCAAGTATAAAGCAGATGGAACCATTGATAAATACAAGGCTCGTCTAGTAGTCAAAGGCTATAGACAAAAGGAGGGACTTGATTACTTTGACACATACTACTCAGGTTCTAGAATAACTTCCATTAGAGTATTCATAGCCATAGGCGCCTTTGCGTGGTTTTGAGATACACCAAATGGATGTTAAAACCGCTTTCCTAAATGGAGATTTGGGAGGAAATTTATATGGAACAACTTTGAAGGGTATGTGGTTCCAGACAAGAGAAGAAGGTCATCGTCTTGTCAAGTCATTGTACGGACTCAAGCAAGCTCCTAAACAATGGCACGAAAAGTTTGACAACGCTATGCGATCAAAGGATTTTCTATAAATGAGTGTGATAAGTGTGTCTATGTGAAGGGAACGAATCCTTTGTCATGATATGCTTATATGTAGACGACATGCTCATTACTGGAAGTAGCCTGGATTTGATCCTGAAAACAAAGCAAATGTTGAAACAACTTTTCGATATGAAAGACTTGGGTGTAGCAGATTTAATCTTAGGGATAAAAATCTCTAAAACACCCGAGGGTTTGGTGCTTTCACAATCTCATTATATTGAAGAGATGTTAAAGAGATATGAGGTCTTTGATCACAATGTGCAAGGACACCAATGTACGAATCTTTGTGTTTGGACAAACACTTAGGTGATCCTAAACCAAACGCAATATGCTCGAGATAATTGGCGCTTGATGTACGTGATGAACTGCACTCGTCCTGATATTGCTCATGCAGTCAACAAGTTGGCTAGATTTACGCGTAATCCGGGAAAAGCTCACTGGAAAGCTCTACTTCATCTATTGGGATACTTAAAGACCACAATAGACTATGGATTACACTATGGAAGATATCCGGCAGTATTAGAAGGATACAGTGATGCAAACTGGATATCTGATAGTACAAACACCAAGTCCACCAGTGGTTACGTATTTACCATTGGTGGCGGTGCTGTTTCATGAAAGTCCTCTAAACAAACGTGCATCGCCCGATCCACAATGGAATCGGAATTTATAGCTTTGGACAAAGCTGGAGAAGAAGCAGAATGGCTTCGAGAATTTTTAGAGGATGTCCCTTGTTGGGATAAGCCTGTGCCTTCTGTGACAATTCACTGTGATGTCAAAGATTAGGAAGGGCAGCAAACAATATGTATAATGGTAAGTCTAGACACATACGTCGAAGACATAAAACCATTAGGCAGTTGATATCTACGGGAGTTATCACTATTGATTACGTGAAATCAAAGGATAACATTGCGGATCCGCTAACCAAAGCGCTACCGAGGGATCAAGTACACTGCTTGTCTAGGGGAATGGGCTTAAGACCCACAAAATAAGGAAATTTACGGTGGCAACCCAATCATACTGACTGGAGATCCCAAGAATTTGATTCAATGGGACAACTAAACTGTAAAGGACCAGTAAGCGCCTCGTGAAGTTTTGTACTTCGAGGTAAGAGCACTTAGGAGTTACTAACTCCACTTGCGCCATTCCCGTGAAAGACATTTAAGTGCTCCTGCAGACCGGGCGGAGGATGAGTCACTAAAACTCTTAATGATCTCTGAAGAAAATTCTTAATCTCTTTAGCTTACGAGCAGAGCATTGGCAGGAATGCTCTTAGAACGAGATCACCTATTTGGGTGTGAAGTATGGGAGGCCGCTTCAAACGAGAACACCTATGAATCCGAGCAGTCCAAGGCCTTTTAACGGACTGAGAAAAGGAACGAGGCAATAAGGAAAATTATTGTGTTGATATCATTGTCTTGGTTTACACTAAACGCCGACTGGTTCAAGGCATCACGTCCACCGGGTGGCAAGTAAATCCGATGGTATTCTACTAGGGACGATTCAATGTCACTGACAATCGATCCCGATGCAATATGATTTTCCGCAGGAAATTCTAGGCTGGAGCACCACGTTGTGCTGTGAGCATCAATTCTCTTTCATGTGGGGATTGTTAGAATTTTAGCACTAATGAGGCTAGTCCATGACTTTGTACCTCAACCAAAGGGGCCCCACACGTTTGAAATGAAGTTTCATTAAACGTGTATAATCTACTATGGTAGTAGGAGAAAGAATTACTAAAATTCATTGAAAGGTGAAAGAGTTATTGAACCTCAAAGTGTGTTGGTTGATGCATTGAATATGGAATGCCAAGAGTTGGAATGGGAAAAGTCCCACATGGCTAAAATTGAGGAAGAAGAAACTACTTATTAGTCAAGGCTTTGGTTAAGTGATTGGGCCCTTAGGGCACCCATGCTTTGGAAGGGGAGGAGCTAGATGCTCCACACGCACTCCACAGCTCCGCCAGAGGCAAGTCTGAGCCCGCCTCGGGCCGTGGTAGTGGCTCGTGGGTTCGAGGGTCCGTGGGTTCGAGTGGTCTAGAGTTGATTATTATCTTTTGGGCGTAAATATTTTGTTTGGTTGCCAATAAGATAATCAGTTAAATCTGAAATTTACATCGGTCGAGAGACCGGTTGGTGCGAATGACAGTTGTCCGTTCGGTTTAATTTAATGACTGGTCCGACCATTCGCCAAAGGATGTATTGAAATGAAAATTCCAATGATGTATGCATTGTCAATTTTTGTTCTGCAGGACCTTCTGCGAAGGATACATCTATTCGTCGCAACTCTTCAATATTATAAATAGCCCCCTAGAATCGATTTCAACACGTAAATCCATTCTTCTTCCTTCTTAAACTACTCTCTCTAAAGCCGTAAAAACCTTTATTGTTTCGTTCAGAGTCAAGTTCGAGTGCTAGAACTTTGATTCACATCTTCATCTATCTTGGGAGACTATTTGTCAAGTAAACCGTTAGCACCAGAGCGGGGCAAATACAGTCTTAAGGAATAAGGCCCAGCCTTTGCTCAGCAGTCTAATCATATTCCTTACCCACTCCGTTACTATCCTCATACACTACCGCAAACCAAGATCACAACAGAAATCGAACACAATTACCCACCCCAGACTGAATCAGAAAGAAGAAAACGCTTACCGAAAGCGAATCGAGACGAATCAAAGCCCTCCAATCCTTGTAATTGATTCTACGAAGAACACACCAACAATGTTTCTGGAGTTAGGAAGGGAACGAACGATGAAACGAGGTCGAAATCAGTTTGTGATATTGGAAACGGTTTGGATGGAATCGAGAGGAACAAGGAAGCAGATGGCGAGATGAAGAAGGAAGAAGACGTAGTTAGGCGTACAATTGGAATGAACTAAAATACTTTTCCAAACAAACTTGGAGTCGATAATTAATTAATTACTCAATAATTAAGTATTATTGATAATTAACTAAATACTAAACAAGGGAATTAAAATGAGGAATGACGAAAATTTGGGGTTTTATACTCTCCCCTCCTTAAAGGAATTTGGTCCCCAAATATAAGAAGCTTGAAGAAGAGGACGAAGAAACCAGGCAGCAGAAGAGAGAAGAGCGCGGTGTGTGTGCGGTGTGTGTCGTGCTTTCCAAAGGGGAAACTGTACATATGGGAATAGCTACAAATTCTCCCACGATGAGCAAGTAAGTCCAGTGAAATTCATCGTCTTCCAATATTATTTTTGTTAGTTACATGGCTTGACCACATTTGGAACACCTTTTGTTTGTTGATTCATTTGTCTCGACTTATTTCCTCTTGTCCTTGGGGTTTACTACTTAGTTTCCTTTTCATGGCATAAATCTCCTGTAAATAAACTGCACCAAGATGATAACATTAGTCATTGAAGCCAATTTATCGGTGAGTGTTTGCTTCTGTACTTGGACAAGGCATTCATCATATATAAAATGTAGGCATGCCAAAAGCAAGGGCGGATCCAGGATTCTGAAATTGGGTGGGCTCTACAATATACTACAATATATTAAATAGACAAAATTTATTAAAACCTTCTAAATAAATTCATAGAACAATATCACAACATTTTCACTTCCCAAATGATCAAAAACATCAAATAGAGTAATCAAGTTTGTTAAAACATAAACTTCAAGCTGTAATTTATCGACTTTTGCTCCTGTTTAATTTCGAATGAAGGGTGTAGAAAAAGGCAAATTGCATATGCTGGTAGAGTGGAGAAGTGCTTGGTTTTTATTCATCACATCAAGGAATCGATTCTTAGTTTTGAAATATAATTTTTTTTTTTTTTTTTTTTTTGATTTTTTTCCTGGGTGGGCTTCAAGCCCAAGGGCCCGTCCGCCCTTGGCCAAAAGAAACAGAAACAGAAATAAGAAAGTCAAAAGATGAAAATAGTGACTTCTGTAAACAAATTGTACTTAGCAGTTAATTGCTTGTTAATGAGCTGAATTATGCTTAGGCTAGCTGAAGAACCAGTTGTTACCTAATGAACTTTATCAAAAAAAGAGTGTTTGGTTTAGTTGTTCAAAATGCACTACGAGACTGACTTGCCACGTTCACCTTAGTAACTGAAAAGTTCTGTTCATGCTGTCAAACTAGTACGAATCCAGCAGACTTTTTCCTGTCCAACATATAAGCTCTAGTTATGTGGTTGTAATTTTGTGCAGAGGCTGATATACTTTCATGATTTGTGGGTGGAATGCGAAACTTCAAAGAAATTTATGTATACATACTATAGAGTTGGAATGAGTGCTTCAAGAAAAGATAAGACTATTGTTACGATGAAGGAAAAAATCTGGAGCAGATGAGACTAAATGCAAAAGATCAAGTTTGCAAGGTATTGGACTATGAAGGGTATTGTAAGTTGGTGTAAATCAACAAATATTGTTGGGCTCTAATGCCAGATGTAGATAATATATTCTCAACATGGTAGTTTTACATTCTAATTTGTTGATAAATGTTATCTATCACCAATTTGTTAAACGATTGAGATTGTGCATTTTAGTAACATCAACGATTGAGAATGTTGGGCTCTAATGCCCAGACGTCCTTGGAGCACCCGCGGCTGGTGGCCTTGACGCAGTAGTGTTGCGGGTTGCAGGACCTTTACCCTTGTCGGGCACCTCCAGAGTCTGTGGATCCTCACCCATCTTCTTTTGTCGCTCCTCCTCAACAACAAAGAGGGCCGCATTCTTTGGGTTTGCCATGGAAGACCCGCGGACGTGTTGATTATCTTGGCCCTTTGGCTAGTGGCGAGCTCAAGGGCTTGTTGCTCCCTCTGTTGCTTCTTCTTTTCACGGAGGGTCAACATGATGTAATCAAACCAATGAGCTACAAAATAAAATAAAAGTGTCAGATACGGATGCATAAAGGGAGAATAACAGGAATCTCGAAAATGAAAATTCAAGGCAGGGCATTCAAAAGAAAAGAAAGCACAAATCCTAAGTTAAAGATCCTTACTGAAATCTGTCTTTCCCCCAACTTCCATGGCATCTGTCAGTCCGCACAAGTAGGGCAGCAGCTGACAAATCAATCCGTGGAACGGATACGTGGGTGGATCGTTTTTCTTGTGCATCTCCGCCACCCACGGAGCCACATTCTTCGGAAGTGGGTGCCAATCTGGGATACTCTCCCTCAGAAACTTTTTGGGCAACCCCCACTGTTCTCGCCTCCTTGCAGACTCCCCAGGCTTCAAAGCTCTCCGCACAAAAAATATATTTACTCCACCATTTGGAGCCGAGCGAGGAGATGGAATCGGAAATAAAATTATAAACTTTTCTATTTACAAAGGTATAGAAAAGGGGTTCCCCGGACTGAAAGTAACATTGAAGAGCTGCCGGAAGTTCTCAAAGTTCACCGGCTGCCCCCTTATTTTTACAAAAGATGACAAAACAGATAAGGTTACCCAAAGATTTTGGGCTAACCTGACTCGGACCGATCCCGATGTGGTTCAGGATATGCTTTAGCTCGGGCGCAATAGGGACCTTCCATCCACAAGCGAAGGCCACTTCATGCACGCACATGTACCCAGCGGGCGGATTGTAAAAGGCATGCCCAGGCTCTGGAACCATGATTTCAATGGACTCCGGGATCTCCCACTTCCTCCTCCACTCAGGAATGTCCTCAGGTATTACTTTAGGCGGACAAGTGGGGAGTAGCCCGTCTGCATTCAACTCTCCGTATTCATCCGCTATCACAACGGCGGACGCAGGACGAGGGAATTTGATTTGCGCCGCCTTGGCCCCACGACCCTCAATCAGCGGAAGAGGAGATCGAACGGGCACCACAGGATGCAACGCAATTCGACGACCACCACATCTTCGTGGGCAGGCAGCTTGAGTTGCTTCTTCCTCATCTTCCTCTTCTTCTTCACCACCTTCCTCCTCCTCCTCTTCTCCATCATCGGGTCTCCCGGATGTGCTTGGGTTGGTCGGACCTCTCTCCACCACAACTCGATCCTCTACACCAGCCTCAAACATTTCTACATCATCCGCCTCCTGACCACTCTCGCCACCCTGCTCGGTCTGAGGTTCATTTGGACCAACGGATGCCTCAACACCACCTATGGTCCGAGATTGGACTAGCGACCTAGTTCTAGCAACATCTCCCTGGCCCACTGCTACGTCAGGCTGAGTTTCTACTGCACCACGGACTCTCTGTCCAGCATCGAAATCCCTGGAAGACACGAGATCCACGACCAGATCATCTCCTACGGATGTGGTTAAGTACACAGACTCAGTCACCGATTTTACTCCATCATTGTAACCTTGAGCCTCGTGCTGGTTCTGACTATCGCTCCCGGACATCCTATGGCAGAAGGAAACGGGTCAGAAACGATGGTTGTGATTGTCCGAGAGTTCACTTAGATGTCTTATTAAGTCAAGCGATATGACGGAGTTCTACTTTACCAGATTTTCTGCATAAAGTACAGTCTCAACACTATGGGCACTAAAACTTGGCACACAGAGACGTGCCATCGGCACTATTGTCTACCCTACCCAGCACGTTAACAGGGACAATTTACGAAAGACTGTGTGCCAATCGGCACCAACACATCACCAAATAAGCATGCATTATCGAACCTAGGTTACATTGGACACGATATACAAGACGAATCAACAAGTTAGTACAATATCGCACACTGGAAGAGTATCCCCGTTAAAGCATATTACTGGAGTCTACCATTAGCAACATTTACAATCACAAAGTCAACAAGAAGATAATCGAACAGGGAAAAACCACACAAGCATGAAGCAAGCATAAATTTGGACGGATGACGAAGCCTTGCTAGCTCTCAGAGAGTGCAGATCTGAGGTGGAAAGTGCAAGATTTTGCGAGTTTTAGACGTTCGGATTGCTCTTTGATTGCTCGAATCACTTGAGATTAATCGCTCTGAGTATTCGAGGTGGCTAAAGTGTGAAAGCGACATATGAGGTAACTAATTATAGGGGCAATTGGGGAAGTCGAAACGTCGCATCACCTGGATTCTAATCCCAATTGTTGATCTTTTTTAATCCAACGACTGTGCCGGTTCGCAAAAGGCGCAATGACAGTACTCCCCAATTAATTCTCCTTAGAAACGTCACATCACTTGAGTTTCTATCCCCACCATTGATCTCCTCAAATCCAACGGTTGCATCGGTTCCTTCGAGATCCTTTCCAGTGGGCCAGATAGATGACATATTGGGCCTTTTGAACCACTGTTCATCAGCCCACGTGAACCATTCCACATGTTTGGCCTAACGGATCGCTTCTTTTACACTCTTCCACATAGGGCTTCTTCAGATCCTAACCGTACTCGGATCTATATATCTCGGATACAAATACCTTTTCCATCTACAGTCCGAGCTATTACATAACTCGGACTGTAGAAGAAAAGGGGGGGGGGGGAGATATATTGAATTGCTAAGAACACAGACAACGGATCTCGCAAAAAGGAATTTTTTCCTACAGTTAACGATTCTGACGCGCTCCACAACACACTTGTTCTTTTCATAGTTACCAACTATCTTCTGCTAAGCTATTTGGAAACTAGGGGGACATATGTTGATACGGACATGTGTCCAATCCGTTAAGCGCGCCATAGAGCGTGTCCTAGAGCGCATCAAGGCTGAGATAGCCAATCCAGTACTAGTCCGACCTTCAAATAGTCCGACCTAAGGGAAACCATTCCAGGTCAACTAGTACTTACAAGTCAACACACCTTCTCAGCTAAGTCCGACGAAGCTAGGTGTATGACTTCCGAACCTGACAAAAGGTCGCATGGTCCTACCAAGCACCACAAACTGTCAGTCCTAGGATGCCAAACGGACTGGACGAGATAATCTCGGACGCCACCGTCGCAATAGGACCAAACGTACATAACAGAACCACTGAGATACTTCCGTGGAACTCTAGGCTCGGACGCCGTGAGTTACCTAAGGATAGATCAACCAAGCAGACGGATCTGTCCGAAGGACTTACACGGACCCAACGAGCGGAATAATACTCTCAGAGGGAAAGGTCCAAACTACCCTCCCAGGCCCAGTAATTAGTACTGGATTGCTGTTCACTATTGGGCCATGGACCAAAGGTAGCATTGGTGTCCAAATCTGAAGCATACACTTGGCATCATCTTATGAGTCGCCTCATAAGCATGTGATAACTATAAATATAGCATAAGGTCCAAGACCTCGAGGTAAGTGACAATCCACAAATCATAAGTCTTATTGATATCCTAACCTTCCTCATAACTATTACATTGAGAGCTCCCAACTCTCTCTTGAGTAAAGTCTCTTACCGGATTGACATACGCAATCCAGGCAACCCTTTCTAACCCCCCCCCCCCCACTTAGTCCTTTCAGGTACTCTAGTTCGGACATGTACTGCTCCGAATTTCAAGTTGAATACGGATCTTAGACTAAGTTGCTTGTAATAATTTAGTTAGTGTTGAAAGGTGTTACCCCTCAACATACTTGTTTTTGGTAACTAAACAAAACTTTTCAGTTACTAAGGTGAACGAGGCAAGTCAGTCTCGTAACAAACTTTGCAGCACAGAAAGAAGACTTTTCACCTAGTTTCTTTACTTTTCTAACTTAAGAAGAATAAAATAAAAATTATAGAAAACTGTGATGACAAGACAAAGTACAAAACGTATGAAATGAGATACGAGAGGATAATATTATAAACAAAAAATTTTAGCATGATTTAACGTGGAATTGCATCATTATCGCTGGGTTGGAAAATATGCGCATTATCCTATTCTAACTTAACTTAATTTTCCATATTTCTGACTAATTACTTAGATTAATGATATTTAACGGTATTAGTTCCTACCATAAAATTCAACTGCATATTTACTATTACAAATATTACTACATACAAAGGCACGGCAAGGGTGTCCCCTTTTTCCCGATGGTTTTCCTTCGCGAGAAAAGTTAGCAAATTGAAGATAATTCTATCTAACCTTAAATGTTGTTTTTCACACTAAAGTTTTACTTACAAAACATTTTGCAAAAGGACATCAATCAGTAATCAGTATTGAAAAAGAGAATGGAGTCTTTGAGAATAAATTAAAAGAGAGGTCAAGATTATAAGGAATATTTGGTGTATAGCAGGAAAATGATTTTTTTTTTTTTTTTTTTGTATAAGCCAAATATATACTACGAAACGAGAACAAGTCCAAGAAATTACAATCGTGCACAAGGTATGCTCGACATTGTACCACGGGCGGAAATACAACCCTTAATCCGACCTACAACTCCACAAGAGACTGAACCTCAAGTTACAAAAATATCAAAATAGAGCTTGTTACAATAAGATTCCAAAGAGAGGTAAAAGAACAAGAAGCTTTCGAAGTGGCCCAATATAGACTCATAACCCCAACACTCAATCTAAACCGCCAACAGAGAGGTACCTAAGGAACACCAAGCACTAGAGAAACAAGAAACTTAAACGAAACTAGCCTACGCTATACACCCTACACTTGTCTTTCAAAGTGAGTGGCAAGAAATTTAAAGCGAGGTCTCGAAAACACGATAACTTGAAGTCTCCAACAAAACCTCAACCACCCCAAGCTAAATCACATCCCTATACCGAATGGTCATAAGCAAGTACGAAGTAAGAAATTTAAGAGTTATCAGATAAAACAAACCACAAGCCCTAAAAGCTACACCCCTACACCCTACACTTATTTTTCAAAGTGAGTGGTAAGCAATTTAAGATGTAACTAGAGCAAGAGTTCGGTATTTGTATAACCCCCTACACCTATAATACTTGCAGAGGACCAAACAGTAAGAAATTTAAGAAGTGAACGCTTTAACCTCAAAGTAAAAACTTTGAGTTAAAACAACATAAGATCATCGTAGTACACGAAAATACTACTCCCTTTTGTGTCCACTCACCAAGGGCCAACACATGAAGAAAAAAGGAGGGAAAGAAGAGCAAGTATCAAGACCACTTTTTCAACAAAACAACCTGCAAGAAGTAAACGTTAGCAAGGAAAAAAAAGAGCAGCCTGCTTAATCCATGACCCACCAACAATCCACTTGCTAACAAAGCCCACCAATCCCTTCACTAGGCCCAAATGCGCCAAACCCACCACACACATAAAAAAACCATTCATCTCCTGTAACAACAACAAAAAAGCAGTAGCTCCTTGTCCCTTTCAATCACGCCAATACTCTCACAAATTACACCATGTTCAAGCATAAAAGTGGTTCACCCAACCAAGGATTCACACAATTATATGAGTTTAGCTCACCCTTTCCTTTAAGCCACGACCACACCGATATTTTAATCTTATCAAGAATTTGCCACGGATTGCACACGACATCATTATAGATACAATCATTCCTTGCCAACCAAATGTTCCATATCGTTGCATGCCAAAACACATACCACAAGCTAGCTTCTCTTTTGACCCGTATCTTACCATGCTCCTCTAATAAATCGGTCAATGAAGATCCCCTCACCAATTCTTTGCCTAGCCAAATGTAAACAAGTGCCCAAACCTTTGTAGCAAATTCACAAGCCCCAAAAATATGCCATGAGTCCTCAACTATACCATCACATCTTTTGCAACACAAGTTCACTTCATTCATGTAAATTCCTCTCTTGTTCAAATTCAACTTTGAAGGTATCCTATCTTGTAGAAGTTTCCAAATAAAAGCACATGCCTTTGAAGGTACCCATTTGTTCCAAACCAATTTTGCCCATCTACTCATCGGGTTTGGATTGATCTTTTTATTTAGCTCCCGGTAACCTTCATTAGTTGAATAGACCTCCTCCTTTTCTCCCATCCAAATCCATCTATCTTTGTGCTCTTCAACCAAAAAGATAGAATCCAATTTAAACTCTAACTCTTTAACCACCTCCAACTCTCTCTCCAAAAGCTCTCTTGTCCACTCCCAAGCAAAAACCGTCCTCCCTTCAATCTTACTTAGCCTCTCATAGACCATGCAATCCTTCTTTGATTCAAGTCTAAAAAGGCGTGGGAAAATGTCTTTTAATTTCGAGTCAAAATCACCCCACTTCTCTTCCCAAAAAAGAGTATTACGACCATCCCCTAGAACCTTCCTACATTTACTTGCAAACCACTCATCTAAGCCAACAACATTCACAAGGTCTTTCCACCAACTAGACCAAAGAGTCGGTACTCGACCGCCTCTTTTCAAATCTTCATTTTTCCAAAAATCACCATACTTGGAGTATAGAACCTTTTCCCATAAATCATTTTTACCCTCAAGTAACCTCCACACCCACCTTCCCAACAAAGCCAAATTAAAGGACTTTAAATCTTTCAACCCAAATCCTCCATCTTCCTTAGCACTACACACTACTTCCCAATTCACCCAAGCAATCTTCCTTTTCTCTTTATCAACACTCCCATCCCACACAAAGTTCCTTTGCAACCCTTTTAACTCTTTCAAGATAGAAGAAGGAGCTTTGAAGAAACAAGTATGCGATAGGACTTAACAAGACAACTGATTTCAACTTGTCATTAACTTTCCCTTCAGCAAGAGAAACAAGTGCTATCAACGTTCCCTGGAATCCATGATAAACACACCATCATCGATCACAAATATTCATATATCTAAATGTCATGCAATTCACCAAACAATGTTTAAACCATGAGTTCTCTACCATAGAATGGCCGACATAATTTGTTTTCTTGCCAGTTTTTTGGTACACAAGACCAACAATAGCTGTTAGATCATATGCCGCGAGTTCGTCCCATGACCATTCCCAGTAAATCTGTAATAAGTATCAATGCAATATAATTATACATCATATGATATAGATTTACATGTTAAATAAACTAATGTGATAGGTGATGTGCTCAAATTATTATCTAGAAAACAAGTAGTAAGTAGTTGTTGTAGACAGACAATGCTAACCACAAGATCGTTCGCTAAGGAGCTAACTAAGCCACTATAGTGATGCAGAGCAAATACAGAGATGTTTGCTGAAAACAAGATTTGGAAATTTGTATTTTTACCTAAACTAAACCTAACACAGGAAACAGAAGAAAACTAGTTGGTGAAAATCAATGGAAAGAAGAGCGAACACGGTAGTGATGATCCGGTTATGCTAATTCAATACTAGGTAATCGTTCATATTTGTCACACGGTCGGCGTACAGAAAGCAATCAATTCAATTCAACCGATTGTAATTTGAATATTTAAAACTAGAGTAATCGTGGGTTGTCATGCCACGATCCTTAACCAAAACAACTTTGAAGGTTTAAAACTAGCCTATTGAATTGAAGGTTTTACGAAGATTTAAAACTAGACGAACCTATATGAATGAATATAAACCCTAGATTCGAATCTGCATAACCATCACATAATTACCGAGTTCTGGAGAGGTTTAACTACTCATGATGGGATCGAAGACGAAATAAGGCATGGTATTGAATACGCAGAGCATAAACATGGTGATAATCGCATGCAAGATCATACAATTCGATAAACAGAAGAAAACAAAGAAATGTAGATAAGCAATAGAGAGTTATCAATAAATTACCAAGAATTCGATGTCGATGATTCTTACAAGATGAAAACCAAGCTCCAAAGATCAATCAATGATAAACTAGGGTTCTTAGGTCCCAAATAGGGTTTAGAATAAGTTATGTTTGAAGTTATGGTGAAAGAAATCTATTTATAGGAGAAAAAACGAAGAAAATCCTTCCAGATTCGACCAGAAATCGCCCATCGCGAAATCTTGCCACGGCGAAGAAAATAGCTCGCCGCGGGGAGACACTGTTTAGGTCCCCAAATTGCTCTCGCAAAATCTCGCCGCGGCGGGAACATCATTCGCCGCAGCGAGCTTAAAACCTCTGTAACGTTTGCTCCAGACAGAATTTGGCCTTTAAAACCTCTGTAACGTTTGTAGCCCTTTGAATTATCTTTCCGTGGCCACCGAGCTCATGTCAATCAGACATAATACGAGAGAGTTATGGCCAAAATGGCTAGACTGCTCTGTAAAACTTCACCTTTGCAAGCTTCGCTAGAACGGCTCTCAAATATTCGTCCGAACTCCGAATCCACTTCCGTTTTCGCCCAGTTACTCTACATTCAAAGATATATAACAAAAGTTTTCACTCCGATTTTCACCTTCGGACACAAAAATCCTACAAAACACAAACAAGAAACCAAACATAAAAACGCACTATAATAATATAAAACTAAGGTCAAAGACTAACAAAAGACGATTAAAAAGGAACAAATGAGACGTTAGAATATTGTCTCATCAATAGGCTCAATTTTACAATCATGAAGCATGTGTAGTATATTTTACCGGGTTGAAAATGTTCATTCTCGTGTTTTGTCGACTGAATTGGGTCCCTCTGTGGTTGGAGACAAAGACATCATACCCATTATTTGCCAATATAGTTAGTAGATTTTCCGCAGGACGGTTATTAAACCAACTCATCCCATCCTACATTTTTAAAGATTCACGAAAAATCATCATTGCATATAAGGATGAATGATATTAAATGTTTGCGCGACGAAGCATAACACATTATCCAATGTGATTGTAACGATGAATAAAAAAATTGATTTTATGATTCGTTCATATTGGTTAGAATCATACACAGGTCTTTTTCAAATACATCAAGATATGCTCTTGTCATTTGTGTGAACGATTTTAATAGTTATTAAGTGGTAGGAGTTGGATCTATCATGGTTGTAAAAGTATTCCACACAATTGATCAAGTTTGCGAAATTATGTTTCTCTTTTCATTTCTATATTCATTTCTCTCATTAAGAAAAGATGGTGGAAATGCTCAAATGCTTGGGTTATAATCAATTTATTTGCATAAATATCTAGTACATTATACAAAGGAAAAATTGTAGGACATTGGTTTTCTTCAAAGAATAAGTAAAAACAACAAGCCATGGAACATTCCATGAAGATAGATAATTGAAAATGAGACATCGTGTCATATAATCTTTCAATTTTTTTTCCTGAGTCTCATGATAATTCTATGTGAACTGTTGGTAGAGAAGTGCGTGTGAGAGTCACTAATGAAAAAGGAAAAGATTTACTTTAGACAATATATAACCTTTAAAGTTAATTTACTGTTGATCATATTGTTCATTTCTATACTCAGTTGTTTGGTACTTTTAGAGCTACTACTCTTCTTGACTGTTCTTTGTTTGATGATGCTCATATTGTTACTCCTGCTATGAACTTGCTTTTGGCCAGAAGGTTGACTCCTGCTGAACTGAAAGGGGTTGTTTTCAAAATGGGTAACAATAAGGCACATGGTCCTGATGGTTTTAATCCTTTCTTCTTTAAGAAAACTTGGCCTATTATTGGTGAGCTTGTGTTTCAGGCTGTTGATGAGTTTTTCTGCAATGGTAAGTTGTTGAGACAGGTTAATAAGACTGATGTTACTCTCCTTCCTAAGGTTGCTCATCCCATGTTTATTAAAGACTTTAGGCCCATTGCTTGTTGCAATACTGTGTACAAAATGATTACTAAGATTCTTGCTGACAGGATTCAGTTGCTTATGCCCACTCTTGTTTGTGCTAATCAAAGTGCTTTTGTGTTTGGTAGGTAAATGCAGCATAATATTTTGCTTAGTCAGGAGTTAGTTAGAGGGTATGCTCAGAAAAATATTTCTCCTAGATGTTTTCTTAAAATTGACTTGCAGAAAGCCTATGATACTATTAGCTGGATTTTTCTTAGAGATGTGCTTATTCAGTATGGGTTTGATATGTGGTTTGTGGATAGGGTTATGATTTGTGTGTCTACATCTAGGTTTTCCTTTAAAGTTAATGGTAGCTTGGAAGGTCTTCTTGATGGGCAGCAAGGTCTTAGACAGGGGGACCCCATTAGTCCTTACTTATTTGTTCTTTGCATGGATTACCTGACTAAAGTTCTTAGGAAGAGTGGTTCTGATCCTACTTTTGGTTTTCACCCTAAGTGTAAAAGATTGAATTTGATTCAGTTAGGGTTTGCTGATGATTTGTTAATCTTCTGTAAGGCTAATGTTGCTTCTTTACAAGTTATTAAATCTGCCCTGCAACACTTTTCCTCAGTTTCTGGATTGCAGGTGAACACTGATAAGAGCTCTATCTTCATTGGTGGTGTAAAGGAGGCTGATAAGTCTGAGATTCTTCAGGTGCTACAGTTTCCAGATGGGCAGTTCCCTGTCAGATACTTAGGGATTCCCTTATGCCCTAGGAGACTGAAGGTTTCTGATAAGCTCAAATTATACTCTAAATAACTTAAGAGAATAAGTTGTAGTTGTAGACTAAGCCTAACTCGGTATCGTTCTCTAGGGAATTAATCAAGCTATGCAACGATTGAGAGTAAACAGATTGTTTGTGAGTAACATATAAGTTTTGGATGTTTTTACTTCTAAAACACATATTGAAACAGGAAACAGATAAACTGGTTTGATCAAAGAGAGAAGATGAACACAATAGTAATGATCAAGTAATGCTAATTCGTTCTAGGGCAATCATTCATATTTGTCACACGGTCGGCGTACAAAAATCAATCAATTTGATTCAACCAAATGTTCTTAGAATATATTATACTGGAGAAATCGTGACTCGTCAATTCACGATCCTTAAACATGAACAATTTAGATAATTTAATACGGACTTATCGAATTGAAGGTTTTTACGAAGATTTTATACGAGACTAACCTATATGAACGAATCCAAAACCCTAGAAACGAATATGCAAGACTATCACATAAATACCGTGTTCGGAGTGATTTAACTACTCATGAGGGAAGCAAAGATGAAAGACGTCAAGGTATTGAATATGCCAGGCATAAACATGGTGATAATCGCATGCAAGATCATACAATTCGATAAACAGAAGAAAACACGAATTGAAGATAAACAACAGAGAGTTATCAAAAGATTACCAAGAATTCAAGATCCATGCTTCTTACAAAAGATAAACCAAGCTCCAAGATCAATCAATCAATGTCAAAACCTAGTTCTTGAGCTTTTTCCTATGTAAATCTAGGGTAAAAGAAGTTATGTCTGAAGTTATGGTGAAAGAAATCTATTTAAAGGAGAAAAAACGAGTAGAATCCTAGCAGAATTCGACCAGAAAATCGCCTAGCAAATAAGCTCTCGGGAACTCTCACCGCGGCGAAGATGCTTTCTGACAGTCAACTTACGATGTATGTATCTTTTTCTTCAGGAAGAATTTGGCTACGATTTTGGCACAAAAGTTGTATCCCTTTGAATTATCTTTCCATGGCCACCGATATCAGGTAAATCGGACTTCATATGAGAGAGTTATGTCCAAAATGGCTCCGTAAATCATCACTTTTTCAAGTCACGCTAAAACGCCTCTCAATTCTTCGTCCGAACTCCGAATCCACTTCCGTCTTCGCCCAATTACTCTTCATTCAGAGATCTATAACCAATGTCTCACTCCGATTTTCACCTTCGGGACCAAATAACACAAAAAATCCTACAAAACACAAACAAAGTACCAAAGCATAAAAACGTACAAAAACACTATAAAACTAAGGTCAAAGACTATCAATAGACCGCTAAAAAGGACCAAATGAGACGTTAGAATATTGTCTCATCAGTTTCTGACTATGAGCCTCTTATTTTGAAACTGGCTAGTATGGTCCAATCTTGGGCTGCAAGGAGTTTGAGTTATGCTGGTAGACTGGTACTACTCAAGGTTGTGTTCATGAGCATTGAGAGGTTCTGGGCTCAGGTTTTTGTTTTCCCTATTGGTGTTCACACTAGGTTGGTTTCTATCTTGAGAAGTTTTATGTGGTCTGGTAAGGTGGGAGGTAAGAAGAGCCCTGTAGCTTGGTTGAAATTGTGTCAACCAAAAGATAGGGGTGGGATTGGCACCAAAGAGGTTTTGGCTTGGAACAAGAGTTCTATGTGTAAATATTTGTTTGAGTTGGCAGATGGTTTTGGTAGTTATTTGTGGCATCATTGGATACAAAGTTATATTCTTAAAGGGCAAAGTATCTGGACTATTGCTGTTAAGGCTTCTGATAGTGGTTGGTGGAAAAGTTTGCTTGGTTTAAGGGATGACCTGATGAGACTTGTTGATGTTTCTTCCATGCCTGCTATGACTTCAAAACTGAGGGTGTAGTACTTGCATGAAGTGTTCTTCCCTTCTGCTAGCCCTGTGCCTTGGAGTTCTTTGGTGTGGAATAAGCTATCTACACCTAGAGTATCCTTTTGTCTTGGTTGGTTTGTTTAAATAGATTGCCTGTGAAAGTTAGGTTATGTGCTTGGGGTTTGGTTGATAATGATTCCTGTCCTTTTTGTCAGTTGGTGCCTGAAACTAGGGATCATTTATTTGGTCAATGTGTTTCTGTTGCTCCAATTTTCACTAAGATTTTGAAGGTTATTGGTATCAATCACTCTGTTAGTACTGATTTCAATTTTTGCATGAATCTTTTTGCTTCTTCTACTAGATAGAAGTCTAGTTTGTATACTTTATAGGCTAGTGTGTTTTGTGTTGTGGATGAAATAGTTTGGAGTCTTATGAATGGCCTTGTGTTCATAAATGAGCAGGTGACTGTTGATGTTGCTTGTAAGCAAGTATGTTCTATGCTGTTGTTGAGGTTGCATATGATGCCCGGTGTCCCAAATAGGCATGTGAAGGCCTTGATAGGTAAACTTCAACAGGTTTGATTAACAAGTTAGTTTGTTTTCTATCTATGGTTGCTGTTTGGATATGGTTTGTTTGTCTGGTCTGGTTCTGTTCTTGTTGTTTGAGACTTGCAGGTTTTTTTGTAGTCTTGATGGGTGCTAGGCTGAAGTCTGTGGTTCAGGTTGCTCTCTGTACCTGTTGCTCTCCTTCTCTTCCTTCCTCAAGTTCATTTCAAGCTTTCAAGTGGATAACTGTACTCAGACTTGGTTAATATGTTCTGCCCAATCTGGATTGACATTCACCTGGGGGGGGGGGGGGGGTGCTCTCCTTGGTGCAGACTACTCCTTGGTTTTGATCACAGTTTTGAGCTGGAATCATAGCAGGAGTTTGTGTTATTTTTGTTGATTAAAGAGTCTTTCTTTGCTAGCAATCACAGTTGTATTATGGAATTGTCTAGCTTAGATTAGTTTAGTTATCCTAAATAGATTGTTGTGATCTATTTAGCTTGAGATTGTGAGTTGTACATGGATTTATTCCCTCTGACACTTTGTGCTTCTCCATGTTTGGCTTAATGAACTTTAATTTCTCCAAAAAAAAAAAATTTAATACACTCTTATACATAATGTCATCTGTAAGAAATTATAGTGCAAAAAAGGGAAAAATCTTACAACATAAAGTCCATGCTGCATATAAACTGGCTTGCCGCCGCCTTTGTTAATTCTTGATACACTTAGAAGATAGCCATCTTTAGTTGTCATGCACCTAACAACATAACAAATGAAATTAACATCATGGTAAACGACCAGACATTTTATTTTAATAACTGAATTAAGAAGGTTACATGCAACTCTTCACATTTATAACCACGTAAGGACGAAGCTGCAGCACTGCATATGCCACCACCCAATGGTGCTGAGACTCTCTCTTTATTGATGAAGTTGCGACTCGAGACAACAACTTAATAAGAAAATAATAGTACAAGAGAAAGAATGAATACATTAATGGGATTCGAAAAAATATTGGAAGTCATTATTCTTCTTTTTTTTGGTTGATTTATTTTTCACTTTGAGGAAAATGTATTAGTGTTTTGCAGTTTTATAGAGATAAAGAATGCCAAGAGGTTAATTCGGTTGACTTTTTTATGAGGAATTACGGATGAAGAATCGGTATAAACAAGATGTTGAATTTCCTTTTTATAGTGCTAAATTTGAAAATCAATGATAAGAAATGTACATGGGGATGAAGTTAAATAAAATATTACTAAAATTATAGTTTTTTTTTTTTTTTTTTAACAAAACACATAAGAGTCACAAGTAATATTCTAAATGGATTTGAAACTACAAAAACAATTTACCCAACTCATCAGTCCGTCATTAACTTCTAATACGTATGTTAGCTAGTTGAATGAGTAACAATTTATAATAAATAGTGTGTATTTGTCACGTGTGTTAATTGAGTCGAGCCCCGTTGGGTCCTTATCAATCTCATTTTCACTTTTCAAGTTAATCCGGGCTTTGTGAAGTTTCCAAATCATGAGCTCGTACCCGTTTGCTCGCAAGTTATTCACAAGCGGCCAAATTAAATTAATCAACATTTTTCTTATCTTTTATTTTACTTAAAATTTTGCAGTACTGGTACTTCATTTTTGAATAAACTTGAACGTAGTCAACACATGTATGTCGACATGTCGAAGACACGACATATGTGATTTTGTACTGTCCAAAAGTTAGCAATCTTGGATTAATCGTAAACGCAGATACGTGACATTTCTCATATTCATATAAAGTTCCATCTCAAATAGGTCATTTCATGATTTGTCCATAGTGTAGGTCTTTATCATGCCATTATATTAGGTAAACTTTATATGCCACTACTTCTAACTGCACATAATTTTAGCCATCCACGAAGCAATACGTAAAATAGATTGGTTAAACATTGATGTTTTGTTGAAAATTGGAATGCATATTCATTTTTTCCCCTCTTTATAGAGTCGTAATTTGGGAGATTACTAGGGCGTAATAAGGAGTGCACCTAATTTGGACAATTGGACTCCCATCTACAACAAATATTGTTCCAAAAGAAGGCTAGAAAACAAGTAGAACTAGTCTTGAGAAGTCTTTTTTGACCTTTCTTTGGTGTAAATTAAGCTTTGAAAATCAAAACCTCTTTCTTGAATGAATATCATATTATCATATCAAATTTGTGCAAGCAAAACTGAAAACTGCAAAACCACCGAGTCAACACAACACAACACAACACAGATTGATTGAAATTCTCATTCTCACCAGAAACACGCTCGTTGACTTCAATTTTCATGGCAAGTCGGCTTTGAATCTTTCAATTGATTTCTTGTTTCATTTTCCAAATTAAGACTTCATTTTATGCTTCGATTGCAGCAGGGTTTTTGCTAACTGAGAAAAAAGGGCGAAATGAATGCGGTTCAGAGGGGATCCGGTGAGGTGCCCGATGAGATTCGGGTTTACGAGTCTTGGCAAGGGAGCAATGTGAGTTGTTCAATTTCAGCTGTTGTAGTTTGATTTTGATTTGATTTGTATGGAGTTTTGATTGATTCTGAGTTGGGTGAAATTGAATGATTGTTTTATTATAGTGACTTTTCAATGCTGTTTTGAGCTGCCAGAGATGGGGTTTTTGACTGGTTGATTGTGATTGATAAATTGTTAACATGTGAACCCGTGCCGCTAGTGAATCTTACTTAGTTCCTGTTTGAGAAAGCCTTAGATTATCTTGAAGTGGTTAACTTGAGCAGAATCATGTAAGAGTAGGCTATATGTGAATCTGAGTGTGTTTGCAAATGATGTTTTAATCGTGTAAAGAGAATTAGCTGGAAAAGTTAGCATGGTAAGTGATTCTTGTAGATCATTTTAAGTTGTCAGAAATTATAATCTGCTTTTGCAAACAGAATTCTCAGTGTTTATGCTTCAGAAAAATCTATAATCCGTTTGCAATGATCAATTGCAAACAGGTACTTGATCCCCCACACCCCTCTTAAAGATTCAAACTATAGACAAACAAAAGTAAGTGTAAGATTTACAAACAGTGTGGTTTTGTGTAAAACGAGAACCGGATGATCTGGTGAGGGTGTACTTTAGGCGCCATATGAGGCAACGTATAATATAAATGTATTCCTTCCGTTCTTAATCCAATCAATTAAGATTTTCGCCATGAAAAGAACTACATGTTAGGTGGTGTTGTGGTTATTCCTAACATTTATGGTGTGTGTGAAAATTAGGGGAATGCGCCAAATGCTTGGGTGGGTGGTAGTGTCTAACATTATACTGTCTAACATATGTTTTTGTATTTAGGCCACATGTTATTATCTGTATGCCTGTGTTTGTTGAAAACCAGAATTTAACATCTTATGCTAGTTTAACTTTGCAGTTCTTATGATGTTATTTGTACTATTAATCTATTAAGTGGCATGGGCTCTTGTTCTATCAGATAGGTGATAAGTATTTTCTTATTTTCCAGAGCATGCAGTAGACTGCTAGGCATAAATTAAAGCTTGCTCAATTTGGATTCGAATTCCTAAGAAAGGAACTCATATGTGCACTGTGTTTGTGCAATACTCGTCTTTATGCTCTTAGTAACATGGTTTTATTGCTTCGTGTTAAGCTTTTGACTGTCAAATTGCTTTTATTGCAGATATTTCTATTTAGTGGGAGGTTTATTTTTGGTCCAGATGCAAGGTCTGTGGCCCTTTCGATATTGTTGATCGTGGCTCCCATCACTGTGTTTTGTGTCTTTGTTGCTCGAAAGTTAATGGATGATTATCCCAATCACTGGGGCATAACAATTATGGCTATTCCTGCCATTGGTGCATTATATGTAAGTTCTCTGCTCGCCGTGTCTTTCATCAGTGAGCTAGGTGCTTTGGGTTTGAGGCCACTCGTTATAACTGAATGTCAGAGACTGAATTATTCTCTTTGCAAAATTTGCAGGATATAATTCTTCTCTTGCTTACTTCTGGAAGAGATCCAGGTATAATTCCTCGAAATGCACACCCACCTGAACCGGAAGGATATGAAGGTGCTTCTGAGGGAACACCCCAATTACGCTTACCCCGCATTAAGGAAGTTGTAGTTAATGGCATTTCCGTGAAGATCAAATATTGTGACACCTGCATGCTTTACAGACCACCACGGTGCTCTCACTGCTCCATATGCAATAATTGCGTTGAACGGTTTGACCATCATTGCCCTTGGGTTGGGCAATGTATAGGACGGGTAAGATATCTAATCATATATAGACAATAAACCTGAAAAAAAAAAATGATGTTTTGGGTCAAATAAACTAGTTTTAGCTCACACAAAATGTGCCGGACATTTAAAAACTTATGAATGTCACTCAATTTTATAAGTTGACCTCTCATGTGTGCTCCTGGGTGTTGGCTATTTTGATTCATGAATTAGTTCATTGGTATTAAAATCAATACCTGATTCATGAGTTACTTTAATGATGTATAAAACCAATGCCTGATAAAACTGAGGTTTCTTTGATTTTGCAAGACTTATTCTGAGTATGAAGGTTGCCATTAAACAAAATGCACATCAGCAGTTTTTATTTAATTGCAAGATACCATGTGTAATTCTACAACTAGCTATCCGATCTTCAGCAGTATCATGTATGAAGCTCATTTGAGTGATAACTTTTGTTTTTGGAAAGCCAGTGTGGCTTCTTTTCATGGCTATATAGCAGCAGTATCTGTGCATCTTCTGTTTTTGAGTGTTATAGCTGTCTTAGCTGATAGATTGTGGTTTTATGGTTGCATTCGAGTTTTAAAACTTTCTACAATCTCAAGTACAGTCTATTAGCTCTGTATTTTAATGTTTGGATTACTTTTGCAGAGAAACTACCGGTTCTTCTTCATGTTTGTCTTCACGACAACTCTGCTTTGTATATATCTTTTCGCTTTTTGCTGGGTTTACATCAAAAGGATCATGGTCTCGGAGGAGATATCAATATGGAGAGCAATGATCAAGACTCCTGCTTCAATTGTGTTAATAATATACACCTTTATATCAGTGTGGTTTGTTGGTGGTCTCACAGCATTCCATCTATATCTTATTAGTACAAACCAGGTAGGAGCTTTTTCTCATGAAAAAGCGGCAGAAGTGATTTATTTTCCTTTCTAAAAAAATCTTTGTTTTCTGAATAACATTTTCATGTTGTTTTGCAGACTACTTACGAAAATTTCAGATACAGATATGACCGTCGTGCCAACCCCTACAACAGAGGAACAATAGATAACTTCAAAGAAATATTTTGTGTTCCCATACCTCCATCCAAGAACGATTTTCGGGCTAAAATACCCATAGAGCCAATTGTACCACCTCGTCGTTATCTTCCTGAAACTATGGATCACATGATGATGTCAAGAAAAGAAGCGAATGGAGATGATCGACACGATGGCCAGTTGAGCCAATTGAGGGATAACAATAGGTTCAACACAAAAGATGGTGGATTAGGCGAGTTATCTCCTGAGGTAAGGAGTACTGTAGATGAGAGTGATCGAGTAGGAACACATTCAAGCTGGGGAAGGAAAAGTGGGAGCTGGGAAATGTCACCTGAAGTTGTTTCTTTGTCTTCAAGGATGGGAGAAGAAGCAAATCGAAATGGTGGGACCAGCAGCGTCATCCAATCAGCAGAACCCAGACGATAACTTCGCTATTTTTAACGCTGTCGATCGTGATCGGATGTTAAAGGAGTGGATTCGTTGTGGGATGAGAATATTACTTTGGCCCCATAGGAAGAAACGTTTGGTGCTTGTGTGAGGGCTGTTTCATCTCAATTCTCAAGTAATCGATCACGTTGTATTATATTTGTGAATATTATGACATCCGAATAGCTTGCTTTTATCCTATGCAAACCTGTAATTATGTTGAGCATTGAACTTCCCGTTAGTTCAGTTCAATACCTATAAAGGAGATTCTTTGCTCATACAAGGTTGCTCCTGGCTTGAGAATATTTTTTGTGATAGGTAAACCTCTTTCTTGCTATTGTATCATCCTTATATGCAGCGTACTATTTTCCAAACCAACAGTCAAGATATTGCAAATGTTTGAGCTGAGTTGTTTTTGAATTAACTTCCTGGATGTACAGATGCACTTGCGACCTTTGACCAGATTGGAAAATGAATTTTGAAGCTAGAAAAACATGTCATTTGAGCATATAGTACCATGGTTATATGCTTGTGGTCTCAACATTACCTTCCACAAGTTAATGCAATTAAAACCACCTTTTACCAAATGGGAAGGCGTGCTGCATTGGAACCTATTATGAATAAATGACTGTGTCTTGTCTTGCTGCCATTAATTAGAGTTTGGGTAAAAGAAAAAACACATTTTTACCACTGGTCTAGTCAAGATTCAAGAACAAAGCCATATAACAACTCCTCTTCCTTTTTCTTTCTGTTGCAGTTTATAGCTAGCTATCCCATTCACATACCACTAGTATATCACCACAAAATCAGACACACAAATTTTGCTTGCTTTTATTTCATTTCTACTGTTTTTATATGCTGTTGTTGGTAGCATGTTCAAGAATCAACTGCAAGAGCTTGCTCAAAGAAGCTGTTTCAATCTCCCTTCCTATGCCAGTATCAGAGAAGGTCCTGATCATGCTCCAAGATTCAAAGCCTCTGTTAATTTCAACGGTGAGCTTTTCGAGTCTCCGAGCTATTCCACCACCTTGCGCCAGGCGGAGCACGCGGCGGCGGAGGTGGCTCTCAACTCTCTCTCCGCCAGGGGACCTTCAAGGTCCTTGACTGCCCGAGTTCTTGTAAGTCTCTGTCAATTACTCTGCTTTTAGCTTTATCAATTACTCTGCTTTTAGCTTTTCTCAATTACTCTGTTTCTTGATATAGGATGAAACAGGAGTGTACAAGAATCTACTTCAAGAAACAGCACACAGAGCTGGACTGAAGCTACCGGTCTATGTTACAATCAGATCAGGTCCAGGCCATGTACCGGTTTTCACTAGTACAGTGGAGTTAGCTGGCATGAGTTTCACCGGTGAATCTGCGAAAACCAAGAAGCAAGCTGAGAAGAATGCTGCAATTGCTGCTTGGTCTGCTTTGAAAACAAGTAATTACCACTACTACTGCTACTGCATTTCCCTTTTCTTTGTTATTTATTGTCTTGGTCTGCTTTGAAGTAGCATTTTGAATTATGACTTACGATTATTGTGTCTGTTTTCATTATTGGATAGTGCCAAACTTATCGTCAAGAGAAGCAGAGGATTCATGTCACGAGCATGTAGTTGTGGGTAGAGTATTGTCAAATCTTGGACAGAAGAAGAATGAGACCAGAGTGATTAGGAGAAGGGATCACTTTCAGCCAAGAAGAAGAATACTGCAGAGGGGCTTTAGTGAGAAACAACCACCATTGGATCTTGCTTTTTTGGCCTCTTGTAGTAATAATTTGGAAATCTTGAAGCAAAAACAGAACACCAGTAGCTATCTGTCTTTGCTCCCTCCTCCACCACCAAGAAAAGTGTCCAAAATCTTGCCTCCTGATTTGTCCAGAGATTTCCCACCCCTTGCCAACCAGTCAGCAACAAAACCAGTGGAAATCAAAGGGACTAGTAATAGTACTGGTACTAGTTCACCTGTTCAAGTCCATGAAAAAGAACCACCTCAAGAAATGAACAAGCCTTGTAGCATTTCAAGCTCACTTCTTCATGGAGTAAGTACAGCTTATACTGTAGAAATCTCAAGACCCCAGGTGAAAAGTTCCAATCTTGATCCCAAAAATCAACCACCTCAAGAAAGTAACAAGTCTAGCTGTGGCTCTAGTTCACTTCTCTATGGAGCAAAGGCAGAAGAAACTTCAAGAACCCAGTTGAAAAGTTGCAATCTTCATCCCAAAATCCAACCATTCAACCGGTCACAAGTTCAAGTACTTGAAAAACAACCACCTCAAGAAATTAGGATGCCTAGTAATGATTCAAGTTCACTTCTTTATGGAGCAAATGCAGAAATCTCAAGAACCCAGATGGAAAGTTTCAATCTTGATCCCAAAAACGAACCATTCAAGGGCTTTTTTCCATCACCATGCAGCAGTAGCAGCCAAATTGGAAGAAGGTCCACAATAAGTGAAATGCACAACTACCCACAGAGGATGATGATGATGGCACCAGCAGTTCAAATCAGGTCAGTTGTTCCAGTGTGTGCGGCTCCACCAGCAAGGCCAACAACACCTTCAACCAAAGATCCAGTACTGGCTTCTAGTTTTAGCAAGCTCAAGTTGTGAAGAGAAGCAAAGCAGCAGACATTCGAAAAAGAAAAAAAGACAAGTCCAAGATTAATGTAGTAGTAGCAGTATTATGTCCTAACTTATGTTTTAATGTTCCAATTAACCTAGTTTATGTGGGACATGGTGTTGAATGCTACTATTACATTTACAACAAACATGCATTTTGTTTTGTAAAATGGAATAGTGGCTAGCTAGTTTTTGTTTGAAAAGAGTGGTTAGTTGTGTAGTAAAATTGAGATGGGGTGTATTAAATGCCGTTCTGCAGGGGCATTAAATTGGTAGTGGGGTGGTTGCAGAATAGGCAGATGAGAAGAGTAAGAATGGGGTACCTAGGGGTAAGCAATAGTTGCAGTGATAAACGCAACCAACCCTAACATTTAATTTGGACGTCAGAGGAATTTATGATCCCTGTCTTGGGCAATTAATAGGATATGTTGTTACCCTCCCTATTTCTTGAATTTGAGTTTGAGAAAGATAGGCCTCTTTTAATATTTTTCTTGACTTCTTGTGTCATGTTTTCATAGCATATTTTGTCCTTTACCATAGACCTACCTTGCATGTGAACTCCCATAACAATAACAATAACATCCGGAGTGATTGTTTAAACATTTGAATTGAGTTTTATCAATTTAAATTGAGTTTTCGTGTAGTTAAACGCAACTGGAATTGAGAAAATTCAATTCAAACGTGTAACCAAACACTCCGATCATCTTCTGCTTAGACCAAATTTAAACAAACTTTGGTTATGTTTAATAGGAATATTAAATTATCAATTCGATAATTTTATTTTCAAAATAAATATTGTGAATGTTCAACTGATAGATTTTAAGATAGTTGATATGATAAGTTTGTTTCGGGTAGCTTGGTAAAAAGAATTAGCTAGTTTATTTGTTTCGTATTTGTACTTAAACAACAATGAGTTTTATCACCTTATTAATTTATTTATTAGTACTAAATAACTTCTTAAAAGTCAACTAGTTAATCGGTTAACTTATAAACCGTCATTTAGATTATCAGCTACATTTGCTAAATACTAGCAAAACTTTACGATGGTATGCGACCCTTTGTTTTGCTTTTGCACGAACTTCGATGAAAATTCTAACAATACGTTTCATTTTCGCACCGAATTCGTTCAAGTACAGTAAATATGCATGCCTATTTCACTATTTTTTACCTCACTTCACTAGTACTCCCTCCGTCCTGAAGAAGCTGTCCACGTTACTGTTCATGCACATGTTTTAAGGAGAGTAATATTATAACGCTATATAGTACATGTGGGGTTTACTTTATGACTTTATTGGTAGTTGGTTTGATAGTTTAAGATAATTTTTGACTTTTTAGAAGTAGTGGAGTATATAAAATTATATAATTGTTCTTAAAATTGCAAAGAAATGAAAGTGGACAACTCTACCGGAACGCCCAAAATGGTAAAAGTGGAACTTCTATGGAACGGAGGGAGTATTAGATAATTTTCGACGATATTTCTAAACGGACTCTTATTTCGGAATCTAAACCCTCTGTGAATCGCATAGCATGCTAGTGTATATATACTCCTCTCCTATGCGACAGTATAGAGCGTTGACCAGTTTAAGTAGTTGGACCGGAGAGAGACATAATTTGGGCTTTTGGTAAGGCTAGGCCTCTATCTAGCTATCCAATGTTCAAGAATCAACAAAAAGTCCAATTTCAACTACTGGAGGGAGATATATTTAAATTGTTTCAACAAATGTGACTGGTTTGAATGTATGGTTATTGAAGTGAAGGAGATGGAAATGAATAAATGTAAAATGTCACTGTCCTTTATTAGAGTTTGTGACTGTGCTGTTGCTTGTTGCAGATTTGATACAGACAAGCTGATCTTAGCTAGCTCTACCTTTGGGAATTGTGGGGGATTTGTTTCAAAATACACTTTCACTGGACAACTTTCTTCTGCCTTACAAAAATTTGCATAATGTTATTTTCCATTAGAATTCCAACTCATATAAAAATTTAAATGTATAGAGAGTGTGCAATCTAGTACTTATTTATATTAGCCCTCTAATAAATACCATGAGAATGCAAGTTTGAAATGAGAAGATAAGAATTGATGTCCTATAGTCCTACTAGCTCTCTGTTTGGTCCCATTAATTATGTGACGGTTTACTTCGATCACAAATTAATTTTAATTTACACTAAATTGATATTCCGAAGGTTAACATTTATAATCTTAGTATATATTAAGCCAAAAGGTTTTTGAGCCATTTTAGGCTATCCACCTCATTAAATTATTTGGCAAAATAGGGAGTTCTGATTGGTCCGTTTCATTGATTAGTTGACCAATACTTTTATTCTAATTGGTCCAGAAATTTAATTTTGATGATGTGTTATTAGTTTGAGAAACAAAAACATTTTTGCATTCATTAATACAAAAGCTCTTAATTTTGAAAATATGGTTCGGTTTTCAGACAATCTTAATGATTGTCCTTGACTCATTAACAAAGGAAATGTAGAATATAATCTTCCCATGGAGATTGACTACTAATCATGTATACGTTAATTGCATAATTCAATGGACTAAAATAATCTTCCCATATGCAATAAAAACCACAACCGTAGAACATTAGTGTATGTGACTTTCATTGCTTGATTTTGTGTGGTGTTAAATTGAGAGCAAATTTTAGTATTTAATATGAAATTTTGTTATCTTGAGAGCAAACAAGTTTATATTAACAAGATAGACAGAATCAATAAATACGATAGATCTCAATGTAAAATACTTAGCCACGATTTAACACCACTCTTTTGTATGGAGTAGGTATGATTCATATTATTTTACCATCAATTATTAATTTTTTTTTAAAGTCAACGTATATTTACCAAATTCATATTATTTTCAAGGAATTTCGAAGTACCCTTTGCCTAAACAGGTGAGTATCTATTTTTTTAAAACAATTTTCATAATGTAAAATTTAAATTTTATTGTAAGAATGTATACATGTTCTTGAGAGCAATCACTTTTTTAGAACTATGATGTTGTCATGCAAAATGTTGAAGCCTAAGGAAGCGTGAAAAAGAACTTGGAACTAGAAATTCTTACATCATGATTAATTCCATGATAATTTGGAATTGCAAACTTTGAGAATTTCTAATACGACCCACCGCGATTAGTCATGACGGGTCATACACGTAAGACAAGTATGACATTTTTTATTTGGGCCGGAACCGTACACCGGTTAAATCATCCAAAATATTTCATAATATGTGAGGTGGTGGTCTTCTAACATATATACTCCCTGATTTTGCCTATTTATGGGACAATTCTTTTTTACACTTATTTTAATACAACCATTAATTTATTGTCCGTTGATAGTTTTCTGAGCCTCATGTTGTAGTTAGTGGGAATTAAAGTAGAATATATAAATGATAAAAAAGTGAAAGATGTATGACATATAGATTTAAAAAAGTAAGATTAATAGTGATGAGTGGGTACTTTTTTACTATTTTCCGTATGAGTATTTATTAAACATATGTCTATAAAAGAAATACGTCTTAATAGGCAGACGGATTTAAATTGACCCGTTCGGCCAGGGTAGCTACTCAAGAAACCGTGACATGGGCCACACACGTAACACTGGTATGATATTGCCCGCTTTAGTCCGGAGCACGCAAGTTTATTTTTGGAATCATACAAAATACATTTTACTATGTGAGGGTGATGATCTACTTATATACCATTTATCACATTGTCTATTAATCGATGTTGGATGCATATACAATTTTGCAATAGGTTAGAACAAATATTATTTGTTGTTTACTATTTTCTATATGGGTATTTATTACACGGATGTCCATAAAAGAAACATGTCTTAAAATTAGGCAAACGGATTGAGATCGACCCTTTCAGCCGGGGTGGCTACTCAAGAAACCATGACTTGGGCCACACATGTAACACTGGTATTAGGGATGTACATAAAAAAAACCCGCCTGCGCCGCCCGTCGCAAACCGAACCCGCCGGTTGAAATTTTTAAAAATATCCGCCGTGGGTCGAAAATTTAATCACCCGCTTGGTGGAGTTCTGAGTGAGGTAAGTCACCCACACACACCATGTAAATTATATATATTTTTTTAATTTTTATTATATAGTTATATAATAAATATAAGAAATAAGAATTAATATGAGTATATGACCTCATTCCAATTTCACACAACAGAGAACTTATACATATGTATGGTGATTGTACTTGCTTATGGAGTGTTTTATTTCGTATTGGAATTTATATTTATCTTGTTCGAACATATTATAGCATTTTATTTTATACGTTGAACCCGCCCGCCATTCACCCGCTTAAATGTCAACCCACCCGCCGTGGTTTGATAAATTGTTCACCCGCCATGGTTCAATATTTTGTCCACCCGCTATAGGTGGGTCGGTTGAATATTTGGTAAAAAATCGCCCGTACCCGTCCGCGTACACCCCTAACTGGTATGATATTGTCCGCTTTAGTCCGGAGCTCGCAAGTTTATTTTTGGAAACATACAAATGACATTAATTTTATACCATTTATCACACTGTCTCTTAATCGATGTTGGATGCATGGCATACAATTTTACAATAGGTTAGAACAAATATTATTTCTGAAAGGTTCTTTCACGCAGAAGCTCATATAAACTAAATGGAATAATGTATAGAGGAAAAAATGATTTTGAATTGGTTGAGGGATCTATTCCTCTACAATTAAAATAATGAATATGTTCAACGGAATTTTTCGCGATAATTATTAACAACCAACATTTTTAATATAATTTAATTATTCTTCGAAAATTTAGAGAACCAACAATTTCAATATAAAGACTGTGTTCGACATAATTATTACGTGATAATTTAGGGAAACGAATAAGAATATTTTGTGAAAAAAGAACTTGCAAATAAAATGAGAACTCTATGATGACATTTAATTACTTTGTGACTGTTTGGTATGCAACTAAAATGATCGGATTTTAATCGAGTTTTAACTAATGAATAGTAATTAATTTTAGTTGAGCTTTGAAAAATTATGTTTGTGATAGAGTTGAAATTTTGATAGGTTTTTGTAGTTTTTGTAGGTTGTGTATTAGATGAATGATTTATGTAAGTAAGATGTGATGTTTTTAAGGTTGTTAGAATTAGTTGATTGGTTAAACTTAATCAAAATTTGTTTGATAGTGTGATTAAAGGATTGGCCTAGAGAGAAATAGACTTGATTTTAGTTCTAATTTCATCCAACTAAAACTAGCCCCAATTTTAAGTCTTAGCCAAATACTAAGTTGGGACAAAACGAATTTAAATCGGGAGAAAATGAACGTAAGTTCTTAACCAATCAGCCGCCTTTTCTTTAACTATTTGTAAAGTTACAGTTCCTCAATGATAGTGTTAGGAAGATATTATTATGTCATGGTTTGGAACAAATAATGTGTTTAATTAATATGAATATTCTTACATATTGCTATAAATAAGAAAGAAAATACTAAAATGTTCACATCATACGTATTAGGGGTGAGAACGAACGGGTACGGGATGGACCAATATGTCGTAAAAATAGTAACAACATAAGGTGGTTCTTATAATAAAACCTCAAGGGTAATTATTTTTATAATCCGTGGAAGATTTGTGATAATTATGCGGGTGGATTGACTTCAGCGGGTATATGAAAATTAAGAGTATAAGTTGTAAAACAAGTAATATACAAAGAAAAGAAAAGTGTAGAATTATAAGTGCCCGACGTCCCGTTTCTACATGAGACCGTTCTCAGTATGGGTTTGCTTTGCTATGACGATAATTGAAAAGTCTGAGATTCTCTCTCTCCCTCCACCCCTCTCTCTTCACGAAACTTGTGTATTAATCTCTTCAGGTTTAAACACAAGAAGCACTTTAAAAATATGCGCACAGGATGGTAAGACCGTAATATTTTACAATATAAAATGGAATTAAAAAAGACCCTAATATTTGTATTTTAGTGGGTACTTTACTACCATGCATGTCTCAAGATTTTATAGGTATTGATCTTTTCCTTTATATAAACTATTGATGTTGATCAATTATAAATACTCACTGATTTTAAATTTGATATGTTTGTAGACTGAAAATGTTATTGGGAAAGTTATGGAGTAGCATATACTCCATCTGTCCCACACTCCCACTTAAAAAGTGCCATATACTTTACGCGACAATTTTGACGGTGAATTATTAAACACTGTTGGCTAAAAAAAATTAAAATTATATTCTAAAAGTACATATTGGGTCTTCCTTAACATATGTTGCTTAAACAATATTGTCAGTACGCATAGTTTGAACGTAAATCATGGCTACATTTTAATTGAGACATATGGAGTACTTGATCATGTTTTCACCATATCGTCGAGCGGGAGACAATCTCTCATGTGGTCCTCTACCTCCCCTCACCCTTATCTAGGATTTCAAATGGGTATGTCCAACCTGAAGAGAACCCGAGAAATTCCATTGAAATATTGGTGTTCGAGTCGGGTCGAGTATATACCCAAAGAAGAAAAAAACCGACCTAGTTTGTAACACAATGTACGATTCTGTTAGGAAATAATGATTTGTTTTAGGTGTAAGTGTCGGTGGAACCATACTTTAAAAATTATGTATGTTAAATAATAATTTGTTTAGGGTGGAGGGGGCGCCCACTCCCTCCTTATGCAAAAGAATAGAAAATAACTGAACCATGTTATTATGTTAGTGAATTGATAATGGTTGGGGAGGAGTGGACCCACACGAAAGTTTATCGGTATATGTGGCAAAATTATGTTTGAGAGATGGTAATATCTTTTTGGGGGTTGGTGAAATATTTTTTTCGGGGATTGGTTTGTTAATAGCCCGGCCCGATCAATTATTTTTTGAACTTTTTTTTTTTAAATTTCATTTTGGTTCGGGCTAGACGGGTTCTTTTTTTAAACATGTACCTGCTAAGAATTAAAAAGTGTACACGTCAGGTGCAATGTGAAGACCCATTAAAAATTTATTGAGTTTAAAACAGGTTCGGGTTGGGTTGGAACCTAACTATTTAAAAGCTTACCCTTATCCATCCATAATTAGTTATATGTTGTTCCCTTTATAGTTACAAATAGGAGGAGACTGAAAATATTGATTTGCGCCAATGAGAGAAAAACAAATTATACGACAACCTATGTGCGTGGAGTATAAATAGCGTTCGGTAAATTATAAATTAATATTATGCATTATACTACATGTTATTAAAAAAAATTATAACTATATTTTATTTCTTCAAACAGTGTTCACTAATAATAATTCTTTCAATTTTTCAGATGTGTACAAAATGTTAAAGCATGAAGCTCCAAACGTTGTAAACATGATATATTTTGTAAATATGAACGTTTGGGGGTGGGACTCATATGTTAAAAATTATGTATGTGAAACAATAATTTATTTGGGCAGGGGAGGGTACACACTCCCCGTCGCAAAAAGAAATAGAAAAATCACTAATATATGATACTCACTCCGTTCCATTAGAAACTTACTAACTCTCCTTTTTTTGTGTTTCTTTATAAACTTCCTAACCCAAAAAAGGAAAGTTTTTATCCCACTATCTAATTCTTTATTATTTCTCTTTCCTACTTTATCATCATTCTATTCACTCACTCACTTATTTTATCACCCACTTACAACTTTATCAATATATTACCACTCACAAACTAATATTTAACTAATTTTCCTTAAACTAAGATAATGTAGCTCCTTAGGAAGTTTTTAATGGACCGGAGGGAGTATTAGGTTTGTGAATTAATAATTTTTCTTGGGTACGCCCGACGGGGTGTTGGACCTACAAAAAAATTACATATGTTTGTATATTTTGGGGGCTGGTGAATGTTTTTATGGGGTTGGGGTGGGGTTGTTGGTCACTCAACTTGATTAATTGTGTTTGCAATTTTTTATATCAATTTGGTTCGGGCTATATGGGTTCCTTTTTCTATACCCGTACCCGTTAATAATTAACAGATACGAGGTAAGGACCAATTAAATGCTTATCGGAATTTTAAAGGGGTTCGAATCGAGTTAGAACCTACCCATTTAAAAGCGTACCCGTATTCATCCATAATCAGTTATATGTTGTTCTTGAAATATGTTATACATTCTACAAAAATAAAATTATAGGTGCATTTCATTTTTTTTCAAACTGCGATCACTAATAGTACTATTTCTTTTAACGTTTCCAGGTATGTATCAAATGTTGATTCATGAATCCTTACATATTGTAAATTGTACATCTTTGTAAAACAGGAATGTTATTGAAAGAGTTATAGACGCATATATAACATTTTATTTTCATTTCTGTCGAGTATCGACGGGCCATTTACTATTACTTCTAGTAAATTAAAATGCTCCAGGACGAAAAATAATTCAGATTCTACTCTCCGAAACGGACTGATGTTTCGTTTCTTGAATGTTCATCTTTCTTTTTCAATCTCATATGGGCGCCCATCTCATCATATGTATGTTGCAGATAGTTTGATGGACCATAATTGATGGGAATGGGTCCACAACCGTGGGATTTATTGATGGGCTTAATTTGGCGTTAGCTAGAGCTTAGATGCCTAGATGGAGAATTTGGGCCTTGCACTGGCCCAATCATATGTGAGATTTGGAGGTTACTTTAAAATACTAAAATACCCCTGCTACTTCAACCTTAGGACTCCATCTTTCTTAAAGTTGTGTTAAAAATCAAATCGGACGGTAAAAGAGGTGGCAATGTCACTGCTCTGTCTCAAATTTTTTACGATTTCGTGGAACTCATAAACTATTCAAATTGATGGTGGATCGTGGACGGTTATGATCCATACTTTTAGTTGGCTTTCAATAATAAGATGTTAAGCCCATCTCATACATGCAGGGAGTGTTACAAATATGGGATAATCCTCCCACTTTACAAGGCTTATTTTGATGTTACATCTCATAAGTTGACAGTTAACTTGTCCTTATAATGGGTTGATTGGAAACATCGTCAACCCTAGTTTACAATAGCAAAGTCTCACATATATATATATATATATTTTATGAGTTGATCAAAGGTGTGCGAACAAAGACACCACTTGATGATGAGCGGAGATGGAATCGGTGAAATGTAGTCAATTGGACGATGCTGTCCATTTTCAGCTTGTTGCGTTGCAATAATATTATCTAGGAGTTTGGGGATGACGTCCATCAACAAGTATAGAAAACACATAAGATTCATTCGACATATAGTTGCCGATGTGAGTTTTGATGTTGTGATTTGATTAATTTCGAAAATACCATATAGTGTGTGTCTGCCATAAACAAAACTATGTGCATTTAGTGAAAAACTAGCAAGTGTCACTAACAATAAAAAAGATGCAGCATAACATCATGAATGTGATTGTGTCACAATCATAAAGTAGGTATGAAAGTCACATAATTAATCACATAATATATGCTAGTGAGTTAGGTCATTACTTTTTTTTTTTTTTTGATTTCGTCACACAATTTTACTCCTACGTTAACACATTAACATATGTATGTCTGATCAAAGAGGTCACTCGATTCAACTGCACTTGATTTAAGATAGATTATACTATTATGTTATAAATGTTCAGTGATAAAATGCAGTAATAATGTTTACACCAAGTAAACTACAAGATGATGATTGTATTATTAATACTTAATAGATAATTGGTGACCAATGTGGTGGTAAACATGGTCTATAGTCTATAGAGTATTAGAAATAATTAGAATGGATAAATTATACTTCCTCCGTCACATGAATAGGTTTCTATTTTGTCATTTTGGGTGTTTCAAATAAAATTTATCATTTCCTTAACATTAAATATACTTAAAAGTAAATCCCCTAACTTTATTTTATCCAACTTTTAATTTCAAAAATGAATTTGAGATACCCACTAGTACTATTTTATTCAAAAGTAATATATACCTTATTTTCTACACCCAAAAAGTAAATTGTAAGCTATTCCCGAGTACAAGGAAATTCTATTATCAATTTGGTTGTAAATTTGGAAGTATGTAGCTGGCAGGCAATGAGCCAAGATTTATAGTTTGTTGACACAGCAAAGCAGTACTAGTTGGCAATGCGTCATCTCGTGTGTGGCTTTCATCTAAAGAAGACAAATCAGATGATTCAGTTTAAGTGCTTCAATTCATACTCCCTTTTCTTCATGAATCCTACGTGTCTACACATCAACTCGCGTCAACCTCCTTATCCCTCTTCATAGAAGAAATGGAAAAAATCGATCATACACATTTCGATCATTGATCTCATTCCTCAATGTTTATATTGAGTCCACCTTCATATTCTTATAAACAGAAAACACGAAGTTTTGTCACGATTAAAGTTTAAGTGTTACTCCCTCCATTACCGATCAAATGACACATTTTGTTCTAGCAACGGATATTAAGAAGAAATGGAAAAGGTAAGTATTGCATATAGATTTTAGGGGGGAAAAAAAAAAAAGACTGCCTTTGCAGTGTGCCATATTTAGATGAAATATGTGTCTTTTGATTTCGGACGAACGTAACTTTTTAAAATTTTTTTTTTTACTTCAAATAACTTCAACTCAAGTAGAATGCTTGATTTTAAACAATATTGGGATGGGTGGATCCACCATAAACTTTTCTAACGTGTACATGACTAAATACATAGTAAACTGAGTAGGACACCATGATAGCAAATTAGCAATTAATCGTAAGGTTAAGAAGTGATCAATTAGTGACTTTTCATTTTAAAAAAATGTCAAATATTGCAGATGAAGCCATGACCGAACAAAATTACAGCCGTAAAAACTAAGAACAATGCACGATTTCTTAAATGAAGAAGATAAGTTCGACACATTGAATTAGTAACATTGAGCAGAGGATTATAAATCTCCAAGTTAAATACACCCGTCATATACAAAATCAAATTGTACTAAATCAATTGCAGTTATATGTACGTCGGTGTTTTAAAATGATAATGGTACGTAGTGCCGAGTGGCAAGCTGAGACACCCCGTACCGAAGAGTTCACGGGTTTGATCCCGAAATGGTTGACTATTTTCTTCGTATAGAGAAATGTTAATAGAGAATTTATTGATGATAAAGTTGTCAAAAGATTAAGTATTGTAATTGTAATATTGTATCTAAAAAAAAAACCCTCTTTATTGGGTGATTATTGGCTTAGTTGGAAGTCTCTTTGCAATTCCAAAAGAGATGGGGGTATGAAATTTCGTGATTTAAGGTCCTTTAATCTTGCTCTACTTGGGAAGCAAATTTGGAGGATTATTCACTTTCCTAATTCTATTTTGAGTCGGGTGTTTAAAGCGAAATATTTTTCACACGCGGATATTCTTGATGCTTGTCCTAAAGGTAACTCTTCTTTTACTTGGAAGAGCATTTGCGGAGCTTTAGAGTTGGTCCGTAAAGGGGTTAGATGGCATGTGGGAGATGGTTATTCAATAGATGCTTGGAGAGATAACTGGATACCTAGGGAGGGGAATTTCAGACCTTTTACACCAAACTTATTCGATTTAGTGGGTAGCCGTGTCTGCTTTCATAGATCAGCCATCGGGCAGGTGGAATGAAGATCTGCTGAGGCAGACTTTTTGGGAGGTAGACGTGGACCATATTCTAAAAATCCCATTGCCCAGGATCAGGATAGATGACATAAGGATATGGCATTTCTCGAAAAATGGGTTCTACTCGGTTAGGAGTGCCTATTATCTGGCCAGACAGCAGACGGCGAATGTCCTGTTGGTCTATTTGGAGTAATCGAAACAAAATAACACACGAGGGGGCTGGTTACGATGCCCAAGAAGCTGTGAGGTTCAATGTGGCTTACATAGAGCGGTACCAAGAAGTTATGGCAGTGTATTCATGTCCCAGACCACCGGAGGAAACAGATGTTTGGAGACCACCACCGGAAGGGAGTTGGAAGGTGAATTATGATGCCTCGTTCGAGGTCTATAATTCATCGGCTACGGTGGGTATTGTTGTTCGGGACAGCAGGGGAAGATTGTGTCATTAGAAGACGGAGAGATTTACCCATGTTCTGGATGCCGAGACGGCTGAGGCAATTGCAGCAAGATGTGCTGTTATTTTCGGCTATGAACTGAACCTTAACAAAGTGATTTTCGAAGGGGACTGCTCAGCCGGGATCAATGAGTTACAATCTCCTGTTCACTCCTTTTCTGCAATTGGAAATATTATCTTTGAAGCCAAGACTATTACTAGTTATTTTCATTGTGTTTCTTTTGCGTTAGTTAGACGTTGCTCGAATAAGTTGATACATTGTTTAGCCACTTTGGTTGGATTTGATATCATTGGTTTCACGGAGATTTCTTTTGCGAATCCGGATGTAACTTGATTTGATTGATTTCGAATGAATTATTTTCACTCAAAAAAAAAAATTGCATTAATCGAGTTGAAATCCAAACACGGTGACTAATTCTCAAATATCTATCCAGTGAATAAACAAACGGTTGAGACTTTGTGGAGAAATGAAAAACCAAAAATAGAAAAAGAATATCTCTCACTCGGAAATACTAGGACAAGTACCAGAAAAAAAAGGAAAAGAGAAAAGAAAAGAAAGCAGTTAATCGAAATTCGAATATTCTGTTGCAGAGATCCAGTTCCTCTTCCTGTACATCCTCCATCAATGGCTTCCTTTAAATACCCTCTCCTCTCAAACACTCTTTCCCATAATCCACCAAAACAAACAAACAGACAATCTTCTTCTTCTTCTCCGTTATCTGCAACTGCAACAGAATACAAATGGCTCTCCGAGCTGTTAATGTCTGTTCAGTTCCAAATCTCGATCATCATCACCTTGCTGCTGATCATGCCTCTTCTTTCTCTCCTCGCTCTCATTTCCGCCCAGTTTCCATCAATGCGTCGCCGTTTCAGGTCCCCAAATTCCTAATAATCGGCCACAGAGGTAACGGCATGAACGCCGTGCTTTCTCCCGATTCCAGGATGAAAGAGATTAAGGAGAATACTATTCTGTCTTTCAATTCCGCTGCTAATCACCCTCTCGATTTCGTCGAGTTCGATGTTCAGGTAATCGATTTTTTTTATTTTGTGATTCGTGTTTTGAAGAGAAATGGAGTTTGATCTGATTCGGTGATGGTGATTTTTGTTTGCAGGTGACCAAGGATGGTTTTCCGATCATTTTCCATGATGACTTGATTTTTTCTTCAGAAGATGATGTGAGTTTCTGTTTTACTGCTTCTCTGCAGAAACTTTATGTTAATTTTGAAACTGGTGATTTCTAGAAATGGCCTAAAAATGATTCTAGCTGATTAAATTCACTATCCTAGAAAAATTATGCTAACAAGCTAGTTAACCACCAGCTTAATTTAAGTTTAAGAGAAAACATTTTGTTTCATATAATCACCCAGAGATTCTCATAATCGATCAATTTTAGCAATGTTTAGATCTAATGAGGAAGAAGAATTTGCAAACAGGAACTTAGTCATTCATCTGATCTGTATGACTAATGGTGTTGAATAACTTGGATGGGAAATGATATGATCTCTTTTATATTGATCAGGGGAGAGTAAGTGAAAGGAAAGTCCCGGAACTGTCTCTATCTGAGTTTCTTAGTTACGGTCCACAGAAAGAACCGGGTTCATCAGGCAAGACTTTGTCCCGGAAAACAAAGAACGGGAAGATTGTCGAGTGGCAAGTCGAGTCGGATGATGCCTTATGTACATTACAAGAAGCCTTTCAGAAAGTTAACCCGTCTATCGGGTTTAACATTGAGCTTAAGTTTGATGACTATGAAGTTTATCAGCAAGGGTATCTTACGGATAAACTGCAGTCTGTGTTGCGGGTTGTTTTCGATCATGCAAATGGAAGGCCGGTTATGTTTTCTACCTTCCAGCCTGATGCTGCTTTGCTTGTGAAGAAACTCCAGAGCACTTACCCTGTAAGCTTGCTTGCTTGATGAACTTATTGCTATGTAGATTTGTAAGATTTGGACATTGTATAATGAGTTCTGAACCTGCGAACAGGTATTTTTTCTAACGGATGGAGGAACAGAGATATACTATGATGAGAGAAGGAATTCGTTGGAGGAAGCTATCAAGTTATGCTTAGAAGGTGGTCTTGAAGGGATTGTTTCGGAGGCTCGTGGCGTGTTTAGGAATCCTGGGGCTGTTAACAAAATCAAAGAATCGAAGCTGTCCCTCTTGACGTATGGCAAATTGAAGTGAGTATACACATTGCATAAAGTGTTTGTGGTCCTTCTATAAGATTGAGTGACTGATAATTTGGTGTTTATTTGCAGTAATGTTCTTGAAGCAGTCTACATGCAACATTTGATGGGGATTGATGGGGTGATCGTAGATTTCGTTCAAGAAATAACAGAGGGAGTTGCCAAAATGGTGAAGCCATCTGGTGAAGAAGAGGATATGTTAATAGAAGGGAGGGAAGATATTAAAGTGCATGGCAGTAATAAGCCACAATTCTCACAGAGGGAATTGGCTTTCTTGTTGAAGCTAATTCCTGAATTGATAGAGCAGCAATAACAGTTTCAGATTACTAGCTATTAGCACAATGCTCTGTAGATGAATTTAGGGATTAGTTGTTAGCTTTCTCTTTGTATATAGTAGCTAAACTCTGTTGGTATTCTTCATGCTGCAATTTGATGTGAGAAACAGTGTGCCAATATAGTTCAAGATTGTTAATATGATGGTGGTTCTGACATAATACTCCCTCCATTTCACTAAAAGTGTTATAATTTTCCGTTTTAAACGTTTCACTAAAAGTGTAACATTTACTTTTATGAAAATTAGTTTGATAATAAATTCATTTCTAACCATACATTTTCGGGTCCACATGTACTTTTCCACTCAATTATTATCTCATACTCATTCTCCACCATACATTTCTATATATTTTCCTTAAAAATTGTGTCTAACACAATTGTTTCACTAAAGTTTCACTTTTAGTGAAACGGAGAAACTTTAGTGAAACGGAGGGAGTATGTGAAAACTGTTAGAATGAACAGTTGATAACCAAAGTAAATTGGTAATTTCATTGATGAATGGAAGAAAAATTGCAGAGAGAGTGTTTACAATCTGTGAAGAAGAAAGTGAAATTGAAAGAATGAGTTGATAAGTGATAAACAGAACAAGCTATGTTTATATACTGACTAACTAATTGAAGTAACTAACCAACTGTCGATGAGCACAAGCTGTAATGCAAAAGGTACAGAATGTGTTTTCACTTAAGTAGAAAACGTAATAACTAATAACACGTTTTTTTTTTTTTTTTTCTCAATATTTGCAGAATACTTGTAACTCTTGTCATACAGATCAAGGTGTTGATGTAGCCGGATATGTGTATGGGTCTCAGGGACGGAGCCAGGATTACAAACCACCTAGGGCGCGACCCGACTCGTATATTATTAAAAGAAAGGGAGATAGAGGCGCCATAGCTTTTCATGGATGTTGCTGTGATTTTCTAGTCTTCTTCCAAAATTGAAGAAGAGAAAAGAATAATTGAGGAGAAAAAGAATGGGCCAAGTTTAAAGATCCAACCCAGGTCACTCAAGCCAGGTAGTGCAATTGAAATATTTTCAGAAATATTGGTAATATAAAATGAAGAATTAAAAAAATGGGTAGGGCAGGTGCCCTACCCTATGTCTCAATAGATCCGCCCCTGATGGGTCTTGACACCCCTCTCCCCCCACGGAAAGTGTATGTATGCACTTGAAATAACTTGATGGTCTTGGATTGTACCTTTTCGCTTATGTAATGATAATCAAGCTCAATGTGTTTGGTTTGTTCATGTTGTATAGGATTAATGGCAAGACAGTAAGCACTTATGTTGTCTGTGTATATATGAACAGGCCCATCATGGGAAATACTCAAGTAGTAGATATAGGAGCCGTTGAGTTTCACATGTTGTAGCTGCAAGAGCTCTATACTCCGCCTCTATGCTACTATGGCTTACTGTATGTTGCTTCTTGCTTTTCAAAGAGATCAAAAAGTTAACAGGAAAAACACAATATCCAGAAAGACTTCTCCTTGTATTTGGGCATGTTGCCTAGTCACTATCATTATATGCTTTGAGTTTTGGATCAATGTCTCTTGATAAGATTAAGCGTTTGCCAGGTGAAGCTTTGATATATCTCAATACCCCGTGTGCTGCAGCTAAATGCTCATGAGAAGGATTGCTAAAAAACTGATTAAGATTTTGAGCAAAACTTATAAGATCAGGCATGGTAATAGTTAAGTAGCCTACCAACCAATCTTCCGTATAAAGAAACATCTTCAAGTGATTTGCCTCCTTGGGTGCTTAATCTGAGCTTGGAGTCCATTTGCGTAACAGCATGCTTAGATCCCATATAACCTGTTTCTGGAAATAAATATAATGCATATTTCCTTTGTGATAACACCAACCCTTTAGGAGAATGAGCAACTTCAATACCCTATATATATACTTCAACTGACCAAGATCTTTTATTGTAAATTGATGATGCAGATGTTGCTTGATCCTTTCTATCTCAGTACGATCATTTCCTGCCAAAATGATGTCATCAACATACATAGCTAATTATCTGTAAAGAGTTAGTAGTAGATTTTGTAAATAAGGAACTGTGATTGGAATGAAGAGAACTTTTGAGTTTTATACATGTTATGGTGTCCAAACTCGTTGGGTCATGGATCTACTCTATCTAAACTTGGATCAAGATACTCAGGTTTGTGGAAAATTGTTTATTACTAATGAAGTTACTCGATCATTACTGGTGTGTGACTGTATCGAATAATATCGACTTGGTCTGCGTAAATTGATGATGTGATTGTGTGTGATTGTAGATACCTATTGTGCCAAAGGGAGATTGGATTACGAGCCGTGTATATGAAGAAGAACCATCGCCTGATTCATCGGCTACTTTTCCTGGTTCAATACCGACCCTATTTTGAACCCTTATTCTCATTCTTTTGCACTCCAATTAATCTTGCACACTTGCTAATAATGACTTAAAGTAGTTCTTTCTCAAGTGCTAAAGTGGTTGCTGGTAGAAGTGGTGAAATTTGTAGGCAATTTGATTGTGTGCGGAGGACGATGATTACATGTTCCACTTCAAAAGCCAATATGATAAGGTTGTATCACCGTTGCTCTATACATAAACGTAAAAGAACCCCCTTTTTCGGTTAAATTGATGATTGTAATTCTTGAATGAACACTATAGATGATTTTTGGAGATGATAGTATTATGCCGCATCGTTAGGGTTTTTTCGACTTTGTTGGAATTGTATGTTAAAATAAAGTTCCACTTTAATGATGCAGGAAAAGTGTATGGAACTCCTAAATAATGTGATGGTTACTGCACTAGATAGGTTCCCTTTCTTTGAGAATCATGGATTGTTTGGCAAACAAGTAAGAACTCTATTATATCACTATTCACGAGTTTTTATGTTTGTTATGCAACTGAAAAACTCTGTTAAGTCATTATTTCATCCACATAAAATCGAGTTATTATTCATCTGTTAAAGGTCTGTTAAATCGGGTTTGTTTAAGTCTTATGCCAAATATGTGTTTTACCATGAAATGTGACTTAGATGGTACAATGGAACAATTAGAGTTAAAAAATGATGATGATGATGATGATGATATTAAAGTCATGTTTAAAAGAAACAAGAAATATATGGAGATCATGATGCATGTTGACGGTCATCAAGTGCACAATCAAGTAAAAAAAAAATACTTAAGGTCATTGCGAGCAACTGTGTTCAATTGGAATTAAAAAACAAGTGAGTAGAAGGGCGAAAAGAGGGGTTTATAGCCAAACAGTCAAGAAATACAGTCACATAACGACTACCTTTTTTATTTTGAAGAAAATTGAAATAAATTACAGATTAACTCATACTATATGATATGTTAATTACAGTACCATCTTTATGTGAGTGACACGTGGATCGACTAACCACCCATATGAAATTCGTTTAAATCAATTACATCTGGATCCCTGAATTATTAATTGTTAATTACATCCACCTCCAATTGACTAACCATATTTTCTTTTTTGCTTTACTTTAATTAGATTTTAAATTTAAATTTAATTTAGATTTTCTTTGCTGGAGAGAGAAAATTAATGCCTCATGGAGAGAGAGAAAGCTGATGTAAGCAAGCTGGTCAACAAAAGATGGGGTTTTGGACTTAAACGTAATTCTCGCCAATCTAGGGTTGAATATTTAATTAGGCCAAGTTTAAGGGGTACCTTAAGTAATTCACCCATAAGTTTATTATCTGACTGGGCGGCCCCGATTCTTTCACGAGTGTCATTTCATTTATATACAATAAAGTATGGCTTATTATGTATTCCTACTAAAAAAAAGTCGTAAGACGTGATTTTGATCCCCCAGATTGTGGAATTTGGTGGGAATAGTCATGTCTCGCCGTATATAGTAATTTCTTCCCATAACGTCGTTTCGATCCGAAAAGCGCTGCTCAATCTTCAAAATCAGACCTCTTTCACCCAAACTCGTATTTTTTCAAAAAAATATCGAAATATCTATATTTACATCTAGGAATTATTACATACACCACCCATATTAGATTAGCCCATTTTCATCCAAGTACCAATTAGTTAAACAATTACATTTAAGTCCATTAAGTTGATTTTTTGTTGACCAACTTATAAGTTCAATCCAAACAAACAAGTCCTTAGTTCATTTTGCAACTATTTCTATTTTATAAGTCACCATTTGTCCAAATAATTAATATAAAGTGACTAATTATTTTAAAAAATTAACAATTATGGAAAATAAAAAAAGAAAAATAATTGAAAACTTAAAAAGGATTGAAAAAATAAAAAAATTACGAAACTTAAATAAAATCAGAAATTTATTTAAAAAAATAAAAAATCATCAAAATAAATAAAAATACAAATAAATATGGAAAAAAATATCAATTAACCCATATATTCAATTTTAAATTTTTTTTTTTTTTTTCCTTTCACTTTCATGGAAGCTTCATCACCATTGTTGGAGCTTCCATGGCAGGTAGGAGCCCTGCCATAGAAGCTCCGATCTAGAGCTTCAACATGGCTCTAGATCTGAAGCTTTACGTGGAAGCTCCGACAGAGCTTCCGTGCTTCCTGCCATGGAAGTTCATCCATGGAGTTTCCAAGAAAGTTAAATAAAAAATTAAAAAATTAATAAATATTATGATTTGAAATAGGAAGAATAGGAAGAACAATCATGATTTGACTGATCTCTCTCAATGCCTCCTAATCGTATAAGAATGATTATGTCAATTTGGAATTTTATAAAGTAATTGAAGTTTTGGAATTTTACAGGGTCTTAATTGAGGTTTTTAAAAATTGAAAGGACTATCCTTTAAAAATTAGATGAGTCCTAGGGACTTTTACTGTAATTTGAAAGTTCTCAATATTTACATAAATGCCATCCAGGCATAAAAACAAGTATGAAGTCCGGGAAATTGTAAAATTGCCCTTCAACCTTTTCATATTTTCGTATATGTTTGACATATGTTAAAATTGTAATGCGACCTCCAAAATGTTTAAAAATCAAAATGAGGCCCTCCTAAACATTTACATACAACCCCTAATTAATGTATTTTAAAATATAAGTTAATTAATAAAACGTTTAAATATAAATTATATGTAAAAAAAATCAATTACGTCCAAGTCCACACATCATCAATAAGTTAAGGCAGTTTGGCTTAAACTAAAAGCTGATATTTAAGCAGGGGTAAAAATGTCTTTTCCTGATTTTGATTCGCCAAAAGTCAAATTTGTGGACTTATATGTAATTGATTTATATTGAACATGACTTACATGTTATTGTTGATGATCTAACTGGTACTCATGTGTAATTAGAGCATCTAAAAGGGGTACTGGATGAAATTCACCCCATCTATTATCATATTGAATTGGTTCGATTTTTTCACTACTGTTGATTATATTTATGTCGTAACCATTTTATCTTTAAAAAATAAAAAATTATACCGAAAAATTTACGCCTCATTTCAAACCCTAGATCTCTATGTGTTAGAAATCAGGCCAAAAATAAAATCCATTTAACCCTCACTTTATAGTCCATTTACTCATAAAATCACATATATAAGTCTATTATCTGACTGGACGAGCCCGATTATTTCACGGGCGTTGATTTCATTTATGTATAGTAAAGTATGGCTTATTTTTTACTAAAAAAAAGTCGTAAGACGTGATTTTGACCACCGGGATTGTGGAATTTGGCCGGAATAGCCCTGTCTCGCCGTATACGGTGAGTTCTTCCCATAACGCCGTTTCGACCCGAAAAGCGCTGCTTAATCTTCACAATCAAACACTTTCACCCGAACTCGTTTTTTCAAAAAAATCAAAATATCTTATTTACATCTATTATCTTATTAAATTGGCTCGATTTTTTCAATACTGTTGATTATATTTATGTCGGGACCATTTTATCTTTAAAAAATAAAAAATTATACAAAAAGATTTACGCCTCCATATCAAACCCTAGATCTAGGTGTTAGAAATCGGGCCAGAAATAAATTTCATTAAACCCTCACTTTATGAAGCATTTACTCCTAAAATCACATATGTAAGTCTATTATTCGACTTGACGGGCCCGATTCTTTCACAGGTGTTGATTTTATTAAGTAGGGCTTATTTTATACTAAAAAAAGTCGTAAGACGTGATTTTGATCCTCAGATTGTGGAATTTGGCTGGAATAGCCCTATCTCGCTATATACGGTGATTTCTTACCATAATGTCGTTTATATCCGAAAAACACTGCTCAATCTTCAAAATCGGACACTTTCACCCAAACTCATTTTTTCAAAAAAAATATTGAAATATCTATATTTACATCTATTATATTATTAAATTGGCTCGATTTTTTCACTACTATTGATTATATTTATGTCGGAACCATTTTATCTTTAAAAACTAAAAAATTATTCCGAAAAATTTACGTCTCCGTTTCAAACCCTAGATCTAGGTGTTAGAAATCGGGCCCAAAACGAAATCCATTTAATCCTCACTTTATGGTCCATTTACTCTTAAAATCACATATATAAGTATATTATTTGACTGGACATGCCCGATTCTTTCATGGGTGTTGATTTCATTTACATATAGTAAAATATGGCTTATTTTGTACTAAAAAAAGTCGTGAGACGTGATTTTGACCCTCGAGATTGTGGAATTTGGCCGGAATAGACCTACTCGCCGTATACGGTGAGTTCTTCCCATAACGTCGTTTCGAGTCGAAAAGCGCTGCTCAATCTTCAAAATCAGACACTTTCACCCAAACTCGTTTTTTCACAAAAAATATTGAAATATCTATATTTGCATCTATTATCTTATTGAATTAGTACAATTTTTTCACTACTGTTGATTATATTTATGCCGGAACCATTTTATCTTTAAAAAAATAAAAAATTATACCGAAAAATTTACGCCCCATTTCAAACCCTAGATCTAGGTGTTAGAAATCGGGCAAAAAATAAAATCCATTTAACCCTCACTTTATGGTCCATTTACTCCTAAAATTACATATATAAGTCTATTATCTGACTAGACGGGCCCGATTCGGGTGTTGATTTCATTTACATATAGTAAATTATGGCTTGTTTTGTACTAAAAAGTCGTACGTGATTTTGACCCCCGAGATTGTGGAATTTGACCGGAATAGCCCTGTCTCCCGTATACTGTGAGTTCTTCACATAACGCCGCTTCGAACCGAAAAGCGCTGCTCAACCTTCAAAATCAGACACTTTCACTCAAACTCATTTTTTCACAAAAATATCGAAATATATATATTTAGTATTTACATGTATTATCTTATTGAATTGGCTCGATTTTTTCACTATTGTTGATTATATTTATGTCGGAACAATTTCATCTTTAAAAAATAAAAAATTATACCGAACAATTTACGCCTCGATTTCAAACCCTAGATCTAGGTGTTATAAATCGGGTAAAAAATAAAATTTATTTAACCCTCACTTTGTGGTTCATTTACTCCTAAAATCACATATATAAATCTACTATCTGACTGGACGGGCCCAATTCATTCACGAGTGTTGATGGAGTTGAAATGTTCAATGGAACAATAGATTGCATGTTGCAAGAGATGAACTTCAATTTAATGAATATGCATAATTGTTGAAGTTGAGTTCCTCTTTTGACCTATAGGTGATTATATGTTATTTGTGGCTGACGACATTTGCAAGCTAGTGGAAAAATTCTACCCATAAGATTTCACTAGTGAAGAGAAAACACACCTTAGATTTCAACTGCGTCTTTTTAAAGTTGATATTCATAAAAATACAGAGTTTAATGTCTCTACACATTCCGAGTTGTGCACAGTTAGAACACGAAAGTCATATTCTTACTTTCTTGTTGATAGGTTGATTAGATTATTATTGACTCTTCCCGTTTCTACAACAAGTTTTGATTGTTCATTTTTCGCCATGAAAATTGTAAAGACAAGATTGCGGAGTTCAATTGAGCATGACATCTTGTCTAACAATTTGATAATGCATATTGGAAAGGAAATTGTCGAGGGTTGTGACATTGATTCAATCACTTATGATTTTGAGAAGATGAAGAGACGTAAAGTACCATTTTCATAGAAGTGGATCTTGTTTTATGAGATAATTTTTTAAAATTTGAATAGTTTATTTATTTTTTGTTTGCCTTGATCATGATGTGGTTCTTTCCTTCCTTACATTTTACTTGGATATTCATATTTAAATATTTATGATGAATTTAGTGTCTAAAATACTGATCCAACCCAGACCCGGTTTGTCTTAGTCTGACCTAATCAAATTACATATAATGCTCATGTTATAATACTCCGCAACTTCCACTTTAAAATCCTGCGGCCCTGTTCACATTTCTATACTTCTCAAACATGTCATCATGAAATAAAAGGAGTTTGTGGACGGTTTCAATTTTGTGTTTCAAAATGTATGTGATATTTGACATAATTCCGCCATTGGGAACACAAAATTGGAGTATTTGGTTTAAAACTTAAGTTAGAAATTTTCAATTCAAATTGAATTTAATCAATTTTTTATGTTTGTTTATGAAATCTACACTATATTACTCGAGTTTAGTTACTATTTATTAACTGTAATATTAAAACTTTAAAACTCAAATACTCAACTAAACACTAAAAATATCACAAGTTAATATGAAATTAAACACAAATTTCAAAACTTAACTACGATTTAATTAATATTCATCAATTCCATAAGTTAACTCAAATTGAACTTACAGTTGAATGCCAGACTGTGGATCCTATTTTCCAAGAACAACTTTTGTGAGAGAACGTCGGAGAAACCAAATTAAAAATCACATATTTTGTTACAAACATCGCATGTTTAATTATAATTGTCACATGTTTAAAAATGCAGGTAATGCACGTTTATTATGCACACGATGTTTAAAGTTAAATATAAAATATTTGTATTTAAATATATGATGTTGAATTGGTATAAAAGAGAAACGGTTTTTACTCAAAATTTGTAATTTTCCAAACCTTTTGGCAACAAAGTTCAAGAAATAAATTGGATTGAAAATAAATTAGGACAGCACGGAGTTGAATTGTTATGAATTTACAATCGTGGTCCACTTTAGTTATATTGGTCTAAACTGAGCCGAATTTCGGCGTTGTTTTGCGTAATCAATTGATAATCAATCTAATCCTAAGGCATCCAACCATTTACGTACCCTTCTCTCATCAAACTTTGACCTTTGACTCTTCTTTTTACCTTTCTAATTTCTTTGCTGGAATACATTCCAACTAATTGTGATACACAGATATGCTCTAATTAACTACGGAATTGAAAATAGCTCGTATGAATTTACTACTCACTTCGTTTCGAGTTTAACTTTTCACGGTCGGACACAAGTTTTAAAGAAGAGTTGATAAAATATGAAAACAAGTGAATAAAGTATCGGGTACAGTGAATAAAATATGAGAGAGAGAATGAAGTATGAAATAAATTTTCTACTTAAGGGATGAGATTTTGGAATTGGAATGTAATAAAATGAAAAGCGGGAATTTAAAATCGGACCGAAGGGGGTATGATTTTAGCTCGAAAAAGGGATTGTTTTGTTTACGATTGAAACCGAGTTCTATAAATAAGATGAAAGGAGTTACATCGGAAATTCGACAGAGAGAGTGAGGTCAGTATATTAACAAGTCCACAAGTTAAATCTGTTTCAGTTTGGCATTTCAATTTGCAAGTTTTGTCTACCCCAAACGCAATTCACACAAATCATTTTACAGACCTACTGCTACTAGTACTTTTCTCATCATCATCATCATCATCACTGAAATAAAAAAAAAAAAATACTAAATGAATAATCACCAGAATCATCATCGTCATCACCATCTACCTCTCTGAAACTTTCAGCTAACAGTCATCAATTTTGTTCGGATTAGGGTTTTCAGTCTCACTCAGTTCTTCAGAGATGAAATCGCCTCTCGAAAAGCTCAGGAAATTAACGCAACCCAAGACCGACCACAAGGAGAATTGGGATCACCATATCGCCGTGCATATCGATGGCTTAGCTCAAGCCGCTAAGGTCGATCTTCTTTCTTCTTCGATGCTGATTTCATTATTTCTCAATTTTGTCACAATTCGTGTTTCCAGTGTAGTGAATTTGTGCTTCAAATGTTCTATCATTATTCATTAACCTAGTTTGTTACTTTTGCAACTATTGATTCAATATTTTGGGGAATTTCATAGCCTGCGAGTTTTTTACGGATCCTTTGTCGCTGCCTGCAATGTGATTTTGTCGAGTATTATTTTGTTTTGTAGGATATTATGGACATGAGGACGTGCTATGATAGCTTACTTTCGGCAGCCGCTGCTGCAGCTAATAGCGCATACGGTATTTTTTACTCATGTAACAGCTGGAGTTGGATTTTTAGTGTTGTGTAATAGCTCAAGTTCTGATGCTTTGGACAATTGGACTAATGAAATGTCATTGGATTTTATTTGCTTTAGACTGCGGCACTTTGCTTAAGAAGGAGCTGTTATTGTTATGTCTGTTTGCAGTAATTAGCTTATATCATCAGGATCCTACTTGGGCTATATAGGATTGAGAAACCCCTCGGGGTAATGTATTGTTTGTTTCCAGTCCATGTTTGCTTTCATCTGCTAATTAGATGTGCTTAGAATCAATTCGTTAATGTAATTAACTGTAAAAGCTAAGCATCATAGTTCATGACCGTTTGTGAAGATTTAGGTTATGCATTTTCTTTAATAGATAAACTTGTTTCATGTTTGGGGTTCTCAAACTCTCCTTTGATTATTTTCTTTGGTATATTGCCTACCTGAGGCTATGTTTCTTTATATAATGGTTGTATTCAAGCCATTTTGCATTTTTTTCGCTTCTAATTAGTGGTTCTAGTCACTGTGTGATACCGATTACAGGGTGACAGTAATTTGATATTAATAACTGACATAACCCAGTTAAATTCCATTTTCTTGAGGCTTTTAAATAATAAATAGGAAAACAAAATGCTGCAAAGGATAGTGTTGGGATCAGCTAGCATCATTTGAAAGTTGAGATCTAGATTAGTTAGACTCTTAATAGCATTTCAAACAAAATGCATGAAACATGTTATATTATTCTTTGCAAAGAGTACTGATTTCTAGAAGGCATTATATATACAAAATTTCGGGGAATTTAATTATGCTTGAGAAATGAGATGGCATGGTAGGATTATATGAATAATATCTGTTGCTAATTTTTGTAGTCAGAATCAGAAGTTGGGAAGCTGGGAGATGATGAAGTGTTTTAAACAGAAACATAATTTTATGAAAACCAAAGTTTGAGTTTAGTATCAAGTGTATGTAGGACAAGCAAATAATATGTTAGATACTTAGATCTACAGACCTACAACTCATGTAACTTACCAATTGCTTTGTCTCCACGTATTTAGCAATCTCATGATTTTTAATTTATCTTTCCAGAGTTTTCTGAGTCATTGCTTGAGATGGGGGATTGTCTACTGGAGAAAACTGCAATCCATGATGATGGAGACACTGGTATCTTAATTCCCTACTGGTTGATTAAGTTATACTAGTAATCATTTAATAGGAAGCAATGCGAACCCATTATATGGTGGATGTGCTTCTAGATATTTCCAATATAACTTGTTGAACTTTGCATTTCATGACTCTAGTGATTTAGCTTGACTACATGTTATCTCCACTCAGAGTGACTTTTAGTGGGGTTGCCTGGTTATATTATCGATCACATGAATTTATGCCTGCAATAGAAGGCCTGCACATAACTTTCCATGAAAACTTGCTGATGTAACTGAGAAGTTTAGAACTGTGAAGAATAACTAGCCAAATTAATGTAGATGGAAAAATGTATTTAGCACTATAACTTTGTTAGTGTCGTTGGTGATAAAGATGAACGAGTCACTCTTATTCATTTCATAGTTGTCCAAAGTCCTGTATTCTTGATGAGTCAGATCTTATCTTTACGGAATCTCATCGCAACTTCTGAGGAATGCAACAAAGACAGAGTTTGTCTCGTAGCTAGATTGCCTGTAATTATCCTTGTTGCTAATGAATATTTAACAGGAGTGTCCTAGCGTTGCACTCAACTTATAGTTAATCTACAACTTTTTGTACAATTGGCAGATCTAGAATCTCTTCTATTATGCCGAGTCCTGACTACTGATTTTGATGGAAATATCTTCTAAACTAGACATACCTGAATGATATGCTATCTTCCTCGGTTGCTAATTTTCTTAAACTCAACATGCTTGACAATGTGTTCAATCAAGCTTCGACCTAGTGAAACACATGTAATGGACTCGTGTTTAGTTTGGTTATTCTCCATAAGTTCAGCTTCTTGGTAATCCTTACACATCTTACATTGAATTCCTGGTTCCTTCCCTTTCCCGGGTCCATGCATTTGGAAATGCTGATCATCTGAAAGCTTTTTTTACCGAAAAACTTAGCAGCAAAATTTGTATGACTGCAGGTGGCGCGTTGACACTGCTTGGAAGAGTCCAGTTTGACCTCCAGAAACTAGTTGATAGCTACGTTAGTGTTCATTGTCATGTCAATCTCTAGTACTTTCATATCACTGAAACTAGATTATAACTCGCTGTTGTTTATATTTCAGCGCTCACATATTATAATGACAATAACCAACCCATCGGAGTCTCTTCTAAGCGAGCTACGAACAGTAGAGGTTTGAAGATCTTATACCTGTGTATTCTTCTTTGCAGTATATTTCAGATTAATTCTCGGACCTGTTTGTTCTCGTACATAATGAGTTGCTCTATCAGAATGATATGGTAATCTATTTTAGACTATGGAGTTGTATATAATCAAAGGAAAAAAAAAAAAAAAATTAGCAGGATTCCAGAATCGATGATATTCTGACCATAGTAACCTCTGAATACCATTGAAGCTGCTCATAAGATATGTACGGACAGTACGGTAAAGAAGTAGTTCAGACATGTTTAATAGAGAATAAATAGGTCTGGATACCGAAGCCAATCATGCTTATTTGTCTTCCAAACACTCTGGACAAAATTAATCCATGATACACTGGCAGTACAACTAATTACAAGTCCCCCCACCACCCCCACTCCTTCCCATGACCAGAGATCACTTAGCGCATAGTGTTGCCCTTCTTTATGCGACTGTAAGTAAATGGTGCCTTGTAAAAGTCCTTATATGCTCTCGGAAGAGTTCATAAACATTTTCTTTTGGTTAGTTTTGTCAAAGGTATCGATACAATATTGTTGGCCAGTTTGTAAATGAGTGTTTGATTTTGGATAGACGATTGGATTCTAGATATTTGAATGATGTAGATTAATAATGGATGATATGGTATGGTTGTTTGTTTAGAAGGGTTTCTTTCTTATTTCTTTGTCGTCAACCTGACAAGGAAGCCCCGGGTTAAAATGGGTGCTCTGTAGCATGCTTACTGGCTCCATCCACTAACCACAGGAATATAGTTGAGTGTAATTAAGCTCTATGAATGAGTACCTTGGATGTGGCAAAGAACTGCATACGGAACTACACTTGCTCAGTAGTTCTGCAGTTTTCTTGGTCAGTTGGGCCTCTTAAATGGTACATTCCAGGGAGAAAAACAGGAAAGTCTCCACCTCCCCACGAACTCAATCATGGAACTAAAGAAAGGTGCTACAAAATCTAGTCCGCTGTTAAGATGCTGAAAGCCCAGTAATTCATGTATTTGTGAACTTCTTGGTGATTTTATTACAACAGCACTGTAACATAATTTGTGTATCTACTTCACTCTGCTGTGCCCCAGTTTAGATGGTGATTCTATTTATGTTTTCTGTTGCAGGAGATGAAATTAGAATGTGATGAGAAAAGGTATGTTTCTTTCAATAGTATTGCATATGTTTTCTTTCTTGGTTACTACTACTCATGAGTCATGACATGGATTTCCGCATGTAATGTGTTTTATTCATTTTTCTAAACTATACTTAGATATAAATCATATTCTATCTAATTTAATGTAAAAGTTAAATATGTAAAACTAAATAAACTAGAAAATCACTCACCAATTTCGGTAGTTTTAACTACCTACATGCATCTAGTTAGCATGTTAGTATAGATATTGATTTTGTACATGTTTTACAGAGGTATGTTTGAGGATCTGGTGGGACAAATGCGTGAAAAAGGGAAGTCAAGACATGGCAAAGGGGATACTTTTACTTCACAACAGTTACAGACTGTATCTGAAGAATATGATGATGCTGCAAGACGTTACATTTTTCGTGTAGAATCACTAAAGCAAGGGCAATGTCGGAGTTTATTTACACAAGCAGCCCGTCACCATGCAGCACAGGTTTACTTGTATCCTCATATTTGATTTTGAACACCAGGTTTGCCATGTTTCTAACTCCATTTTCTGAAAACAGTTAGACTTTTTTCGCAAAGGACTTCATTCTCTTGAAGCAGTTGAACCACACATTAAAGGTGTTGCAGAGAAGCAAAAAATTGATTATGCACTTGGTGAACTGAAAGATAGTGAAGAAGGAGAAGAAAGTTACAGTTTTGAGACTAATGATGAAGGAGAACTAAGTTTTGATTACAGGCGGAACAAGCCAGAGATAGATGAAGCTCTCGCATCAGCCGATTCAGTGGAGGTGCTTTATTTACTAATCATTTGTTTGCTTGTGATTTCTAGCTTAAAATTACCCCGTGAAACTTGAGTGCCATTCAGATTAGTGATACTGTCTATGGATTCTTCCTTTTATCCCCTAGGGATCTATCACATTTGGCAATGCTGTATCTTTCTGAAATGCATATGCTGTTGTATCTGATCCAGTTATATTTTACTCTCAACGCTGCATCTTTCTTTATAGATTTCGTCAGTCTTTTGGTTGGTATTTCGTAGCATAACAATTTGGGCAAACCTGAAAACTTTTTCCTCCCATTGATCATTGTACAGATGACAAAGACATACCCCCTTTTAGTATCAGGATGTAGTCCGTATATGTGAACAAATCTGAATAATCTTTCTGAAAATGAAAATGTCTTTGGTGAAATGTACAGAGTTGATTGCCTTTTTGTGCATATTGGTATTGTTGATAAGTAAATTACTGATTTAGAGGTTGCCCAGAATTTATTATGATAGTTTATATGGTCTTTTTCGCTCTTCCATCTTTTCAACCAGCATGCTCAAGACATCCGTTTTGTGTCTAACATCGTTCCTATTTATGGGATTCACAGCTAGATCAGTCTGGTGTTCCAGATTTGCAGCCACCGTGGACAAGAGATGCAGAGGTTCAGATAAGCATTGGTAAAACCCAAGGGGATCAGATACATGGTCAGCAACGTCGAGTGAACAGTCATTCTGCTCCAATTTACGCAGAGAAGTTCGATCCTGCTGAAAGAATTAGAGAAATGCGAGCTGCTGTACAGAAACTTAACACCCATGTCCTACCCACTCCAGCTGATGCGAAGAGTTCATTTACTAGTGGCTCGGCATCCCTGTCGAGTAGTACAGTAAATATTGGCAGCTCCAAAAATCTTTGGCACTCTTCACCACTGGATGTTGAGAAGCAGAAGAAGGTTCTGGATGACCGTGCATGTTTGCACGGTTATTCAAAGTCTCAAATACCAGTTGAGGATAACAATGACAAGCATTCTCATCCACTACCTCGTCCTCTACCTGAGGTAGGATCTGTCCGACAACCTGATACACAGAGTGGATCTGATACTTGGAATTTTAAAAGGCAAGCTTTCTCTGGTCCATTAGCAAGCAAACCATCTTCAAACAAGCCCGTCTTTCATACGAGTGGCCCAATGAGTTTCACGGAAGCATCTCAGTCAACTTCTGGATTACCTTCGCGTATTTCTGTAAGCCAGGCTCCCTCATCTGTAAATGTTTCTCACAATTCATCACCTCCCCTCATATCTTCGCCAAAGATAAGCGAGCTGCATGAGCTTCCTAGACCCCCAGATTCTTTTAGTTCCAGGCCTATGCGCACTGCAGCAGCTCTCGGGCACTCTGCGCCCTTAGTCAATAGAAATCCAGAGGTACCAATGAAAAGGTACAGTGTTCATTCAGTGAAAGGAGGGTCTCCACTTCCACTTCCGCAATTAACTGTTTCTCGAAGTTTTTCCATCCCCTCTAGTAGTCAGAGAGCAATGACTTACAATTCAGGCAAGTTGTTGGACTCTTCTAAGATTGTGCACAGCAAGGAAGATGTATCTTCTCCTCCACTAACACCTATGTCCCTTACAAATATGAAGTCGCCAAACTCTGGACAGATTAGAGGTGAGATGAATACTGCATAGATAATCTGTTTAATTGACTCATTCTCATACCATTTCTAATATCAACAAAAACATCACTACGTTCCAACCTCCACTGGTGGAAAAAAACATTAATTATAAATCTGAGTTCCATTTCCATAGATCTCATTTTCAAGCTTCATTTCCTGTTTTACAATTATGAAAGGAAGGGGATGGGTGTTGAAATATTTGATGATGTGGCTGCATAGTCTGTCAAAGCTGCATGCATATTGGTGCACTCAATTATGATCTGATTAGGGGAGTGTGAGATAGTATCCCTTTGTTTTGTACTACGAGGGAGAGAAGAGACGGTACTAACTGATATGCTGCATACTCTGTCTATTCAATTTCTGAATCTGCATCTGAACTTCAGTGAATGCAGGTGGGCGATGATGAAGTCTCTTGGTGAGCCCATGGATTGATTGCATTCTTTTTGCTTTAGAGCCGAGTACAGATAGCAAGCTTCTGGCTGGGTGAAGGCTGTAAATATAGTCATGATCTATTGTTGTCCTTACTTCAATTCAATCCTTTTCCCTGCTGGATCATAATCGATAACTATAGTGAGAGATTAATCTGCCAATGTTTTGCCACGATTGTGCCCTGGTGTGTTGTGTACTTGGTGCGTAAAGTAGAAAGTTGGTGTTTGGTATTGAGAGAGAGATAGAGAGAGAGAGAGAGAAGCATGTGGCTTATAGAATAACCTTGTCATTTTATCACTAACAAACTGCTGTCAAGTTTCTTAGTGCTATTGTGGAACTGGCCGAGTACAAAAGCAGTGTAGCAATCAAAGATGTATTTTAGGTGGTTTGCATGTTCCATACACTAATTCAGTTCAATTATGGATGGATGACTTTTCTCTCTTTTGAGTCAAAATTCCAGCAAGGTTTCTGAATTTTTCCCATTCGCCATTCAATAAGGTGTACCTGGTGGCAACATGCTTTGGTCTTGTCTTGTTCGTTCTCGTTTCTGTTGGTTCTCAAGAAGAATAGGTGTTCTATTTTATTGCAAAATGTGTTACTCCCTCCATTTCAGAAAAAGTGTTACATTTCTTATTTTTGATCAATCGTTTACATGTTTGATTATTCTTTCTTAACGATATTAATAAATAAATTATTAAAATTATATAATGAAAATTTAGTAATTGAATTTTTATTATATGATTTTATTAAATTATTTACTATTATCGTTTATGAGTAATTAATATCAAACTCAAGATTAATGACCAAAATCAAAAATGTAATAATTTTTCTGAAATGGAGGTAGTATTACCTATTATTAGTATTGTATAGGGTGTGTGAAATTATATGATGCATCGGAAATAAAAAAACTTATGAAACATTTCAGAATGGAGGGAGCATAGTTTTGTGTTACACCTAAAAAGGAAATTAAACATAGTTCTCTCGAATGGAAGGATGTATCACTTCAAAGCACTCATGTCATCACCTTAGAGCTTAGAGTAAATGAATTGCCCGTAGAGAGTGTCAGGTAATTGGGAAAGGTAATTAATAGTTATTCGAAAACAAACGACCAAAACACGATAATTGGACTAAATATCTTGATTGGTTGCAAAAATGAAACATTGTTAAACTAAACCGAACAAAGAAAGTCCAACTATAGTGGGAAAAAAATACAACACTAGATTGTATTTAAAACATGAATACGTTAGCTCTACTAGGTGGCCTTTTAAGATAAAATTGTCCAACTAGGTATTGAAGTCTCCTGAGAGACGGTTGGTTTTATGGAGAGACTAAAAGAGACGGACAAACATTATTGAGGTTTGGCTAAAAACATCGGTGGTATATATATACGTAAAAAATGATATAACATGTTTACTCATAAAACATACTGATATTGTTTAAGAATTGTAATGGAGGCTCTATGACTAAAGATTTGCAAGAGTATATCATATCTCATGATATAATCAAATATTGGATTTCATTCATCACTACATTATTTCTATCAAAATAAAATAAATAATACTCCATGTCTCATCCATCGTCATCATATTTTATCTGAGTTATGTGCTTCCTCATATGTCTATACATAGCTAGACTACTTAAGGCAATAAATGTTGACTTGTGCAAAGAGATGGTTTATAATTTACAAACATCAATCAGGTGATAGAAGGAAACTATATTTAAGGATATTGAAACTCTCTCCATGTGCTGCGATTTATAGAGGGATCAGGTTACTTGAAACATAATACATGGTATATTAGGGTTCACATTTTTTTTTAGAGTAAAATGGACTTTCATTTAGAGCTTAAATACAGATTACACAAGTTCATCAAAACTAATAAATAGAAAAACCAGAACCATCACTATTGCAAGGCCATACAGTACGTTTAATTAATACAACTACAACCACAAAAGAATTTCATAATATATATATGATTTTTTTTAAACGCAAAAAAAATACTATATTGAAATAGTGTTTACATGAGCATAGAAAATGTACGATAGTTACATAATCCAAAACCATACAAATCACAGCCATACCATAGGCATACACACAGTCATAGTCTAAAAAAACTCACTTAATCACATCCGTACCATAGGCGTACACACACTCCAAATCACAGCCTCTCAGTTTACAAATCCAGGAAGCATTTCATGATTATTTTGCCTTTTCCTTTTCCTTCTATATGCAGAGCTTCACTTGAATTACACTCCAAAGTGTTCACAAATATCTCAATCCAGAAAACACCTCGACCAATCGAAATCGATCCACACCAAGAATAATTACCTATATTAGTCACACCCCTCCACCCTATGCAAGAAATTTAAGGTGTGACTTTAGGATGCATAAGTCTTGTTCTTTTTAAATCATATCCATGAGCATTTTCACTTTCTACATCTGCTCCTTTCTTCTAGGCTCTAGCCTCTAGCTGTTGCAACTGAAGGTGCTCAAGACATTTTGTGATTGTTGATGCAAACATTATGTATGATGGTCTATTTATAGTGCATGATGGGTTATCATGAAAAAAAACATGTGCTGAATTTTTTTCTAAGTTAATGAAAAATCAATTAGCAGTAAATGCCCATTCTAAACTGCATGTAACCGATCCAAAAAGTTAAATAGCAACTCATCTTTACGGATATATATGTCATGGACTCTGTCTTGATCCCCTTCGAAGCTTCTTCAACTCAGAGTGAATCAATTGAGATATTTCGTCGTTTCTACTTGCTCTACAGATTGTTATAGTTTCGGATACTTTTCATCGCTTTCTAAGTTCTGAAATGTGTACGCTAATTCGATTGTGTAATGCTTCTTGTTGAAGTCCTGTTTGCTATGGATTTGAGGGCTATGTCATATTGTCATATACTCATAATTTGAGTCATGTTACATGTATCTTTCATATTTAATGTATGATTCCTCATAATCTGATTAATCTTACATATATCTTTCGTATTCAATGTATCGTTCTGATTGATCTAAAAGTGATTAGGAATTGGTTGCCTGTGTTAATATTGATGTTCCGAGTTATGGTTTGCCTCTATTCATGCTTGTATCTTTTAATGCTTATGGGATACAGTCTTGCAATGGCATCTAGTTGTGTTTCATATATTTTTCAATCCTTGCATCCCACAATCTGTATTGACCCAGTGGATTGGGATTACATTCAGAAACTTTAACGTTTATTGATATCATATGGAGTTAATTTCTCATAAGGGTTTACTTGTTACGTGCAGTATTCTAATCCTGCCCATATAATTTTGATGCCTTTAACAACCAATGGAAACCTGTGAAGGTAGCGACAAGGTGGTACAAGCATCAAAGGCAAAGATCGATCCAGCAAAAATTGAATACGTGGACTATGCCGGGGAGCATCACCTGCCTCTTATCATGAATCTGGTTGATCAGGAGCTCAGTGAACCCTACTCCATCTTCACCTACCGTTACTTTGTCTATCTCTGGCCTAAACTTTGTTTCCTAGCTTTCGACGATTTGGAATGAGTGGGGACCTGTGGTATGCAAGATGGGGGACCATCACGGAACTATGAGAGGTTACATTGCCATGCTCGTTGTTATGGATGCCTATAGAGGCAAAGGCATAGCTACTGAGCTTGTGACCAGGTGAATTATGGCAATGATGAAAGCAGGATGCGAGGAGGTCGCACTGGAGGCAGAGGTCACTAACAAAGGAGCACTCGCACTGTATGGTCGTCTTGGGTTTATCAGAGCTAAGAGGCTTTATCGCTATTACTTGAATGGGGTTGATGCTTTCCGCCTCAAGCTACTGTTTCCTGCACTCGCACTGTATGGTCGTCTTCTGGCACTTCCGATGATCCCGTTCAGCTTCCCGCTATTAGTACATCAGATGCTGCTGCTCAGCTTCCCACTTCTGGCACCTCCGATGATGTTGCTGTTCAAATTTCTTCTTCTGGTACTTCTGATGATGCTGCTGCTCAGCGTCCCACTTGTGGCACCTCTGATGACACTGCTGCTCAACTTCCTGCCTCTGGTACTTCTGAGGATGCTGTTCAGCTTCCTGCTTCTTGCACCTCTTATGTCGCTGCTGTTCAGATTCCGGCTTCTGATACCTTTGATGACACTGTTCAGATTCCCACACCTGTCACGGATGAAGCTGCTCCTGCCTCTGGACTCTGATGATGCTGATCAATTTTCTGGTATGGGTGAGGATATCTGGTTTTCATTGATGATGCTGCTCAGATTTCAGCATAAATGTTAAGGTTTGTTGAAGGATAATGAGATCACTACTATGTTTCTGTAGATGCTTGCTGTGTATACGCTCACCAAAATCATTAGTGATGTTTGTCAGTGACTACTCACATTTTTAGCACTCTGCTGATGAAATGTTTTCCAAGAGTATAGGTTTTGTACTTTTTGTTATGAAACTCCTCTACTCACATTTTTGGCATTCTGCTGATGAAATGTTTTCCAAGAGTATAGGTTTTGTACTTTTTGTGGTGAAACTCTTCTCTATACTGGCGTATAATGGGACTTTCTAGCATGTTAGGTAAGGTTGTATTTGTTCTAACATCAGGTATTACCGTATATTAAATCTTAACCAACAATCTAGCACGATTAAATCTGAACCATTAAATTAAATACAATTGATTTAATAACACATTTTTAGCCCCTGAACTAAATGCATGCAGAAACTGACCGTCTTTCACTCTTTCTTCCTCCATTCTACTCCGTATTTCTTCACCGTCTGAACCTCTGCAAGCATAAGCATACAATAATCGGGCTTCCAAGTATTTTTTATAGGCATTCAATAATTAGCCGTCTTGTTATCCCCTTCTATTCTTTTTTTTTCTTTTCCTTCCATGGAATGTCAACAGCTTTAAAGTCAGCCCCATCTTCAGGACCTTTGTGCTTTGTTAATCTCCAAACAAGTGTGACTATTTTTGGGAGCTTCACTGTACCAGGTTCTGCTTCTCACATTTTCTCACACATACATATTGTTGAGGGTATAAGTCCCCAACCACTTAATGAATTTCCCTTGCTTTTCTTTACATTAAGTACCTAGACCACCTTTTACTAAGAACCACCTTGCTTAGTAAGAACTAAAGAGTAAGAGCCCGTAAGAACCGTCGTATGCGTAAGTACCTGCACAAGTAGCTTGGAGAGGGGGTTAGGACCGTAGACCTGGTTTGCTAAGTGTCAAACCGGTCCGAGACTTTACTCAAGAGAGACTGAAGATCTACTCTGTATAAGAATCGGGAATTAGAGACTATCATTTCTTACCATTATTATGGAAATGTGTGCCATATATATATATATATATATATATATATATATATATATATATATATCCAAAAGGGAAGGAACCCCCGGATTGCGCCAAGTGTCAGGCTCAGATTGAGCCAACAATGCCTCAATAGGCCCATGGCCCATTAATGATTTCCTAACCCATTCCCTTTTGGGCTTTTAGTGGTGAATTAGTCATTAATGTGAGAGTTTGGAGACCTTGTTGCAGTCTGCCGTGTATGAGATCCGAGGAGGTAGATCCGGACCACAGGTCCGGACCGTACTAAGTGGGATTGGGGATCTCCACAGTCCATGTATTGTCCGAAGGAGGCGGTCCGGGACGTGTGACTCGGACCTCGATGCTCTAAAGTGCCAGTTCACTTGGTTACTTATGAGGTTGTTGTGTTGAGTCCGGACGGGTATCCGGGTCGGAGTGTAAGGTTGCGGACCTTTGACAGGGTCGGACCTACTATCCTTCGGGCCCTCCTGTCCTTTTCACCTGGGTGAGTCGGATCTGCGGGGGCTTAGGGTCGGACTGTAAGGTCCCGAACTCGTAGACAACTTGGGATGCCTTAGGATTCGTTCCAAAGGCGTCTATGACGGATTGGACATATTTCCGTATCAACATATGTCTCCCTAGTTTCCAAGTATCTTAGTAGGAGACAGTTGTGGAGCTATAGTTAAAAGTGGAGATGACAGTTTGTTTCTTGGTCCAATCTGTTCATCGTAAGCAGAAAAAAGGTGTAATCCGTGGTTCTTGTAGTCCTTAACTTAATCTCTTTCTTATTTTGTTGCAGTACGAGCACTACAAAAAAACTGGTCTGTAGCGACGGATAGATAATTTGTCGCCCAATTTGCGACGGATTGGGCGACGGATTATCTAATTTGATTTTTTTTCCTTTTTTTTTAAATTCGATTATTGGCGACGGATAGATTATCCGTCGCTACATGTATTATTGGAATTAGTGATGGAATTTCAAATTCCGTCACTAAATGTAGCGACGGATACATTATTGGTGTAAATCAGTGACGGGATCTCAAATTCCGTCACTAATTCCGTCACAAAATATTATTTTTTAATTTTTTTTATTATATTAATCCATGTTTTTCGTATTTCAGCTATTTAATCAATATAATGCTCGATAATAAATCAAGAATACGGAAAATGTTTCAATAAATGATAAATCATTCATAAGTTAACAAACCGAAGATCCAAATAAGTCTTAATTATCCGAACAAGTCTAAATATAATATATCTGAACGTACATAGTCTAAAGTAACGATAAACATAACTAGCTACCAGACGGGGTGGGTGCTGGCCGAACTGGGACATGAAAGCCTCCATCTGTAACCGAAGACACTCGTTCTCCTCCCTTCGTTCTCTGTCGCGCCGCTCCATCTCTTCTGTTAGCCGTGCAACATGTTCTGAAACCTGTGACTGCACCATATCCGAGACTTGGGCCTGTGTGCAAACCTGATGTCTAGACTGCTGGGATGATGATGAGGAGTAGTTAGGACTAGCCTAGCTCAAACCGAGGCTCCCGAGTCCATATATTCGTCCTTTGATGTCCGGTTTGTTCACCTCTAAGAAGATTTTGTCAACTTGTTCAGTTTACAGCACATCACCCGTCTCTTCCTCCTGCCTCAATACCTGAGCATCAATCTCAGCCTGAAATCGTAAATAGCAGATATCATGATCAGTTACTATATTTCAAAAATAACTTGTAGTAGTGTACAAATATGAACATTAACCAACATAAACATACCGCAATAGACTCGGCTCTGGAGTCAATCCATATCCCGTCCTTCAGCTTGGCCTTTTTGAAGATGTCATACTTGGATTTCACCTCCCCCTCTGACATCTGAACAACATATATAGTCAACCATTTATCATCTCACAAGTAATAGAGCAGAGACACAATACATACACGTAATGCTAGATTGAAAAAAAAAACATATATATACTTACTGATTTATAATAATCAGTGACAGTATATCGCCTCCCAAGGTGGTGAACGGCCTTTCCTGCTGTCTCAGACTAAGATGCCCGGTTATGTTTGTTGATGTAGGCATTATTCTCGACATCAGTTGGAGCCCAGTAGGCATCCCAAAGGGCCGACTCCTCTGCATCAACCTGTGGAGGCATTGGGCCTTTCCGATCCCGAATGCATTTCCAAGTATGGACCATATCCCTGTATAATTTAGACCCCACAGTCTCGTAAACACGCCATATCTGAGGGATCAATATGCTGGGAATGAAGCACTCCTTCTAAATTCCCAATTTCATACAACATCCAAAGTCAATATATATAACGTCACCATGTTACATCAATTTAATAAGATACAACAACATAACATAAATGGTGACTAACATATCACCCAAACAAAGTGGCTAACATACCACTCACATATAGTGGCTAACATACCACTCACATTGTCCTAAATTTTACTAACACAATGGTGACTAACATATCACCCAAATAAAGTGGCTAACATACCACTCACATACAGTGGCTAACATACCACTCATTATATTAAAACAACGATTATAATAACAAATAAAGGAATGTCATATTTTAACATACCCGCAACTCATCAAAGTACTCGGCCCTCATGTGGTCCGAAATGTGAGACCAACACTCACCACCCTTCCTCGGTGGCTCTCTCCTGCTCCGAATGATGTCACCGAGTTTATTATGGATGATAAGCTCAAATTATACTCTAAAAAAGCAATTAGAGAATAAGCTGTAGTTGTAGACTAAAGCCTAACTCGTGATCGATCTCTAGGGAATTAATTAAGCTATGTAGCAGTGAGAGTAAACAGATACTTGCGTGAAACAATCTGATTGATGGTTTTGTTATAATTCTAACTAGTTTAACTAAAGCTAAGATGACGATTAACAATGAGAGAAAGATGAATACAGTAGCAAGATCCAATTATGCTAATTCGAACTAGGGATAACACTCATATTTGTCACACGGTCGTTGTATAGAAAATCAATCAACTCGATTCAACCAATTGTTCTTAGAAGATATTATACTGGAGAAATCGTGAGTCGTCAATTCACGATCCTTAAACATGAACAATTTAGAGGATTTAATACGGACTTATATTGAAGGTTTTTACGAAGATTTAATACGAGACTAACCTATATGAGTGCTTTGATAAACCCTAGAACGAATATGCATAATCTTCACATACTACTGTATTCAAAGGTGTTTAGCTACTCATAATTGATAGTTGAATGCAAAGATTCATGGTAATAATCATATGAAACATAGATGAAAAGAATTGTAAAGAACAAGCAATTGAGAGATCAATACCAATAATCTTGATGAACAAAATCAATGAATAACCAAGCTCCAAAGATGTCTCAATGGAAATGTATGGCTCTTGGAGCTTTCTTCAAAACTAGGTTAAAAGAAGTATGAATGAAAGGGAATCAAAATTCTAATCTAATAAAGAAATAAAAATTAATTCTGCGTCACTTTCATGGCGAAGAAATAGTTGCCGCTGTAGCCTTCTTAACTGCATCAGTATATCCAACAGTAAAATCTGGCCAAGTAGCTTCAATCTTCAAACAGAACATCATCAGAAATCTGCCATGAAACCATGCTGGAACATCCAATGCCAATCTCATAAAATCTCGCCGCGGCGAGCCATGCTAACCAGCTTGTCTTCAGACGGCTCAAAAGACAGATTTCTACAAAACACAAACAAAACACCAAAGTGTAAAAACGAACTAAAAAGACTACAAAACTAAAGACAAAGACTCACAAAGATCGCTAAAAAACACCAAATGAGACGTTAGAATATTGTCTCATCAAAATCCCCAAACCGAACCTTTGCTCGTCCCCGAGCAAACACACAACCTAAACACACTAGACTTTAAACCATGTAGACAAACAAAGAGTCAAATTCCCAAGTGACCGAATCTACCATTGAAAACATTAAATTCACAAGATGTAAAAATTTTGTTCTCAACCTAACCTTGGCAAAAATAGTAGGCAGGTAATCAGACACGATCGTTTCTCAAGTAAATAACAATTAAACCTAACCCAATAGTCCCTCACAGGTGTATAAAGTGTATCATTCACTCTCATGGAAGTATCCATATAGGGTATAGCTCAAAAAAGTAAACTGGGAAGATGACTTTCATCACAAGGATGCCTCAAATATCTTATGCTATTGTACTCGTCTCATTGAGTCGAAAGGGACTTTGGCACATGATGTATTCCTCCAAAAAATTCGAACAACTAGAACTGCTCCCTTCATCCATTTCAAAACAACATCAAATCTCATAATGGTTCATCACGGAGGACAGCACCCAAAGCTCCGGTGTTTTGCTGAGGGCGGCAGCTCCCATCCACATTCATTTTCATCCAAGTTGATGGCAGTTTCATCCATGTCATGTTTCTTTGAAGCTGGTTTCTTGGATTTATCTTCATATGAAGCTCAGTGCTGTGTTGCTTGATGAGGAAAATTATGCTCTTTTTATTCCCAGGTTTTCCTCTAAAAATCATCGAATTCCTGGATTTCCACAAGTTCCAGATCGTTGCCGAGAAAGTAGCAGCCCAACACACATCTGGGTTAAGTTTCGACAACAGGGGTGTTTGCATGTTCTTTTTCAACCATTCAGCGTCTGACCAAGAGTTGAAGTGCAAGAAGTCATCATCAATTAACACTTCTTTCCAGATAATTGTTGCAGTTCTACAATATCTGAAGATATGGAGTACATCTTCCTCCTCGATGTTACATTGCACACACAACGGATCTGCAGCAAAGTGCCTTTTTGAATCTCAGGGAATTTGTAAGTAATCTGTCTTGAGCCACTAGCCATAAAAAGTGTTTCAATTTGTTCGTAAGTTTGCTCTTCCAGATGTAGTTATAATTCCTCCTATTCCCCTGACTGTGATATTTTTTGCTTATGAAGCGTATGATATGCAGATTGGCAAGAAAAGAATCCCGTAGTTGTTTCATTCCAAATTAGAATACCAGATTCCTCAGTCAGCTGAATTAGAGACTCTCGCAGTTCTTCGATCAACACAATCGGTATGGTTGTATGTAGTATTGAAAAATCCTACTGACCATCCGCCATTAGAATTTGACTCAGTGTTACAGACAAATCTCTATTGTCTACGCTTCCTAGTTCAGCAGCCAGCACTCTGCCTTTAAACCAGATGTCAAACAAGAAGTTAATCTTCTCACCATTACCTATTTTCCACTTGAAACTGGATTTTAATTTCTGTGCACAACGAACAACTCCTTTCCACATTGGGCTATCACCTGGCTTCACAGCATAATGCAGAATATTCTGACCTTTTAGATACTTCTGATTCACCAGATCCATCCAAATTGTGCTCTCCTTTCTTGCTGTTTTCCAAACTATCTTTGCTAGCATAGCTTCGTTATTCGCCGGGGCTTCTCTTATGCCTAATCCTCCATCTTTTTTCTGCCGAACTACTTCTTCCATCCAACCAGATGAGTCTTCCTTCTAGTCACATCATTTGACCATAAGAAGTCTTGGTTAAGTTTATCCAATTTCTCGCAAATATGTTCCGGCAACCAGCTTCATTGCATATCATAAATTGGGATCATTGCCAGTTGCTCGGATTAGAGTGGATCTCGCCAATGAAAGAATTTTTTTCTTCCATCCTGCGAATCTCGAAGTGACTTTATCAATCAACTTGTCGGACTCTGCTCGACTCATTCTGCCATGGCGTAAATAAACTCCCAAATATTTCCCAAGGTTGGGAGTTTGGCTAAAACCCAGAATAGATGTAATTGTTCTTTTCAATTCAGCACCTCCTGTTTTCGAAAAAAAGACCTTCGATTTTGAGAGATTCAAGTTCAGGCCCGAATGTCCACAGAATAGATCAATCACCTTTTTAATTACTCGAGCAGTTGCAGTTGTGGCTTTGCTCATGAGTATCAAATTGTCCGCGAAGAATAAGTGTGAAAATGATGGTCCATTTCTACAAGGTTTAATTGGATTCCATCGTTTTTGTTCCACCTTTTCTTGAATCATATACGAGTGCCTTTCAATGCATAAAACGAAGAGATATGGAGATATTGGTTCTCCCTGTCGTAACCCACAAGTATGTGTTATTGGTTCAAGAGGCACACCATTCCATAAAATCCGAGACATAGCATTCCGCACACAAAACATAATAAGGCGGATCAAGTTATTAGGGAAATTGAACGCAGCTAGTGTGTCTTCCAAGAACCGCCAACTAACACGATCATAAGCCTTTTCCAAGTCTAGCTTCATAACCATACACCCAACCTTATTCTTCTTCTTTGTCCGTAGAGAATGAAGGATTTCTTGCATTACAAGAACATTATCTTGCGTGCTACGACCACTAATAAAGCTAGATTGACATAAAGAGATCAAATCCGGCATAAGATGCTTCAACCGTATCGTTATGTACTTTGTAATAAACTTATAAAGAACGTTGCATAGAGATATAGGCCGAAATTCTGAAATGATACTCGAATTTGTTACCTTTGGAATAAGACACACAAAGTCTTCACACATACTTATTTCGAAAGATCCAGAGGAGAACGTTTGTTGTGCAAACCGAATCACCGATGGACCAACCACATCCCAACAATCTTGATAGAAAAAACCTTGTAATCCATCCGGCCCCGGTGCCTTGGTTGGATGAGTAGCCCAAACAACCTCCTTAATTTCTTTGGCTGTTAGTTGGGTTGCCAAGCCTGCTTTTCAGTTTCCGTTAGTTGGGCCTGCAAGGAGGAAACTCCAAGTCTTGGACCAGTCTGTCCCGAATGACCAACTGCAGGAGAAAAAATATTTGCAAAATGTTCTCTGCCATGTATTTGTAATTGTTCCTGATCCTCAATCCAATCTCCATTTACCTTGAGCATTAAAATTCTATTAATTCTCCATCTTGCTAAGGTTGATGGTGAAAGAATTTAGTATTGGATTCTCCTTCCATGATCCACTTGATTCGAGATTTTTGAAACCAGAACATCTCTTCTTGTTTAAGAGCCATATTATAATCTCGAATCAATTCTTTTTCCAAGTTCACAAGAAAGGAACTGTGATACTGACCCAATGCACGTTGTATTCCTTCTAAACGTCCCAACAGCTTGCGTTTTCTGTGGAAAATATTTCCAAACTTATTTTTGTTCCATGGCACAATCAACTCGGGTACCTGTGCAATTGTTGTAACCACTTGCGAGTTTTTCTTCCAAATATCTTCGATGATTCCTTTGCATTCTCCATTCATAAGCCATGCCTTCTCAAAACGGAACGGCCTTGCTTTCTTTTTATCATCCAACCCGTAGCAACAAGTAAGGACAGGAAGATCATCCGTGTAAGTTCTTGGTAGATGAAGTACTGCATTGTTTGGAAAAAGCTTGCACCAAGCTTCATTAGCTAAAGCTCTATCAATTCTCTCCTTTATATTTGCAGCCCCATCTCTCTTATTGTCCCAGGTGTATTTAGGTCCCTGAAATCCTAAATCACTAAGCTCACATCTTTCGATCCAATGATTAAAAGCTTGGCATCGCCGCACCGAAGCCACGTTACCTCCCAGCTTTTCATGAGTAAACTGAATCTCGTTAAAACCTCCCGTAACTAGCCAAGGGGTGTCCATGTTCTTCGCAAAATCCTCTAGCTTATTAAAGATTCGAGCTTTGTCTTCTTTTTTAGGTTGTGCATAAACACTAGTTACTGCCTAACTAGGTAAATCACGTCGGTTTATTAACGCATGAATGGCTTGATCATCCATATGTAGGAGTTCGACGTCCGTATCTACAAAATTCCATAACATCCAAATTCCACCCATCATCCCATTTGTCGGAGCTCTCAGCCAATCAGAAAACCCCAGGGTTGGAAGAATTATATCTGCGTGAGCAGGGAATACTCTAGTCTCTATAACATAGACAACATGCGGATGATGTTCTCTAACAATTTCTCGAAAATTTGTGGCAAAATCTTGGTTGCCAGCCCCCTGACAATTCCACGTAGGGATCTTCATCGGTAAACCAAATATGTTATATGGGTGGACGGGACTAACAATCGTGCCCCCCCCATAATACAATCAACTGAATTAGAAGGTTCATCAATTGACTCTTCCTCCTCCTCTAATATCACTCGTAGCCAAAACTGCCGCAAGTTGTCCATCCGTACTCGATAATGAGCCTCCACTAGAACTTGCCAATACATTGCTGGGATTTCTAGAACATGAATCAGTTCCTGCCAAGGATCCATTAGTGTGATCGAAGTAGTTCAGTTCATTACTTCTCTCCTGATTTCGATCTCCGATTCCGGTTCCATCTCTTCGTCCTGAAGATCGAGTAGTGGTAATTGCAGAACCATCCCCTATGGTCCCCAGTGCAGACCATGGTCCCATGGTTGATCCATCTTTGTTGCTTTGTGTCTCTAAGTCCACATTTTCTGTATCTTCTAAAATTGAGAAAGAATTTCCCGTGACTGTAGAAGATTCACAATTCTGTTTTCCAGAATTAAATGTATAAATCTCGCCATTTAAGTTGGCAGATTTTGTGGAATTCAATTTTCTTAAGGATTCTAATTCCTTTCTGGAGTCTCTTTTAAGAATCTGTTTTGGCAATATCTTATTGCCAACTTTAGTTTGTCTTCCATTGAGGGCCTGATTAGCATCTGAATCCGAAATAATCTGCTTTACTTTGTTACGTCCCGAAATTTCCGCCACACTAGCGTTTGCCCTAGCAGTTGGATGATGAGCCGCCTCTTTAGGTTTTTCCCCAGCACGGGCTTTACCTTTCGGGCCCGGTTTCCCATCATTACTCTGTTTCTGCAACCATTCCGGCACCGGTTTCTTTTTTCGGACAACCGTCATCCATTCCCCATATTCCTTAGCCATTCAACAGTGGCATTCCCATTATCAGGCTCACCCTCGACCGCGAGCTCTCAGTTGGTACCTTATTCTGCTGTTTAGCCACCTTTTGCTTATCACAATCACTAGTTTGATGACCTGCGCTTCCACAAGTGTAGCAGACTGAAGGTCTGGTAAATCGTTCCATTAACGCAAATACCAAGCTCAAGAGGAACATCCAGTCTGATTTGGACACAGAATCTTGCAAACTTCCCACAAGTTGCATTAAACGTGTTGCCGTCAATTTTGATCGGATCTCCTACACAATTTGCTAGAGTTTGTATGATCGATTCCTGAAAGAGTTCCATCGGAAGATTCAGAACACACACCCACGTTATAGCTGTTTCAATTTTGTCGTTATCCGCACGGAATTTAGGCTTCCACTTCCATATGGATAAAAAAACTCCCCACAAGTTGCCACGGGCCACCAGTCAGAATCTTTTCACGCTTGTCATCAGCAATTCCTTTCAAGCAGTAGCAGCTATGCCCGAGATCAAGGATCTCAGCATCACCATTCAGTCCCCATAATATGTCCAATTTTGTAACCAGATTTGGATAATACCATGGTTTTCCCAACACTTTGATCTGGATAGCCTCTTTCCATTGCTCTTCCAGATTTGATTGAAAGCCTTTTTCAATCACCAGTTGTTTAAACGGAATTTCCGCCTTTGCATCAAGCACTTTGATGTGCTTCTTCTCTTCCAGTTCCCGTGTTTTGTCCACGAAAACGTCCTTCTTCTTCGGCCCCCGTACAGTTTGTACGCATATGTTTTCTTTTCTTCCTGTGTATTGCCTTCACCCATGGGATAATCAGGATCTGCTCCCATGGAGTCGGTATCACAATCAGATTGCCTTTGCCGTTTTTGAAATCTAGGAGCAGGTGTAGTCATCGAGAAAAGGAGCAGTAGAGAGGTCGCCGGCCGAATTCCTTTTGAGAGAGTTTCGGTAGGTTAGCATTGATTTTAGTTGCAATACTTAACAAATTTGATGTTTATCTTTAAATGACTGAAGGATACTGTGTGGTGTAGAGTATGATGATGTGAAGAAGCTGTTTTTGTATCTAAAATGATAAAATAAGCTGTATTGTTCTGTTTTTCTGCTTGGATACTGTGTGGTCTATCTTGAGTGCCAAGAAACAGGAAGGAATTTCAGTTTCCTTTTTTACTTCCCTGGAAATTGAATAGGTCATCTAATCATCATTATTGTTTAAACATTGGTAGTTTTATCTTCAGATGGTTGGGTAGGCTTATTGATCTGTGTACATGTTGGGAGTGAGAAAAGAATGCCAAGTTTGGTTGTTCAACCTTTTCCATTGAAGATGCAAAACATGTCTATTAACTGTTGTTTGTCCATGAAGAGCCCAGTAGGGGTTGTGTAACGTCAAAGGAATGAAATTAAATTATGATCTCTCCCTTCTCAAAGGCAAAAGTCAGTATTCGACTTTGTAATACCATTTGCAACTTTTCTCCTCCATCAAATTGTCCGGCACTAGGCCGAGGTCGGAGTGTCTTCTCAACATACTATTGAAAGAACCAGACATCTTCTTGACTGTTGGATTAAGACACGCATCTCTCCCTCATGCACCGATGGTACTACTGTTGGGTGAGTAAAAACCTCACCTATTTCACCTTAGACAAACATCTCCAGGTTTTCTAGTGAGTGATGATTATGAGGTGAAAGAGTACTTATTTTGTCTTCCTTGGCCTCGTTTTCTTTTTGTTTTTTTTTTAAATTTAATTTTGATGCTTGCTGATAGTTTCTCTTATTGCCTTTCTTTCTATCAATCATTTTCAAACTTCTTTCTTGAACTACCTTGGATTACAAGGGTTAAATCTTTCTATCAAATGGATGACTTAACATGAAAAGTTGAAATTGAGATGTAGAGAGTAACTTTGTATGTGTATCAATAGCTATCCAATTCTTGAGAGTTAAAGGTCACACTAAAGGAGTGGGTTAATGTCAAACGAACAAGTCTATTCGAGATTAAACAACACAGAATTAAGTGTATCTCAAATGAACACTCAATCACCCTCATTTGCTTTTTTCAGACAATCACATGAATATAACCACGCTCCTATGCAGCAATGATCACTATCAAAAAATTCTGCAAGAAGTCAAATAAAACCAACAAATATTTAGACTTGCAACAAATAATAAATAAATTTTGAAAAAATAGTGAAAGGAAAAAAATATACCATTTTTTCTGTACTCTCCTTTTAGATCCACTGCAAATGTTTTGGCATATAGCGTTTGATTCTTTAGCATTTCCTCGGTCATTAAAATATAATCAAGCCGCAAGGACTTCGGTTGTTTACTAGCACAATTATACCTCGATAAGCAAAACGAAGCCAAATATTTTCTACCCAAAAGTATGATTAATGAATAGAGAAAAAACCGTACTTGAACTTTATGAGGCTCGGATATTGACAATAATTCAGTGTCTCCACCTTATTGTTCTCACGAAGGGAATTATATGCCAACAAAACGTCATACAGTGGAGTGTTCCTGCCAATTATTAAACCAAATCATAACTGCATGTTCAATTCAACAAATACAAAGACTTACAAAAGTCCTAGTCACTAATGAGAATCCGAGAGTCACAAAACAGAACAATATACTAATTTCGCGGAAATTGACTATGTTTGTCTATGGTGCAAGACTCATATATTGTGTGGACTCTCTAAAGACTGATTCTTCAACAAATATAGATTGTAATTACTTACAATCTATGGGTCAAAAATTGATAAAAACCATGTTGCACCATCTTATTCGTATAACTTTGTTCCAAGAACTCCGTGCAAACTCTGGAACAAGTATTGTCAAAATATTAAAACAAGAACTTTGTAGATTTTATAATAACTAGAATATTTCGCACGTTATACGTGCCAAAATAAAACCAATGTTTTTACAAAAGATCGAAAAAAAATTAATTAAATATTTTTAGCAAATTCGTGTACTTGATGTGTATGTGAAAGTTACAAAATAAGAAAATGGACATGACATGGAATGTAAAGTGAGATAATAGTAACAAGTACCTGGTATTCATATCACCAACAACAATGATCGGGTTTACTGAATCGTTAATAACACCTTCCAACACATTCAACAGAAGCATTCGTGACTCCACTTTATGATGAGATGCATCACTATATAAACCGGGATGATGCAAGTACAAATTCATAACACTAAAGCCCGTAAAGTGTCCAATCATCGCACGTCCAATTCCAGTTCCAAATTGGTTTTTCTTGTTATAGTTACCTGATAAATTTCACCCACGTGTCATATTATTTATCTTAATGCTCCTTGTGTTTTTCAATGCCTGTTCAGCCACCGGTGGAACCGGTGGCTTTGTGATGAAAACTGAACTGCTCTAGAATTTGGCCAGGATTAGGCCAGTCATATTGGGCCCGAACCGCTAAAAGTCAAAAAACTGGTATTGGATCGGTTTTAAGAATAAACTAGACAAAAAGAAAAACAAAAAACAAGAAGGCTGATATGCAAATAATACAAAGAAACTGATAGGTAATGCCAGTGTTTGATATAGTCAAAATCAATTGAATTGGTCAAAATACAATCATTTATTATGACAACTACATTTGAGTAGTTTGCTTCTAGAAAGAAATCAACATCCGAACTTCTCTCGCATTACTTTATATTGTTTCAAGAACTTATCCTCACTCATTCCTCAAGCCATTTTTCACAACTCCACATATGGAGCCACTATCTCTCCACAATACAATTTTCAATTCAATTGAATTTCCAGTAGTGATGATCCTTATAGCCCACACTCGTTAGGTCTACTAACTAGGATTCTTACTTCTCACCCTCCCATCAATCTCCACTTGAGGGTGAGATATATATATATATATAGGTAAGGTTCATATATTTTATTCAAAATTTTCATTTCAATACAAAAAGTTGTAAATAAGTTGTATATTCCCATATTTTTCGATAGTAACAATCATAAATGAAATAAATGTTTTGAAATTTTAAATCTAAAGATTCAAAAGTGAAGTGGAACGCACCTACGAGATCCAGCTTGAAATCTTTCGAATGTTCTTTCCTTATCAACATAGCCACGCCATTCACACATGTTACGTCCAGATTCCAGTAAATCTCATAGTTCTCCGACAGCTTCTTCTTGAACTACACATGTACGAAATGTTACACAAGTATTCGTACAAAACAAATTTTTTGTTATAGTTTAGGACTTAAACTAAGAAAACTTACAGTTTCATATACATCTTTATCTCCAGCTGCTTCTATTTTTTTTATGTCCGGCTTACTGTGTTCAAAAGAGGAAGCCGCTGCACCAGAGGGAAATGTGTACGACTCAACACTAGGAAGTTTAACCTCTTGGAGGCAAACCAGAGAAAATTTGTGTTTTTCAAGAAACACCAAAAAATGACTTGCGGAACTTCTTGCTAAACGGTTGAAACCGTTGCAATTGAAGGACATGATGCTGAATATGCCTTCCCCACATCGACATTTGGAAACCTTGACTTCGCCTTCCAAATCTAAAATTTCTTTCGATTTAAAAGAGGTTCTACTAATCATTCCTTTATTGGCATCAACATATTCTTTGAACGATATAGTATCCCTCCTTGTTTCATAGATCAATATCAAGTTTTCAATATTTTCTTTGCTTTTTTTGTCTTCAACGTCGAGCTTCAGATACATTTCCTGTGGAAATGCAAGCGAACTCATCTGAGAGAGAGTGAGGGAAGCTGCTAGAGGGAGAGAGAACGAGAGATCGATCTTACCTTGAGGTCGATCCATCGTTCAGGCCCATAGGTTGGTTTTTCTTTGTTATCAAGGAGATAAATTTTTTTTTTGTACTGCAAATAAAGTAGGATATTGGCTATTACATTTGGATAGAATAATGCTAATGGGTCCCTCAAATTTATTTGTAAAGTTGGAAGTTGGAAAAAGTAATGTTAGTGAGTTTACTTTTGAATAAATTTAATGTTCAAAGTTGAAGTGGTACTTGACAAAAATGGAAATGAAAAGTTATTCTGGGACGGAAGAAGTAACAAGTTTTATAAATTATAATTCATACTAAACAAAACAAACAAATAATTGAGCGTTAGAGGGGCACCTTGTGGGTAAGTTAGGGTTAAGGCAAAGATACTATCTCTCTCCATCTTTTTTGTTTTGAATGGAGTCTTAATAGAGCACATGATTCAGGGATAAAGAAATAGATGATGGTGGTGTAGGAAAAGCTGATTTTCTGGAGTTTTATTGAAATAACTAGAATAAATTAAAGGCACCAATTTTCGAAGATAAGAACCACCCAAAAGGGCGAAACCAACTCCAAAGAACAAAATAGACTAAAAACCCGACTAATGAATAATAAAACGTAAGACACTCATATATAAAACAATTTCCTAATTTAACTTGAACTTTATTTGGTAATAACTAACAATTTACTCTATTTGGTAATAACTAACAATTTACTAATTTTAACTTGAACTCTGTAAGGAAACTTCCCTATCAATACTAAAACTCTATAGTAACAATATTAACTCTAATAATAATTTACGACTGTAGGTCCGTAATAATTTACGACTCTATAATTGCGTTTTATCCGGATGAACGGATCCGATCCCATCTAACCTTTTTTAGGTTTTGGCGGACCAACTTTCGATTTTGGCTTTTAAAACAGAGATATATTTTCAATTTTGTGCGAAAGAAATTAAAAAGCATATTATTGACTTCAAAAACGTATTCATGGCTAACCTTCTTTATGACATGAAAACTGAAATTGTGGTATAATATAGCAAATTTCTCTCTGCGCATCTTCTTCAGCAAGCTTGATATTCTAATAAAAAGTCAAATAAATGCACCCAGCAAATTAATACCTTCATAAATCAAACAAATTATATCTTATTGTACTAATAAAAAGTCAAATAAACGTACCCAACTTCTGTCAACTTTGTCCCAGCAAGATATTTTTTATAAGCCTCATCTGTAGTTCAAAGGAGCTATTTTAGTGATTGTATCATATAAGTACTCGAGTGGATATATGAAAATAATGAGATATGAGCATTATATCCAAACCATTAGCTTTTATTTAGTCTTTAGTGTGTACTTGCAAATACTTCTACTGACAAGTTTTTCCTAATTTTACTAAAATTTGGTTAACGATTAATATTAACAGAAAGTGGTAAAATAATAAGCTAACGAAGTGTTTTCACAATTAGCAATATATAGGGGGTGAAAAGAAAAAATCTACACGGGGTGTTTTCGTAATTAACCAACATAATAAAAAGAACGCGCCAAACTGTTTTAAATGGTTTCTAATAAAGTACTTACATTTACCTTTTGCCCTTTCCATTTCATTTCCTTGCTCGATATCTTTATAGAAAGTATCAATTGAGCTTTTTAAGTCCAATTTCTAAATGAAAAACGCAAAATATAACATATTACATATTTCAGTTGTGTTTATATTTAAATGTTTAATAAGAACACATAAATAAAATTACCGGGTCACCTCCATGATGTATTCTAAGCTTTAAACCTTTCAAAACTATATGTACATCGTTGACCTTATCCAAAAACCAAGGACATGGTTTATAGAATTCCATGGCACTCTTGCTGCAAAAGTTAAAAAATTAGTGAAATATATACAATATTGTCTCTTGAAAATAAGTAGATATATTACCCTGAACCCGGAGTGTCCACAAACAATTCGTCAGCAATATTTCGGAGTCTTCTCATATGCATTGAATCAAAATTTGCAATCGGTTTCGTCCCCCTATACAGGTATTCATTGAGTGCTTTGAACAGAGCCATATCCAAAATTTTGATTTTATCATCCTTGCTTTTGCTTTTAGGAAAACGTTCCGCATCAACCACACCACGGCTTTCAGGAGAACTTTCCTTTTTCTTGCTTTGGAATAGATTCTCGCCTCTTAATTGAAGACAATTAACTGTTATGATTAACATAAAATAAGCACAAGTATGTTAGTGATAATTTAACATCCAACGAATAATATAATGATTTAAGACAAATATTAGGATTTGGTAAAATTTATATCAATTTAATATGCATTAATTCAGCTACAATTCTAAAATATCATGAAAGCCCTCAAACATATTCCTTTGCACACAATTATGTCATGATATCGATCCAAATTCCAATGGCATTTGGTTATGTATCCTTTATGTTTTTTCAACCCAATTAAACTCTATACTATACTATCTGTGTGTATTGTGGCATTTGGCATTTTTAAGTTGTACACGCAGAACCTTATTGAATGTTATCTCACATTAGTTTTTGTTCCCTGTTGTTAATATGGAGGGAGAGAGAGTGTTGTTAACATGGATATCTCGGAGTCTTAGATGTTCAAAGAGAGGGGGGAGTGGGGGTTGATCTTTCAAGTGTTTTGGGCTAAAAGTAAGTTACTTTTCGTTTAAGTCAAACTCTTATTCTTGTTGCATTTAGTTCCGCATGTGACTTTGTTTAGACTCATGTAAAAGTTTCATGTCTTTTCGAGACCTTTTTGCAAATTAAAATATTTCATGTTTTTGCGTCAATTTCCGGCCGTCACAAGTATCTAAGCATAAAAAATAAGGGAATATAAAATAAATCAAACAAAATAATTATCACGAAAATTTAAATCAATAAAGACGAGGGATAAAACTTACTCATAGCCAGTAACATTCCATATTGTTCCTTCCCCTTTGGATTTAGAATTATAACATTGTCGTCCACCATATCCGTTTTGAATGTTCGTTCGTTGATATCCTTCAAATACTCAATTAATACATCCAAATCCACCTGTTCTTTATACAAACAATCATCAATCATGAGCTTCAATAGTGTCATCTTATTGACATCTTTGTTCTGGTCTAGCCATTGACGCATAACATCCAAAGAAGATTTAATCTTCTGTAACACCATATCTGAAAAAGATTATTCAAGAAAAAATTGTTAGTTTGAGAAGATCTCGGAGAAGAATGATTTTAATTTTTTAATAGACAAATTTTACAAGAGAACTCTCAGAAACTGACAAAATTTCAACCTCAACCGAAGCTCCATAAGGTGTATTTGGCACTTTTATATGAATCTATTCCTTTTATCTATGGTTGTGTTTACTTGCTCTTATGTATACGGGGCATCCAATGTAGTGCAGTTGTGCATAAAGAAAGTGGGAGATATTATAATTTTCTGCTCACACATGATCTTGAATGCAACATATAGAAAAGGAAATTTAACAAAACGTAACAAAATAAACGTCATAAGATATTATAACTAACCAGTATACAATGAATTCGCTCCTGAATTACTTCCTGACATTTCTCCATGTTTTCTGACACGGGTTTTTTTCCATAATCGCTGTCAATTAAGATGGAGCAAATCAGTTACAAATCATCTATACAGATCTGCTTGCATTTGAATTACTTATGTGTTCAGATTAATCCAATTTTTGTATAGGCAGATAGTTGAAAAGATGGCCCAGACGAAAAAAAAATAGGCCTTTAGTAATCGTCCCAAGAACATATAATGCGACAAACACCTGCCAAGTGCAAATGGCGTGGATTCTATATAAACTGACTGACTTGTTGAACAGCAAAGGAGAACAACAGCTGGACGGGTGAGTAGGGAAAATGCATGACATGTGTTATGCGTAAGTAGGCACAGAATCCACCTAAATTATTTTGTTAAAAAACATCCACTGTAGTTCAGAAATCATGTATGAAGAAGCTCAATAATGTTAAGTAAGAGAAAGCCCGTTAAAGAATTAGGGGATTTCACATAACAGATAATAAAGGAGGGCGTGGCATGAGTTGCACATAACACAAGGACCATGAGAGTTTTCTGATATTACTGAAAGTATATAAGGTAAGGTAGTTTGTGTTATTACGTTGAATTTCAAGTGGTGTAGCTAATATTGTCCAAAATAAAAAACCGCAGATCATTTAAGATAGTTATTGCTTTGAAGAAACAAACAACCGGAAGGAAGCATGGCATTCCCAGAATCCCCTAGATCCGGATATAACCCAGATAGATCATAAGTTGGACCTCTTGGGGAGACGGCATTAAGGGGCCGTTCATCTTCTGCATATGATGGTGGTAAACTAAAGTTGGTTGGTTCAGCTCTTTGATTTGAATTTCTAGAATCATTCAATTGGTTAGTGTTCACAGGGGACAGAGTACCATATCTTGGAGAAAGGTTCGGAGCCACTGGTGGGGGAGTTGGAAGGGGAACACTGGTAGGTCTCCTTCCGGCAGCTGCATTTCTCTCTATCTGCAGGAAAATGAAAATAGATCAGCTTGAAGTTGTATGTCAAATCAGTCTTTCAATGTGCGTAAATGTATCTTGATTTAAGAAGCTTGTTAATGAATATATGGATGCGGACCTGCGCTAAACCATCTCTTATGTACGTTCGAAATGCTTCACTGGCAATTTGCAGCTGAGAGAAAATATCAACCTGGGACCAAAACAGTAAAGGAAAGGAAAATTAATTAAAAAAATTTATCTACATTCATCAATTTTGGCTCATATGTTCCAATCAATGCCCGGACAGAAAACCTGAAACCTTTTTTTCCCTTTCCAATTGATAGTAGAAACTAATTTTACCTGGGGATATAACTGCGTTATGTGGTAGAGTTCGTACAGACCAATCGAGCAAGTTTGCTTTTCACCAATTTTCTTAAATATTGCAGCCAATTCTTGCTGTTAGAAGTAAATACAGGAGTTGGTCAAAATTAGTAAGCAACGGATGGGAGATAGTGTTAAAGAACCAAATATATTTGATGAAGATACCTTCAGTTGCGCGTCTGCAGAATGTGTAGCAGGTGCTGTGTTATTGGCAGTTGAATCACTCCAGTGAGTTTGGCCAACAGGCCCAGATGGCGTCAACATTCGTGCAGCTGCCAAGGTCTGCCAAGTTTCATTCAAACAATATTAATATGAAGTGAACAGTAATAAAAGGAGAGGCATAAAGTGTCCAGAATGTTAAACAAGCACCTGGAGATTATGATCAATGTACGCAAGAATGATTGGTTGAGGTTGCATGTCTATTGGTACCATTGATAAATGACCCTTTATGGCAGTCCCACAAAGTTTGACAAGCTCATGAAGAACAGTTTTAACCATGCAAAGTAGTTTGTCATCAGCTCCAGCTCTTCAACAATTTCACAAGACAACTCCATGTTAAATTGAAGAACAAACTTTTACTTATACTAAGCATATTGAACTTAGGCGAATACCTTCTCCGTATTTCATCCATTCCTAATTCTTGGAGATATATATGAATACTCTGAAGGATGCGATCAAGGTCTACCTCATAAATAGTATTTTGCAGAACCTGCAACACATGCGAACAGTACTAAACTGATCAATCTAAACGATATCAAGTCAATTGCAGAAGAAGTGAAAGATTCTAAAAAGTTCAGAGAGAAAAAAAAAACAGAAAATCACCTTAGTGAGGCTGATCAAACATTTGACAACCAAATCCGAAAATTTCTGGTTTCGAATGACAAGAGACTCATTGATTGCTGGAGATGGCCACCTAGATGGATCTAGAGGTCGCAATAAATTTATGAGCACAACAAATGACGATGTACGTTCAGCGTTGTCCTGATTATAGTTCAATCACAAAACAGAAGCAAACTTGAGTCCTCTCTAAGAGACATGCAACCTCCAACAATGATCTGCGTTGAAAACAAACAGCAACGGCTTACCAGAATATTCAACATGAGATCATGCAGAGCTCTTACAAGTTGACTGCCCTCATCCATCCTAGGTACCCTATCATCCAAAACCCATAGCAACAGTTCTGTAATGAGGCTATCAAGAGTAGGTTCCTTGACAGCATGAGCAAGTCTCTTGTTCTGAAAAGTCTGCATAGAAACAATTTATGTTTCAGAATTAATCGGCATAGCTTTCACATTGTAAGTACCCAATATTATTTGAAATTACGGTGGGGTGGGGTGGGGGCAATGACCCCACAGGAAATAGTCATGTCAGATACCTAGGGACTAAAATACATGAAGATGGGTCAAAAATCCAGTTTTTTATGTGACCAAAAAAAAAAAACCAGATGCAAGCACTTTCTGGGAGAGGGGGTGCCAACCTGCATGAGAGTCTTCAAGACATATTTACAAGACCTTGAAGAGGCGGCCCCTAGACTAAAGTCAAAAGTCTTAGCAACCTGCAACAACAAGCACCTATCAATTTTGGAAATTATGATTAAGAAATGTTATGAATCTGGGAAACCCAATATAATAATTACCTTATTTAATAAGCAAGAAACAAGCCTATCAGCATCTTTCACAACATCATCCATTAATTTGCCTTCAGGATCAGCAGTTGCTTGTGTTAACTCATGGCAGACAACTTTCATTCCTTCTACAGACTAAAGCCAAACAAGGATCACATTAGTAACATGTTAACATCCTTGGTTATCTTTTGAGTGGCTAAATGAGGACAAAGCATCAGATTTTTTTTTTTTTTGTATGGAATTAAATGATCATGAACTGCAGCTACTATGAAAATAGCTATAGACCTATAGTACCATATGAAGTGTAGATACAAAGGCGTGACAACATTCAAGTTAGGAGAAGAAACAAACACCAAAGATGATTCATCTCTCGAAAAGTTGACAAATGCAGCAGTAAACTGCAAAATGTTACGATCTGGACTCTGAAACAGCCTTGAACTATATCGGTATATCAAACTTTGCTCTAAGCAAGGCCTAACCAGATAGTGTATAATTTTTCGATTTCTAGATACACAATAACCATAATCTCTAGATGATATGTAATTCACGGACCCCCAAAGAATATTTATTTTGTCCAGGAGACCAGGTAGGTCATAATATAAGAAGAATATGCAAGTGCCAAGTGATTTCACAAATGCTATGATAATCTTGGTTTTTATAATTTTTCTGGGCTGCTATTGTTTAACAATCAGCTTAAACTCATTTACACTCGGGACCATTGACAACAGTGTAAAAAATTTCCATCCAAAGGAGCATAAACTCCTTTGAATTTGTAAATCACATATCTAACCTGCTCAGGGGAACCAGATACAATGATATCCAGAGCTTCATTCCAGTCTGTTGGCCCCGCGCCAGAATATGTTACCGGCATTGGCATTCTATCCATATGAACTTCAGGATGAGCATAATTTTCCCTAGTACATGAATAACAGAAACATTAAGGTGATAAAATGTATAAGCATAATAACTTAGTACGATGTGCATCACACAGAGTGCAAGGTCTGCTGTAACCACGTAGTATTAATGATATAATATAATTATGCATTAAGATATCATTTAGCTACCTATTAATGGTTGGATTGGACATCGAACGTGACACTTCCCCACTTGCTCAGATGGATCAGATCTGAGGCATTTCAGAAATTGAATGATCAATATCAAAGGCATGACTGCGTGTATATAAAAATTGATAGGGGCACGTGCAGGAAAATGTGAAGTATATTATTGAGTGGAACAAATCATACCCATTATCCCTCACTGATCGCCTCAGAGCAGCTCTGGCTTCCCCAGGCCTGCCTTCCTTACGCTTCTCCATCTCTCGGGCCTGACAGTTACAGAATAATATATGAAGAAGAGGCGAGAAAAATGAATAGGATGAGAAGAAAAAACAGGCTTTTGCATTCTGACCTTCCACTTGAATCTATCATATAACATGCTACTGTTAAATATGAAAGCAGAAAAATTGTAACGGAAAAATATCTAAGCTTACACAAATTTTCAACTAGCATTGAAAAAAAAAAAGGTGGGCATGTGCTTAGTATGGGAGTGTTTGCTAAACCTAAACCCAACTAGAAAAGTGAGGAAAGACAAGTTTACAATATGCTGTCGGGGTAAAGACTTTCAAGGTCAAACAACATATTAATATATCCGACATCTAAGCTTCCAATATGACCTGCTATGTTTTTCTCACTAATGTGACGGATCATGTGAATTTTCACTTATTCTCCTCCATGCTTTAATGCGGAAAAAAAACCAAAGAAATAAAGGAAAAATGATGGCAACATAATCAGAAATGTTTATAGGCAACAAAACCATAACGGACCTTCTTAAGTGTGCGACAAACTTCAGAGAAATCTCCAGGGGCAATCCTTTTCGTAGATGCAAGTTTGGTTAATTCTGCTACAGCATCTTTTCTCTCAGACCACTTGGTAGCTTTCTGGAAAAATATGAAGTGTCAGAACCAACACAAGCAATAACTGTCTGTCAATGAGCTAGCGCCTAGCGATATTATGTTTACAAAATATGAGATAATTTTGTAATCTAACAAACTTGCTACTGAAGAGGGCCACTTACAACTCCTTGTATATCAACCGGATCAACGAGTTCATATTCATCTATCTCCTGTGGAACTGAGATAGAATCTGTGCATCAGACTAGGGAATAATTGAGATGAAGATCCAGAAATATTACAATAGGTGCATGGATGGCAGTGGTAATTGTGTTGCTAAGCACAAATTCTCATCTAGCCAGCATAGAACCATAGAAGTTCTGCTTGCTGTAAGAAAATGGAAGGGCGGACAGTCCAAGTAAGCACATACCATCAACTGCAGCTTCTTCTGCAGGACCAGATGACACAGCCTCAGCAACAGCTTCAGGTTCAGGCTCCTTGTCTTGCTCAGATCTACGATACATTAAGCAGCAAAAAAAAAATGAAAATAGAACACAATGATAAGTACCTTGCTCATAGATGTATGTCACATTTTAAATATGATGAACACAAGAATTTACAAAGTACATGTATTCGTTTTACACAATCAGCTTCTACCCTCCAACACGACTAAGTAGAATCCAGAGTCACCAAAAAAAAAATGCTCACAAATAACAGTACATTTGTGATAGCATTATTTTAATCTCGAATGTAGCTCAATGGAAACAGGAAGCAAGGAAGAGCAAAAGCATAAGAGTGTAATGAGAAGTACAAGGGTGAATATTAGATTCTATTGAAATCTATACGAAGAATACATGCACATAACCAATCTTTCGGGAACTAAAAATTTTAATATGAAGTAACAGGTGGGATATATCAGAAGAGAGATAAAGATCATAACCTGATTTTCCGGGTAGGTTTGGCATTTCCAGTAACATTGACAAGCTCAGCCTCCAACTCTTTTTTCTTAAAAAACAAGAAAACATAGAAATAATAAATTAACTCTTGCTCAAACAATATTATTATACATAAAAGTAATATAACTTGATTTTAACTAGACAAGCATACCATTGTATCTCGCATCTTTTCTAGCAATATTGATTTTACAGGACCTTTCCCAATCCATCGGCAAAGTTCAACTGTCAGCCCTTTAGCTGAGGCACGGACATTCTGGTCTTGATGGTCAAGGAGTTCAGGAAGCATCTTCAATATTCTTTTAGGGGGCACTATCTTTGCCCCAAATTCACTGATTCAGTGCCAACCCAAATGTCATTCTAATGTTGAAGAAGGGAATGCTAGAAGTACTTTTAACAGAAATTACTTGCACACCTTAACGCCTGAAACATGACATCTATGGCAGGAACAACAGCTTTGGCAACTTTATTCTTTATTGCTTTCTCCATAGCGTCCTATAAATAATGATATTAATAATAGTAATAATATTAATAATAACGACAACAACATTTAAATAATAACAATAATAATAATAATATATCAACTTATCAAGAAGTAAATAAATAAACAATAGTCATTGTAATCAGGCATGAAAACCCAATACTGAAACAGGAACCAGAAAACTAAAACGTCCAAGGTAGAACAAAAAAAATTATGTGTGAAACAACAATTACGACTAAATTCAGATAAAATGAACATAAACCTGGCCAGCACCTTGTCTAAATCTTATTCACCATTTCCTACAAACTTGGATGGTGATTCAAATAATGCATATCTGCAGACAACTACCAGGTAAAATGATAAAAGTTTCTCCGAGCACCAGTTAGTGCCTGATGGCAAACGATTCTGATTATTGAAAGTGCTAAATCTAAGCTGGTTCTTAGATCACTTCTGGATCAGATTTTCTTGGCCTTTTGAGCTTATATCAAGCTGGTTAAAAGCAGAGCCAGTTCTTGCAAACACTTATTTTACAAATCGGCACTGATCAGTGTTAAGAAAGCTGTTGCAAACGGGCACTACAGAAGTTCTACAAAGCAATGTTTATTTCACGTGTGCACCTTTACGTGATCCATAAAATATATCCCAACCTAAACACCAATGACAAACTAACCAATGCATTCCGTCCTATATCTTGAGCTGCTCTGTATCAAATTCCATGCAGGCTTCTTAGCTTATTGAATGCCACCAGCTAAAATCTTTATAAAAAACTACCACCACTACAGAACCAAAATAGCTCTTTCACAAACAACAACCATTATCATAACACGTACCAGGAAAACTTCAACAGCTTCCAACTCCACCCAAAGCATAAACACCGTCTGTGCCTTCTCCACCGTTTTCGGTCTTCCTGTCAAACACTTGGCCACTATTGCATCACATACTTCCTTAGCATACCTACAGCCACAAAACAGCAAGTAACTAAGCACTCAATTCCTTAACCTCAAACCAACCACGAGTAGAAAAAATTCAGCAAATAGCATCCAACGTGCATAGCTTTCAGAATTCACCTTCCAACATCAGCATCTGCAGCTCTCAAGTACGCAATGAGTGCGTCCAGTGCCTTCTCCTGCACCGGAGCATTCGAATCAGCCACCGACTTCCTGAAAAACGGACCTACACAAAGAAACCTCCATCAATCAACACAGAAATCCAACACTAGAACCACATTCACCTCAGATCATTCCTACAACTAACTAAAATCACGAAATCAGATCTATCCAAATCAAATCCCTCACCAAATTCTCGGAGCCGTGGATCCTTCGGATCCGTAATATCCCCACAGAGCGACGCCAAATCAATGTTAGCTTCATTCCTGACCTTCCAATTCTTATGCACTAACCGATCCTCCAATGGCCATTTCCTAGCTTCATTCAATAACTTCTCATCCTCCGACATTTCTTACTTTCTTCTCCTGAAAAAATAGTCGGTACAGAAACGAATCGGTAGACGTCGGAAGTGAGCTTTCTAATCTTCAATCAAACCCAAAAAAAGCAGTTGAAAATAACCCAGAAACGAATCGGTAGACGTCGACACACTGTCTTGTGGAAGTTTTACAAACATCATCATCTTCGCAACCAAACCCAAAAAAAGCAGTTGAAAATAACCGTTTTTTGGCCAGATGCCCTTCAATGTCCATCTCCAAGGCCAAAAACATCTCTCAACATCAAGATAAGTAACAAGAAAGGGGTAAAAACCATAAATATTTTCTAGTCAAACTTTTTTATTTTAATGCATTTTCTAGTCAAACTTAAATAAAGTGGATTAACGTATTTTTTTTTTTTTCAACTGAAAACTAATTCAGTTCAGTTCAGTTCAGTTCTGTTTAATTATATTTTATACTACAATTCAGTTCAGTTCTGCTTAGTTATATTTTATACTACAATTCAGTTCAGTAAATTTCAGTTGAAAATAACAGAGCCTAACATACATAGATTGCTCTACGGTTTTTATGCTTCCTAATATGATAAAAGGTCAATATGCCAGAAATCAAATTCATCAGATTCTATTCAAGCTTTTGTGGGTAGGTGATAAAAGGAAAAGAAATCTAAGAATTCACCGCATTAAATCATCTGATATTTCCCATCATACTAATATTTGCCTCCCATCCCACATTAAATCAAATAATAATAGCCCACAAAATTTCTTCTCCATACCGTCTATAATTAATTTAAAAAGATACCGAACTATGTTGTAATAAAAACATTAATTTTGCCAACCAAAATGTCTATGTTATATAACAAAATGATTTTTTTGTTTATACAAAAACACCAATGTTCTTACTAAACAATCCAAGTTCTCGATCATAAGGCTGATGTTTGTTTGTCTTATTTTATTTAAAGATTAAAAAGAAGACCAAGATATAATAGTCTATTTTCCTTTTAATTGTATTTTCTAGTATGTCAAATTAAATTCAAGATTAATCAGAATTGTAACAATTAAATTAATGTATGAAATATCAATTAATTTATTTTTATTTATAATTTATATTTATAAGTCTGTCTGTTTCCGTTATAATAGAGGATAGTGCTAGAGTTTGATTTAAAGTGGTGTCTCTAATTTTGTGAATGATAGTTGGTTTCTTAATCATTTCCAATATTGCAAATTAAATATGATAAATAAGATACTTCCATTATTAGAAAGAAGATTAGGAGAGAAAAAATTGTATTGAGTTAGAATTATCTCCATAAAGTAAATTTCATTGTAATAAATCATTTCACTTGATAAAATGAGCGTATTGTATTACATTAATTTATTGCTTGTGTTTACTTAAATAATTATATATGTGACAAACACTTCAACAATCATGTAGAATTCTATATGAAAATCATCAATATTCAATTCAATATATGTCGGATGTATATAGTGGATTAGATTTTGAGAGGTTGGTATTTATGAAAAACTTACTCAACGACGGCTCATATCCTTAGAGCTAATATGATGATAAAGTCGTTAGTTTTGTCCTCTACCATTATATGTGTTGGCTTATCCAAGGTTGCGAGGCACTATGTATGGTTTGGGAACCATACATTTGTAGCAAGCAACGTTTAGTAAGGTTAGTAGAATGTCACAAGTTAGTATGGTCAATGATGATCAAGTACGGAGGCGAGTCAGGCCACCATTCCACTTCTGGTGTCCGGTACAACTACCCACGTCCAGCTATGCAGGATCAGGTATGGAATGACTTAATTTATGTTAGTTCTCGTACTTCTGGTCCCTGAATTGTAACTGGTGATTTTATTGCTATACTTCATCCATCTGAGAAGGTAGGTGGTAGACTGGCTAACTGGTCACGTATTCTTAAATTTAGAAATGTTCTTGCTACTGCTCAATTAGAGGACTTAGGTTTTATCTGGTCCACCTTTACGTGGTCTAACTGTAGTTTTGGGTGCGGTTTTATTACAGAGCGACTGGATCGGGCCTGTGTGAATCATGACTAGACCCGTCTTTTCCCGACTACTACTGTTTGCCACTTGGTTTCCAGTGTTTTGGACCATAAATTCCTTCTCATCGATACCTGCGATGCTTTCCCCCGTCCCCCGAAACCTTTTCGCTTTGAGAATAGTTGGAGTCAAGACACTAGATTCTGTCAATTACTCCAACCCTTCTGGTTAAGACATACGTCTCCAGGCCCGACCCGATCCTTTCCTGCCATTGTGGCGAACTTGACTCACGAAGTAGCAAGGTGGCCTCTAGTCACGTTGCATCATCTTAAGTCTCGATTGTGCGATATCCAATCCTAACTTAATTTTTTGGACTCTCAAATCCACCTTCACCCTGCTGATATTGTCCCTCGGGAACAAGCCTTGCGTTCGGAGTTTAGTAGCATCAAAGGTCAAATCACAACTTATTGGGCGCAACGATCCCTGTTGAACTGGATCAAGTATGGAGATGCTAACACGAAATTTTTCCACGACTCTGCGTCGCATCACCGTCGACGAAACCTTATCCATGTGATCAAAACCAGTGAGGGGAAGTGGGTCACCCACCCGCACCATATGTCTCAGGTGTTCGTGGATTTCTTTCGTGTCCAGGCCACCTCCTTAAATACGTCTACCGAGGCCTTCATTCCGATTACCACTCCTCGAAGCGGATAATGCCTCCCTAATTGCTCCCATCGCTACTCAGGAAGTTTGGGAGGCGGTGAGATCAATTGGCCCGGACAAGGCACCAGGCCCTGACGGTTTGAACCGCCACTTCTATTAGCAGTACTGGGACATTATAGGCCTTTCAGTTACTGACTTGGTCTTATCTTTTTTCCAAATGGCGTCGTTACCTTTCCCCCTTAATCACACACATTTAGTGCTCCTCCCGAAAACCGCGAACCCGAGACTCCCGTCCCAATTTAAACCGATCAGTTTATGTAACGTCAGCTATAAGATCATCTCAAAAATCCTCATCCACCGACTTCGCCCACTGCTTGATAAACTCATTTCACCTTTTCAGAACGCGTTTGTCCCAGGTCGCGCAATAAGCGATAATGTGCTTCTCGCCCATGAACTACTTCATACTATGGGCTGAAAAAGGCGATCTCGACAACATTATCTCGCCCGCAAACTCGATATTGAAAAAGAATATGACCTCCTTGAATGGAATTTCATGCGTTTCGCTCTCGTAAAGTTTAACTTCCACCCCCAGGTTATCAGGTGGATTATGGCCCGTGTTACCTCGTGTACGTTCCAGGTCAAAGTTAACTCCTACCTCTCGGAAACCTGGACACCCACTCAGGGCAGACAGGGAGACCCGCTCTCACCCTACCTTTTTATTCTCTGCCAAGAGCTTTTTGTTCACCTCTTATTACGCCAGACTAACACTAAACGTTTACAAGCTCTTCGGCTCTGCCCCTCTGGTCCCCCCTTCCAATACTCTGCTTCGCATATGACTATATGGTCTTTTGCAACACTTAATACGGGTTTTCAACTTAAGTTAGCATGGTGGATGCTACAGTAGCCTCATTCCCTCTGGGCTCAATCGTATAAAGCCAAGTACTTCTCCTCTACTTCTTTTATCGAAACCACGACGCATCCCCACCACATATGGCTTTAGAAAACCCTTATCAAGCACCGTGACATTCTTCTCCTGCAACTCCAATGGCAGATTGGGGATGGCAAACACATTGACTTCTGGCAGGACAAGTAGCTGAAGAATCGTCGGTTAACAGACTACGTTCCCTCCGTCCCTCCACGCATGGCTCTAGCAAATTTCATTGTAAATGGCCATTGGGACCACGCTTACGTAGGCCGTGTGATGTGACAATGAAATGTGCGATATAACATGCTTTTAGACCCTCGTTTTTTGCCTTAGATTCAATTATTGTATCGTTTTTTGGTCAATTACCAACTTCGTGTGTATTCTGTAGGTCATGATCGCATTTATGAGGAATTGCACAATTTCAGGCGCGAAAACGATATAATTGTGTGAAATCAAGAAAGTTAAGCGAATACGCCGGATTGACCGTTGCAAGAAGTTCGAAGAGTCAAAACATGTCATGCGACCAACCAATGCGAAAATAATTGAAGATGCAACAACATTGTAGAAGACTACTTTTCGAGAAAACGAAGTTACGAAGCCCGAAATCGAAGAACGAAGAAAATAGATTCGAATATCTGCAGAAATCTAAGATGGCGCCCCCCAGGGGACTGCAGAAGGCCTCTATGCAGTCCCCTGTGGACCGCAGTCAAGTGTCTGAAATCTTCCATGCTCTTTTCCTGGCCTGTCAGGCTAAAGCATGTATTCCTAAACCTTCCTTAATGATCAATGGCGGCCAGAGCATGAAAATTCAACTTTAAATAAGACCTCTGGGGTCTCATAATTCTACACCGCTCATAAAGCTGCTCTCCTGAGAGAGAACCAGTCTTCGGGGAAGTGAAACCCGAAAATCGCTGGCCGTCAGGCACCCAGAAGGAGGAAACCTTAGAAGCAGCCGAAGACATCAGAGACTAAGCTGCTTCTTCTTCTTCTTCTTCTTCTTCTTCTTCTTCTTCTTCTTCTTCTTCTTCTTCTTCTTCTTCTTCTTCTTCTTCTTCGTTTCTTTGTTATTTTCGATTCCTGTCTTAGTATTACTATGAGTAGCTAACTTTCTCTTATAAAGGCGAACCGCCATAACTCTGCTTTTGCTACTTCTTTATATATCGTGATATATTAATGGAATAGTTATTAGATATATATCGTGGTTATACAACTCTATACATCCTTCGTGGTGTGATGTTCTGCTAAGTGACACAGTAGTTTCATTGAACTGAGTAGGGGTACTCGTGCTGACTGCACCTTAATTAGCACCATAGTATTATGCCATGTTGTCGTTAGAGGTAATCGCGTAGGATTTTAGCTAGGAAGATGTGAGTATTATAGCAGAGGGAGGTCGGGGATCCTTTACACCTTCCTACCATCGATTACATCTCATCAATTTAGGGTTTAATTACTGCGATTTAATTAATCTGTTTAGTTTTCTGCATACAATTTACAAACGTTATTTGTTTGTTCCTATGCTAAGTGTCCGTGGAGAACGACATCCCGAGTCAGCTTTCTGCTATAAACTGTGAATTTGAGGACTTCCGACTTATAAATTTAATCTTGATTGTATTTAGGGATTATAGGTTCTACAACGAAAATCGGAATCTCTAAGTGCACATCACTGTGTTCTCCCCGGAACATGGTGAGAGAACTCATTGATATACCCTTACCTCACGAACTGTCGACTTCGGATGAGTTATTCTGGCCACATGACTCGTCGGGCGAGTTCACACTTAAGTCAGCTTATAACATTCTCGTCTCGCCCAGGTCCATTGGCCCTTCATGGCCATGGCACAGAGTTTGGCAGCTTCGTACCTTGCCGCGTATCCGTTTCTTTCTGTGGATGGCTTTGCATGATCGACTCCCCACCGCAGTTGTGTTATATCGCCAAATGATTTTAAGAACCCCTCTTTGCCCCCTCTGCCACCAAACGGAAGAAAACACCAGATCACCTGTTCTTCCATTGTTCTCAATCTCCGCGGCTCCATGCAATCTATAAACCCCCGCTTTGGCAGCCGCACCAGGGGACCTTGGCCGACATACTGTTTACCCTTCCGCTCAATTCCCCCCACCAGCTTCGGTATATTATCCTGATGTGGGTAATCTGGACGGCTCGAAACCATAAACTATTCCGCCATCAGGATTTCAATTTCTCCTCCTTACAGCTTCGGTGCATCAAACTCCACTGCGACCTATCGATCCGTTCACCACCCCTCCCTCTCCTACAGTTGAGGTTAAATGTCGTTGGACCCCACCCCTGCTACTTTTATCTGTCTTAATATTGACGGTTCCGCCCTAGGTAATCCGGGACGGGTTGGTATTGGTTGTATTTTCAGGAACATTATGGGGGATTTTATACAAGCTGCAAGTGGATACATACGATACACGGATAACAATGTAGCCGAAATTATGGGTCTCCGGACGGGCCTTACTTTAGCACTTCAACGAGGTATGCCAAAGCTATTGATACAAACTGATTCTCACTACTTGTTTGCTTATTTGTGCAGGACGCAGGCCCCAACATGAGTGCACCAGCAGCTGATCCATGAGTTGCGCACCCAGATTGCTGGTTTCCAGGAAGTTCGTATATCTTTTGTGTACCGTGAAGCGAATGGCATAACTGATGAGCCAAACGGGGTAGCGCACCCAGTTTATCTAGTAGTTCTAGTGTTAGCCATCTGCCTGATGTTCTTCGGCTAGTTAGTCCGGACCAAGCCTGCCCAGTTTTACTAGTTTGAGATAGTTTTCCGGTTTGGTTAGCCCCTCTTTTAGTTTCTGATCTTGGTATGTATAGTACTAGACTTGTGTCAAATGCCTCGCGCATTGCCACAAGCGGTTGTAATGTTCGACTAGTTTAATGTATATATCTCTGTTGTGTTGCTAAAAAAAAAAAAAAAGATGATCAAGTACCACAACTCTTATGTAGTCATCACATGGACGGACTAACATGTATTGATATTTAGCTTTGAGTTTATGGGGCCTGTTCACCACTGTGTGTTTCCAGTGCATGTTTAATTGAGTTATCTAATTTTATATAGACATAAACGCGGGTGATTAGACCGCAGTCACTACTTTGCGGAGGACAAAAGTTGGACTCCCATACTAAGTTGGTTCTGCAAATGCTTGCTTAACATATGATCTGAGTAATCTTTTTAGAAAAGTACTGGACTATTTTTGTTGAGCAAATGACAGTCATGGATAAGATTTAATTTAAATAAGGTTAAAGGCTTTCCCAATATTCATAGTCCAAGTCTGTAAATATGCAGACAAGTTTTTCTATAGTTGCAAGTTCTGAATAGATCAATGGACTATTCGAAGAATTGAATAAATTAAATAATAGTACAATGTTAAGGAGTTCAATCTCACTAGCATAGTGGAGACTTGTTTAGGTTAACAAAATTATCACTAATTTTGAGAGTCCCGATTGGTTAGTGATGTCCTTGTTGGAGCCCGTATATAGTAGGTCCATCGTTCTCTCTAGTGCCAACCATTACCGTATATATACCATAACAACTAGATAGACACAAACGTATACCATTCAATAATAGTAATTTGAATAATAATCGATTTATTCAAATATAGAGACTTGGATATTTACGCGATCAATTGGAACGTGTGGATACCTTATGGTAATTAATTAAAGTACACGGACTAGATTGGAATTATGAAATTGTAATACTTCCTTTGTCCCGTTAATTTGGTTCTAGCTTGACTTTTTTTTAGTCAACTGTCTTCAACTTTAACGACGAATTAATCGCAGGACGCTAGTATATCAATTAGAGATATTACTATGAGGAACATTAATCTAATATTGGTACTAGGTATCCATGTGCAAATTGTATGTTTGTTTTCAAATTATTGGAACAGTTTAGTGCATACAAAAAAAACTCCAAAGGTGAATTTGAAAACAAGTAAAACTTTTCTTTTTCTTGAGTAATATTTCAAATATGTTATGTGGGTTATAAATAATCATTTTGATTTTAGAGATAAATGTATAAAAGTTTGCATCCAGCTAGACTTTGTCATTCGATAAAGTATTTATATTCATGATACTATTCTAGATTCTCGATAAGCTGTAGAATCTTCTTATACTAATATATATACTCTCATGTACTATCAGTTGAATATACAGAATAATATTACAATTATTTCTCAATACATTATCAACACGATAGTGCTTAACCAAAACTTGAAACCGTCAGTCATAGCCCTCCTTATATTTATCTCGATCATCCATGAGAGCAAACGGACTTTATTCCTCTCGAAATAAAACGTGGTTGGAATTCCTTGAGCAATACAATCATCATGCTAAAAGTCAGCGTAAGGTGGCAAAAGGAGTTGTTCTCCGATGTGGAAATAGACACGAGAGCCTTCTTGAATAAATTGGTTGTACAGGGGTCAGGGAGTATAACTTTCCTCACAGTTTAATCACTCAATGTAAAATTCTTTAATACTTATGCTTATAAAACTCTTATCACATTTGAAAAGTCCAAAAAGTCCACTAGATTTTTATATAAATTATCTAGTTTTTACATTGGTCCGTTTTAATTTCGCGGGTCAAAATACCCGGGTTTTGCGGGTCGAAATTTATTCGGGTCATACCGTTTTATATATGGGTATAGTATAAATGGGTTTTTTGGGTTATTTTTTCCATTTTCATCCGTTTTCTCCTCCGATTTCTCTGTTTCTCCTTCGATTTTTCCTTCTGCAGCCTCTTCCTCATCCTATTCCTCCACCACACCACCACCAATATCTCCACCATAACCGTCTCCTCCACACACGACGTCATCACCTCTGCTATTAAACGGAGTCTCGCAATTGCTTTCTTAACGTGTTCAAAGGCAAACGATCAGTGGAACCCGATCAGATTGAGATGCGTCTATTAAAGATGCTGGAAAGCTTGTTCATCCAGATCCAGATCCGATCTCATTGTTTCTGGAGCGATTTTCTCTCTACTTTTGGCGATTCATTGCGCGATCATCAGGTAATGGCTGTTGAAACTTGATTTTAGTGTTTTTGAGTTCGATTTTGCGTTTTGTTGCTTCGTTGTTGTTCGATTTTTGCGTTTTGCTCGTTGTTGCTCGATTTTGCATTTTGCTCGTTATTGCTGTTCGATTTTCATTGTTGTTGCTCGATTTTCAATTTTCAGTTTCATCGCGATTGTTGTTGTTCGATTTTCGTTGTTGTTGCTCAATTTTCAGTTTCATCTCTTCAGTTTCATCGCGGTTGTTGTTGTTCGATTTTCGTTGTCTGTTATTTGGTACATTAGGATAGTTTCATGTTGTCTGTCTAGTTGTTACATTATATTGTCTAGTTTTTACATCATATTGTCTAGTTTATGCGAGGAGTTCTCTAGTTTTTACATTATATTGTCTAGGAATTCTCTAGTTTTTACATTTTCACCAACTATCAAATTTACTAACTGATCTCAACATATTTGTCTAGTTTTTAGAGGATATTGTCTAGTTTTTAAGAAATATTGTCTAGTTTTATTATCAAACATGAACATAATGTCTATATTGTCTAGTTTTATTATCAAACATGAACATAATTGTCTATATTGTCTAGTTTTTACACTATATTGTTTAGTTTATGAAAGGAATTATCTAGTTTTTACATGATATTAAATTTATTTTTTTCTTATATCGAGTGGCAATAAGTTTATTCAAGATATTTACTAACTGATCTCAACATATTTGTCTAGTTTTTAGTATATATTGTCTAGTTTTATTATGAAACATGAACATAATTGTCTATATTGTCTAGTTTTTACATTATATTGTTTAGTTTATGAAAGAAATTTTCTAGTTTTTACATGATATTAAATTTACATTATATTGTTTATTTTTTACATTATATTGTCTAGTTTATGCGAGAAATTTTCTAGTTTTTACATTACATTTAGGAATTCTCTAGTTTTTACATTTTCACCTTACCTTCAAATCAAATTTACTAACTGAGCTCAACATATTTGTCTAGTTTTTACGAGATATTGTCTAATTTTAGTGTATATTGTCTAGTTTTATGATCAAACATAAACATAATTGTCTATATTGTCTAGTTTTTATACTATATTGTTTAGTTTAAGAGATGAATTCTCTAGTTTTTACATTATATTGTCTAGTTCATGAGAGGAATTTTCTAGTTTTTGTATAAATGTTCAATGCTTTTTTTTTTGTATAAATTGTGAAGCTTGATTGTACTTGGTAAACTTTGAACTTTTGACTGTGGTGTTTTTTTGATGAAGCATATGGAGCTGTTCCAAGGAACTCCTTTTCCTTGATATAAGAGACGCAGATGATGATTTTGAAGATGGTGTATTGGATGATTTGAAGAAGAGTGCTCTGAAGAAACTAAAGCAATCGAAGAAAAATTAGTATTTTGAACTGATGATGATATTTGTCTAGTTTTATAACTGAATTGTCTAGTTTTGTAAATGAATTGTTTAGTTTTATTACTTATCCAGAAATTTACTCAGTAAAACATAATTGTCTATATTTTATAGTTTTTACATTATATTGTCTAGTTTTTACATTATACTTGACCCGTTTTTAATGAATCCGGGTCAAAAGATCCGCGAAAAATCATAAAAAAATCAAGTCAAGAAAAAAGATATAATTGTCTAGTTGGACTCTTGAATATTTGCCTCAGGAAATTCTGGTACGATACTACGATGGTATGTTAAGGAGTTTTAGTTTCCACTGTTTTCCTCGCTTACTCTGATTCTTGATACATGTTTCCAGATTAAGATCTTATGTGGAGTTGAGCATGGTGATTTGAAGAGCCTGTTTCTTGTATCCAGAACTATAAGTGAAGCTGTAAGTTCTTCTTCTTTCTCCGATTAAATTAAAACAGCCTGTTTCTTTTGCTTACTCTTAATTACCTCTGTTTTTGCTTACTCTGTTTTCCTCTGTTTTTGCTTACTCTTGATTACCTCTGTTTTTGCTTACTCTTGATTACCTCTGTTTTCCTCTGTTTTTGCTAACTCTGTTATTACATGTTAGCATTGCTAAATTGCGCTGTACGATTTTTGACAGGCTTTGATTGCAAAGGATTCTCATTTTGATTACACAACACCTCGAAGATCTCGAGATAATATTAATGAGGTTGTACCGCCAAATGCTCCGAAAAGATCTCCACGGGCAAGATTGAGTGCAAAGAAGTTACTTTTTGTTTGCTGTTGATGATGCAATAATTCTTCCTGTACGGACACCTATGTTGTAACCTTATTAGTTTCATATGGTCTGATAAGCCTATCAGATCCAAGTTTTGCATACACATATATGCTGTTTAATGATCGAGCATTTCTTATGCTCTATTTGATGAAGTAATTTTTCGATTGCCAAATAGAACATGTACTCTGTTAAACTAATGTAAGAAAGCTTCTCAAATTATCACATTCAGAACTTTCTGAAATGGGTAGAACAAATTTCTTCTGGATCTGGTATTTCACACAATTTCGTTGCGTTGCGTACATAAATGGATATATGATGTTGAAGGACGAACTGGATCGATGTAAAATTTACCCACTGCAGTAATACTCTAAGTTACGCATCATAACAAAGGTTATATACCAATTGCTTCAGTGCATAAATGTCTATAAATAGTTTAACACAAAAGCAAATAGGAGGGACAGAATCAGATTGTTCAGCCCATTATCTCTGAATATGTTTTCAAGTGATTTCACAGAAACAGGAAAATGCAACACCTCTTCCTGATAAACAACTAAACAAGTGATTATTTTCCAAATATTGGTTCAGGGATGAGAGCCAAGGTGATTGGTCAATCACAAATGATACCTGCATTGTTATTACCAAGAAACAACTTCAGTTGTTTCTTGGCATGTCTCTCATAGAAAACAACTTTCAATGTTTCTTGGCATGTCTCTGATAAAAAGCCTTTATCCTTGCAAGCCCATCATCGAGAGATGATGGCTCAATTGCAAATGTCACCCGGAGCCAATTTTTTAGTCCCACAGCAACACCTGCAATGAGAAATTTGCTAGAGTAATCCGAGAGAATGGTCATAGCAAGAATTTTTCCTTGCTTGATTCAATATGGCAAGCCAGTAAACATCATCTTGCAACATAATAAATTCATGCTTGCTCAATAATACTTTACTACTTGAAGCATGTTTCAGAAGGATGACCTATCACTGAAAGGAGACTAACTATAGATCTACCTGGGAGAACTATGGCAGACTCCTCTTTAGCCAGCTTGCAGCAGAACTCTAAATCATCCTTGATGCCTTCCAACAGGGGCAAATTGAGTTTTACCTGAGATGCAAAATCTCATCATTTACCGCAGATTGATTATGCAGCTGATTCTTTAGTGCCAAACTTTACTTTAAACAAATTTTTTTTCATACCATCACAAACATCGATCCTTCAGGTTTACTTGGGCAGGTTAAGCACGGTATTTCCTTTATTCGGTCATAGCATATATCTGCAGATTCTTTGAGTGTATTGACGATTCTTTGATAGAAATCACTTGGAGTATTTTCAATTAGTTGTGCTAACACCCCCTGGCCATAGAAAAAAAATACCTAACACCATTCAGAGATAAGTTACTGGAGATAAGTGCTATGACACACAGTTTCATCCAGTATTTCTTCATTTCTCCAGTGAACGAAGTTCTATTATGCAACAGAAGAATTGGCATTTTCGTTATGTACAGACTGAACACAGATTCATCAGGATTCAGGACTCCAAGAATCAGTGACATCAAACTTTTGAGACTTTTGACATCCATAGTTCAAAGAATACATGCAGCGGTGATAAAATACTAGTGTAAAACAATACTGTGTTATAAATTTCTGATACGCACACAACACATGTTTTCTGTCACGGTGTCAAGCTAGTTAAATACCACTCTAAAGTCTCACCTATCTTATAAGAGCTTCAGTTTCAACTCACCCCACTCAACATATTTCTGTACTAAAAAGTCTTACTTATCTCATAAGAGCTTCAGCTCTCAATATGGTTTGATAATTCTTACATTAATTTGACCACAATATACTTGTCACAATTAATTCATGACCACAGTACATTAATTTTTAGATATTTATACCAAGAACTAGCTCTTGTGTAACACACTAATTGTGTTAATAATATACATAATAAAATTAATTAATCGAGGAAATGGAAGGGAAGGAATTCACGTGTCTTTAGGAATTGATCTGCGGATAGGTTAGGTTATTGAGGACTAGATATAGCCCAAGCTTATCGTTATTGATACCTTGAACTTCGTTATTGACAAGCCTCACGGTTTTAATCTAATGATCAACTGAATGCTTATGATTGCCTGTTCAATTGTCATTACCTCTGACATTATAATTTCCATTTGAATGGTAATAAGTTTGTAAAAGACCATTGAAAGAAACATGCATTATCAAAATTGTTTACATTTTCATGGATGCTATAAAAATAGACAAGGAGAACACTGCAATGTTTTTAATGGAAGAAAGAAAGCATTTGCAGTACAGACTACAGAGGTTGAAAGGGAAACCTGAGTAAATGTTGCTGGATCAGAGGAAATATTCAGAAAGCCCTTGATGCTATCAACAATCTGCAGATATGAAAAACGTCAAATAAATGAATTTATTTCACTGACATTTTGCATTCCAAATAAATGCAAATATCTGCATGATGGTGGGACTGTATGTAGCAGTTCATGCGTTTTACTGAGATACACATGATCTGGCCATGTCAGAAATCCACCCTAAGATTTTGTAAGTAATATTGGCAGCACTAGAAGTTCAAGGCTCTTCAAATTTCAAGTACTACCCGTCGATTTTATTTGATCAAGTTAATTGCCTTATTCTCTCTTACAAATGAAAGTGAATAATTACAGCCATGTAAAATGAATAACTTTAGCATACAGTGGCAAATTTCAGCTATTGCTCTCCTAGTCCTAACACCTTGATTAATTGGTCCAATTACATCCTTTGCAGGATGATCTTTGATCCATCTCATCATAGGTTTAGTGCTAGTAGGATCAATATCCAAGTGATTTGAATGTGAATCACTAAGATTATGATTTGGTACTTTTTCAGTATCTGAGATATCTGACATATGGGAAATGTCATGGGTATCTGACACTTTTTCAGTGTTAGAGATATCTGGAACTTGCATTTCAGCAGTCTCTTTTTTAGATACCTCTTCATGATGAAGGTTCTTAGTAACCTGTTCCATTTCTGGAAAACTCATAGGAAATTGCTCATCATGTCTGTGAGTCATCTTGTTGTTACTAGGCATATCAAGCTTTTCTACGTCAGAGTCATCCTCACTTTCCATAATGATGTTTCTCCTTTCTGAGGATTCTTCTTTAGAATCCCTCAGTAATAGTTCTTTGAACCTTTCTGAGAGTTCATCATTAGGAGGTGTTTTCTTATTTCCTTCATAGAATACAACATGAATTGATTCTTCAATTTTCTTTGTTCTTTTGTTGTAAACTCTGTAGGCTTTGGTATTTGTGGAATAACCAAGAAATACACCTTCATCTGCCTTTGGTTGAAATGTTCTCAGATAATCTTTCCCATTGTTTAGAACAAAACATTTACAACCAAATACTCTCAGATGTTTGATATTAGGGGGTCTACCAACCAAGATTTCATAGGGGGACTTGTCATGGTGTTTGTTTATCAAACATCATTACGAGTGTAGCAAGTTGTGTTTCGACTTCAACCCAATAAATTTTACTTATTTCAGTTGTCGCCTAGCATTGTCCTTGAGCTTCTTTAAGGGTTCTGTTTTTCCTTTCTGCAACACCATTTTGTTGAGGTGTTCTTACAGAGGAAAGTTGGTGTTGTATACCTTTGCAGGTACAAAACTCCTTTATGTACTGGTTGACAAACTCAGTACCATGGTCTGTTCTTATTGCAGATATCTTGTCATTTTTCATGACTTCAAGCTTTTTCAAGTTTGGTATCTCCACCGGCATCGATTGTGTTTCAAGAAACAACCCAAGTGAATCTTGAGAAGTCATCTACAACAACTGACCATACTTCTTTCCCCGCATAACTAGTTACGATGATTCAAAAGATCCATGTGTAATAGTTCCATGGTCTAACTTAGAGTGTCCGATTTTGGACTTGAAAGAGATCTTAGATTGTTTCCCCATCCGACAGTGAGCAGATACCATCCTTTCAAAGATGTTCGGGAAGGCCAACCACTAACTCTTTCTTGCAAGTCTGCTCGAGTCTTGAAGTTCAAGTGACTCATTCTTTTGTGCCATAACCAAGGTTTTCCAGGTGACCAGATTGACTCACCATGAGACATTCTTCATTGTGGTAGATGCCCAATCGGCAACATAAAGACCGCCTTTCCGCGACCAACTAAGACTGCCTTTTTGACTCATTGTCAATTAGTTTGCGAGATTTAGCTTTGAATTTTATAGTAAAACCCTTATGCAAACGGCTCATGCTAAATAGATTATATTTCAAATCCTTAACATGTAATACGTCGGTGATTGTTAAAGTCCCCAATTTGACGTTGCAAATCCCGAGAGGATTTAATTCTCCTCCAAAATCGATATCCGGTCATGTGTTGCAAGCTTTGTAATCGACAGATTTGCTTTATCTCTCATGTGCTTTCGCATCCACTATCAAATAGCCATTGTGCTTTAGTCCAGAAGCATTCGCACCTAACAGAAACAGGAGATTAGGTTCTCATATCTTTGATGGAACCGTCGAATTAAAAGATCTTCCAAGAGGAATCCATTTTGAATGAATTTCTTTGAAATATTCTTTTGTCTGACAGGAACATAAGGAGGAATTCTATTTGAATGAATGTTATCATTAGTAAGAATTATTTTCTTCCTTGGTGTGTTCCTAGGTGCTCCATAAGATGCTCTCGAGATACACTGTCAGTTTCGTGTTTGCTTTTCAAAGAACTTAGCTTTCCTTGATTTCTTCTAGCCACGGCATTCAGATTTTCAGTGGCTTGATTTAACTTCCACTTCTGATAATTGCTTTGAGCAATTCTAGCTTTCAGCCATCGTTCTTGCTCCTGCTTGTACTTATGAGCAAGTTGTTTTCCGATGCCTTTGTAGCCAATACCGTTTCGAGCACTTGAAGCTATCTCGAGATCTTTTCTCGTGACTTTGCTAGTCTCTGGTTGGTCCAATTTCTTTCCGTAAAAGTGACATGGGAGAATTTGCCACTCCGCAATTCTACCTTTTGAGAGACATAACCTGGTGTTTACACTTTTCGGTGTTGTGTTTCTTTCGTAGACGTGCCCAGCTTTTGTTTTTGACTTGTTTTTCCCACAAAGGTTTAGTCAATCGCCTTTCCTTTGTCAACAATCTTTGTCTTCTCACCGATACTATAGATTGTATGGGAACCGTCTTCTTGAGTACTTACAAATGTTCTTCTCTCCTTACTCTTATTCGAGTGATAGAACAATCATCTGTGTATTCACCAAGTCCTTTCTTTTTCAAGGATCTCTTAAGTAAGATTGTACTTGAAGGGTGTCACTAGCTTTGGCATAAGATTGAAAAGATAATTCTTTCTTCTTGAGTTCCTTGTTCTCGAAGAAGATCTTCATATTTCTTTCGTAATTCACCATTGCTTCTTTATGTGACTTTTCAGGTCTGATATTCGAGCTTTGAGAGATGCATTTTCATCCTTTCTCTCGGATACTTTAACTAATTGAGAATTTTCCTTTGCAAGAGAATTCTTTTCTTTTTCAAGGTTTCGCTCTAGCTCGGATCATTAGAAATTCTCTTTCATAGATGTCAAGTTCTTTCCGAGATTTTCTAGATTTTTATTTCCTCTTCATCACTTTCATAAGTATAACAAGAAGTATGTGTTACCTCATCACCATAAGATGATTTCTATGTTGGAGATGTCTGGACCGTCAATTTCAGCAACTCCACACATTTCATTCTTCTTGAGGCCGAAGTCGATTATATCATGAGTAACTCCACATAATTGTGGTGATGGTTGAGTCATCTGAATTGTTATCTTCAGAATCTGTCTCAACGTTTAGAGCATCCAGTTGAATTCGGATTTTCTTTCTTTCTTCAGTTAACAAAGCTTTCTGGCTTCTTCTGAAGATTCTCCTATCTTTCTTGTCACTGTCCTTAGTTTGTTGAGGCGGATCCTTCTTCCTCAAGTGGCCAGTTTACGACAATAAAAGAGATATCGCTTTAATATTTCGCTCCTCAATTACATGATGCTTTCTTAGCTTTTGATGCTTTTGCTTATTTTATTTTTTTTTTTAGATAGAGATGCTTTTTTCTTTTCTTTGGCTTTCCTTCTTTCATTTCTTTGATCGATATATTTGCTCATTTTTTGCAAGAGCATCAGCATTTCTCGCTTCTTCCTTTTTCTTCTTTCGTTTTCCTTGAGTGACTAGAGCAACGTTTTGCAATTTTTAGGTTGTTTGTTCTCTTTGAGTTGTCTCATAATCAAAAGAGTAAGATGAGAGAAAAGTTCCTTTGGAGTGATATTTGGCATTCCTTGGTTAAAATAAAAGAATTTGGTATGCTCCGGTTGTGGTTAAGACTTCGACAATAGTCTTAATCTTTTCGACCGGAGTATCATTGCTTTCCCAAGAGCGCCATGTCACTCATGAGAGCGGTAATCTGAAATCAAGTTCTTCCAGAGTTTCAAGGTCCTTGTTTGAAATTTTGAAATTTCAACTTGAGAACTTCGAACTTGTTTTCTTTGGTTTTCTCGATTCGACAGATTTCTTCAATCGGTTGCTAACTTTGCCGTTTAGCACCCTACGATTATCGTATGTGCTCCTAGCTGTTCTACTAAGTTACTTCTTTCTGCGTTTTTATTCTTGTTAGGACATCTATTTGCTAAATGTTTTTCATCCCCACATATAAAACATCTACATTTTCTAGTCTGAGGTTTTTTAACATATCTGTTACCATTATATGGTTTAAGTTCTTTCTTATATGTTGTACTTTTTCTTAGTTTCTTTTTTGGTGTACTATATTGATCATATGCTTGTGGAGTATAAATAGCTGTTTTACAAAATGCGTAAGCATTCTTTTTTAACTGTTCTTGTAGAGTTACTTCTTTACATTTATCTTCTAATATAGTAAATGTATAAGTAATTCTAGGTCCAATTCCTAAATTTTTTCTTTCACTAAACTGTTGTTTCCATGATTCATGAATGTTTTTTCCTAAATCTCCTGGTAATTTAACAAAATATTTATCACATAAATCATCATTCATAGCTTGTCCTGTTTGAGATAGTAATCTAGTAAAGTCTAATGTAAATTCATTTATATATCTCATATCTGCTATACTTAGTTGTTCTAAATTTCTAATAGCTGTATCTTGTATAAGAGTAGTGTTTTTTGCTGGGTCTACTCCTAGTATTAGTGTTCTAATTTGGCTGGTGAAGTTATATGGGTTATCACCTATAGCTTTAAGTCTGTTTATTTCGTCTGGATCTTGGGCTTTCTTACTTTGCCATATTCCTAAGGCTATTGGGCCTAATGTTGTTTCTAAATAAGAAAACATATCCATACTGTCTCGTTTATTTGTTTCCCATAATCTTACCACCGTTTGTTCCCATACTAATATCTCATCTCCCCAAAGTTGTGGTTTTTGTTTTTCTAATAATAACATATTTCCGCTATAAAGATTTCCTAATGGTAATCTAGGTCCTTGACTGACATATTTTGATTCTCCTGTATAATGTTGTGATGGAGGAGTCCATTTTTCTCTTCCTATGGTTTCCTCTGTACTTGTTCCTGGTTCTGTCCATTCCATTTTAGCTCTTTTTCTTATGTTTGCCATATCTTGGTCCATAAAAGCTTTTTCTTGTTTATAGAAGTCAGAAATCATTATTTTACCTTGTTGTATATCTTCTACTAGGGGTAAATTATAGAATTCTTGTAATTTACTATAACTTTCTTCATAAGTCCATCCTAATTCTGTAATACAGTCTATTATCATATCATCTACTTCCTCTTGGATGTTTAACTCAGTAAATTTTTTATTGATAATATCATCAAATGTTTTAGTGGTTTCTTCAATTTTAAACCCTGTTGAAGGTTCTTCTTCTAAATAATCAATTATACTAAAATCATTTTCTTCTTGTTCAAATTCATCAAATCCAATTATTATTTCTTTTTTATCGTTCTCTTCAGTATCTGTATCGTATATAGGATCTGTATCATATTCTATATTCATAAAATTATACTCTGTCTCAGTTTCATTTTCTTCATTCTGCTGATTTTCTTTTTTAAAGTCTACAAATCTTAAACTTTGTGTTCCTTTAGCATCTTCATAAATATAACTCTTTTTTGGTTCTAGTATTGTACTATCTGGTTCCTGTAAATCTCCTAATGACCATTCAAGTCCTAATTCTTCTGGATCTATTTTTATTGGATCTATCATCTTTATTGATTTTGAGGCAATTGTATTAACAATTCCATCAATATTAACTTTATATTTCATTCCTGATCTGTTACTAGCTTTTCCTAGTGTTCCTATACTTACTACAATATTATTTCCTTCATAATTTTCAAATCCTTTTGCTTGTAATGAAATTTTTATATTTTTTAAATCTTTTATATCTTTTAAGATCCCTGGTGTACAATAGAATAAAGCAGTGTTTTGGTTTAAATCTATTTCCATTCCTGAGATAATGGCTTTTTTCATTTCTGTTTTCCATGACTTATCTAATAATAATGCTAATAATTTAGTACCTAAGTTCTTTCTTGCTAGCACTTTTATACCAATTATAACTAATCCTATATGGGCAAATTGTTTTCCAGATTGTTTTATTTTCTGTATGGTTTCTGGAGAAAATAAATCAATAGTTACTGTTTTGTCAATAACCCTAAGACTTTCTTCTCTACTACTTCGTATTAAGACTGTATTAATATTTCTAAATCCTGTTTGATATAAAACCCTTGGATTTAAAATATCTAGTTGGTGTTGATTATATAAGTCTATATTTCTATCTAAATTTATTTCTTCTTCTAACTGTATAATCTGTTGATTACTCGTAGATCCTGATCCTCTTCTTATTATTCTGTTGAGAAAACTGTCTGATGTAACAATACTTTGTATGTTACTAGTTGAGTTTCTAGCTTCTTGTAATGTCCTACTTCTTCCTAAAAAGTTCCTATTCTGTTGAATACTCATTTTCTTGGTACCCAATGTGTATAAGGTGTATGTTTTCTTTTTATTCTAACTTCTTCTCCTAGACTTAATCTGTTAATGCCACTAATTATTTTATCTAACTCGTTATCTATAGTCTGTGTACTTGGTGGTGTTTTATTAATATTTTCCAATACTTTATTTAATTTGTCGATAATCTGTAATAACAAACTTATAATAAAGTTAAATAGATTAGGATAAGTTTTATCGGCTCTACTTGTTCCTGTATAAGCAGTAAAACCAGTAATTTCTTCTTTATTTTCCTCGGCTTTATATCTTTTGGCGTCAGTTAAAGCCTGTATATATTCTTTTGTTGTTTCCAGTTTTAACTTTCTACTATGTCTTTAACAGTACTAATAACGTGTTCTAAATTAATAACCTGTTTTTCTACTTTATGTAATAACTCTTTAGCTTCTTAAATCTGTCGGGGTTTTGAGTCTTCTAATAAAAAACCAAGCTGGTGAATGTCCTGTTTAGTAGGTAAGTGTTTATTAATACTTCTTAATTCTCCTAAGATTTGAGTATTTAAATATTTAATATAATCTAAATTTTCAGTTATTTTAGCTAGAGATTTATGATTAGTACGAGTTAACTCAAGGAGCTCAGTGAAATTGATTAAAGATAGATTATCTATGATGAGAAAAATCCTATTCCTTAGTTCATTACTTAATACCTTAAATCCTTCAAAAGATAGTCATAAAGTCTTAAATTAACACTTATATATATATATATATATATATATGTACATGTACATGTACATGTACATGTACATACATACATACATACATACATACATACATACATACATACATGTATGTATGTATGTATGTATGTATGTATGTATATATAGTATATGTACCGAACTTTTTCAAATTATTGGAAAGCCATTTCTGCTTTTACAACAGCAATTGCTAAGATCTTTTTGGGGGAAATTGGTATGTATGTACTATACATACATACATACATACATACATACATACATACATACATACATATATATATATATATATATATGTATGTATGTATGTACATGTACATACATACATACATACATACATACATACATACATACATACATACATACATACATACATACATACATATATATATATATATATATATATATATATATTGTATATATATATAAAACAAGAAAACAAGTTAGGACCTAATGCGGACTTATACACCACAATTAGTCTACAGTGTTAGCCAGTGGTGTTATGGCAACACTTGAAAATCCTAACCTCAGACAACACACATACCAAGTGTTGATACAAATATATGTCCAATCCACTAAGGGCGCCATAGAGCGTGTCCTAGAGCGCATCAAGGCTAAAATAGCCAATTCAGTACTTATCCGACCTTGGCTAGTCCGCCTTAAGGAAAACCTTCCGGGTCAACTAGTACGCTCAAGTCAATACACCTTTTCAGCTGGTCCGACCTAGCTAGGTGCACGACTTCCGAAGGTCACATGGTCTCACCAAGTACCGCACACTGTCAGTCCTAGGATGCCAAATGGACTGGACAAGATAAACTCGGATGCCACCTTAACAATAAGACCAAACATATACATTGGAACCTCCAAGATACTTCCGAGCGGCTAGTGTCTCGGACCGTCACTGAGCTACCTAGGAACAGATCAACTCAACATAGCTTGGATCATTCTAAAAGGTCTCACACAGACCCATCAGCGGGAATAGTACTCTGAGGGGTAAAAGGACCAATCTACCCTCCCTGGCCCATCTAATGGTGTTGGACTCTCACATATTATTGGGCCATGGGTCAAGGGAGCATTGTTGTCCAAATCCTGAACATACACTTGGCATCATCTTATGAACCACTTCATAAGTACATGATTACTATAAATATAGCACAAGGTCCAAAGCCTTAAGGTAAGATTTCAATATCATAACTTCCCTCATAACTACTACATTGAGAGCTTTATTCTCTCTCTTGAGTAAAGTCTCTTCCCGATTTGACATCTAGCAAACCGGGGTACCCATCTAACACCCCCCCCCCCCCACTTAGTATTTTTAGGTTCTCCGGCTCGGACAAAGTTCTCAGGTCGGACATTAAGTTGGAGGCGAATCATAGATTAGGGACTTGTAGTTGTTTAGTTAGTGTTTGAGGCTCAACCCCTCAACACCAAGAGACTTCCTCAATCTGAAGAATCTCTCACTATCTAAAGGTTTAGTAAATATATCAGCAAGTTGATGTGTGGTTTCTATATGTTCTATGTGAATAGTCTTAGCATCTACCAAATCTCTCAAGAAACGATGTCTAATATCAATATGTTTGGTTCTAGAATGCTGTACTGGAGTTCTAGACATGTTTATGGCACTTAGATTATCACAGAACATAAGGAGGGTATCACTCTTTAAGCCATAGTCATGCAACATATGCTTAAGCCAAACTAACTGGGTTACACAACTTCCTGCTGCATATTCAGCAGTGGAAAGAGATACACAATTTTGTTTCTTACTGTACCAAGAGACCAAGTTATTACCTAAATAAAAACACCCACCACTTGTTGATTTTCTGTCGGCTAAGTCTCCAGCCCAGTCAGAATCACTTTAACCAACCAAGTTGGTATTAGTATCTCTTGAGTACCATATGCCTAAGTTGGTTGTCCCAGAGATGTACTTCAAGATCTTCTTGACAGCATTCAGGTGAGAGATACGGGGGTCTGCTTGGTACCTGGCATAAACACAAACTGCATACATAATATCAGGACGGGTCACTGAAAGATACAACAGACTTCTAATCATGGACCTGTACAGTGTACTTTCAACACTATCACCAGAGTCATCCTTAGATAGTTTAGTACTAGCAGACATAGGAGTTTTGCTAGGTTTTGACCCTTCCAGACCAAATCTCTTGACAAGGTTCTTGGCATATTTCTCTTGGAAAGAAACAGGCCATCTTGTTGCTGTTTCACTTGGAGACCTAAAAAGAAAGTTAGTTCTCCAATCATGTTCATCTCGAAAGTACCTGTCATAGAGTTAACAAACTTATCCATGATGGATTTGTTAGTAGAACCAAAGACAATATCATCTACATATATCTGAGCTATGCAGCTCTTCTGTAAGACCATTCACAGTGGTTCATAGCATGAACTGGCGGTCGTGCCCCTCTTGGGGCACAACTGATCCTGTGGTTGAATCCTGAAAATTCTCCTGTAGTGGGTCGTGCCCAAATGTGGTAATCAATTTTTTTTTTTTTACATATTTAACATGTTAAATATCTTATAAGAGTTTTTAGAAGTTGAAATTAGTGAAATCTCACTTAAAAATATTTAAGAATAAGGGAAAAAGTTGAGGTGTGGTGAAATATGTGAAGATCGCTGCCAATTTATAGATCTCGAGAAAATATGAATGTTGGTATAATTTTTATATTTTATTATTATATATTTAATTTTTTATAAATATTTTTAAACAAAAAATTTAAAAAGAAATTAAATTGGTGGCCCAGCTAGCCCACCAAATCAACCCATGGTTTTCATGAAATCAGCCATGTCACAAACAGCCTTTACATGGCTAATCATAGCCCCTATGATCTAAATTCACCCGCACGGCGGGGGCAAGGCCACTCCCCTCCGTCACAATCTGAACTTCTAAATTTTGACTTTTTTTGTCAATCATTTTCAATTTTAACATCGAACTACTCTTAAACTTTAATTATAAATGATTTCATAAAATCATATAATGAAATTTCAAATGCGACTAATATATTATAATATGATTTTTAAAGATTTCACCAATTTCGGTTAATTGTAATTTGAGGTTGAAATAAAAAATTATTGACTAAAAAAAATAAAGTTGGAATGTTGTGATTTTGACAGAGAGAGTATATGAATATGGATTGTTTCAGGTAATAATAACATGGGAAATGGTATATATATTCGCATTCTAATAATTCGATAGGATGGGTTGGAAGGAATTTAAGTCTAGGTTGAACATTATCGTCTTGTAACCCGCTCGCAACTCAACTAAAAATAAATTTCTCTCTCTTTCTTTATTTTTGTTTATTTTTACCAACAACTTAAACTAATGAAATAATATTAAAATCAATCAAATAACCTTTAAATTGTCAAAATCCATCACTTATTTCTTACCCGTATCACTTTAGGCTCTGTTCTCTTCGTCTGAACATAAATGAACAGAACAAAACAGAACTGATCTGAACTGAATGGAACTGAACTGAATTGTAGTATAAAAACCAACTAAGCAGAACTGAACATAACAGAACTGAATAAATCTGAAGTGAATTGAACTGAAATTGAGTTTTCAGATGAAAAAAACAGAGCCTTACTCTTATACATTAAATATAACAACCCTATAATAAAATCTATAAAGATTTAACTCTACCTCACACTAAGATTGCATATAATTAATCAAAATTGCCTTTACACCGATAGAAAAAATCAAAATTTCTAAGTACCTTGCTCAAAGGCTTCTCTTACCAAAATAAAATAATACTACCAGCTAACCGTACCCTCCGAGTTCGAATCAGCCAGTACTTGACCGACGCAATCCTATTTACAAAAAGGAAAAGTAAGATAGACAAATTGTGAATCCTCATAACTCATAAGTCATAACCGTTCTTCAGCTTTTGACATCTTCAATAACTTGCTCGACCTAAGCTGGAAGTCCCTGCGCCAGAGCAAATTGTGCGAACCCGAGGGTCGTATCAGTGCGTCCAAAGTTCTCCTAACGAATTCACCCCCACAACCCAAAGACCAGCGAATTCGTCATCGCGGATCTTATCATGTTTAATTGATGGCTTGGTTGATAAGATGACGTTTCCTTATTACTCTACTTATGGTCTATGGAGCTGCATAGGAAGGATATTGCACATGCATTGCTTTGGGTTTGTAATTTCAACCTATTTTGTATACACTAATTATAGATTGAATAATTAAAACATAATTTATGATTATTTCAAATTTAATCCGGAATGTGCGTAAATCATTGATGACATATAATGAAATTGAGTTGACCGGCTATAAATGTTGCGTTTATGCTATCCAACATAAAATGGATTTAGTGAAAATTAGAACAAAGAGAAACGATTAGTCAATACTCAATACTTACCATATACTCCCTTCATTCCATAGATTTATTTCCATTTTGACTTTGACTGGTCAACTGTCTTCGATTTTGACGACAAATTACTCTTAAACTATAATAGTTAATGATTTAATAAAATCATATAATGAAAAATTAAGAATTAAATTTTGAATATATAATTTTATTAAATTATTTACTTTTGTAGTTTAAAAGTAATTCGTGGTTAAAGTCGAATACAATTGACCGGTCAAAATTAAAATGGAAATAAATCTTTGGAATTGAGGAAGTATGTGATATATTGTTTCCATAAATTACAAATTAAATAGGTGATACATACACATTCAACACCCAAATTGTAACTTCCGTTTAAATGCAATAAATTGGCATAACAAATAAAAACTTTCCTTATATATAATTTTGGTTATTGAAAAATATAAATAAATTGTTGCTTTTTTCTCATTCAATCTTGGGCAAAGTCCATTACAAAATGGAGAGATTATTAACTCACCTTTATAATATATATATATATATATATATATATATATATATATATATATATATAATTTTTGCCGTTTAAAAAAAAACCATTCATACATTCAACAGCCAATATTATATTCTAAACCTTTCCAAGAAATTTAAAAGTAAATCACTCCAATCTAATTTCTTGGATTATAACTTGACAATAAATTTAAGCAATGCCCCGACAGCCCCCTACACTTCCAAACAAAAGTCATATTCCAAACCTCACTAAGAACTTAAAAACTAGACCTCCCCAATCTTGTTGCAGGATTATACATTACTTACAAGAAATTTAAGTAACGTCCTGCCCCTATACCAAGTAAACATTCCAAATAAATTTGAAACTAAATTATCCATCTTTCAAAAGGTGGGCGTTAACTCCTTTATAATCATTATGATTTATGAATATTAGTAAACATGACATGACTAAGTCTCTGTTTTTTTTTTTATCTGAAAAACCATTAATTTCAGTTCGGTTCAGTTCAAATTTACTCTTTTTTTTTTTGCAATTTTCAATATTTATTAATAACTAGATTACACACATCTCTATAGTTCACGGGGGTTTATAGTGTCTTTATACTACAAATAAATTCAGTTCGGGTCTGTTAGTTCAGATTTGCTTTGTTGTTTTTTATACTACAAATAAGTTCAGTTCAGTTCAGACGAAGAGAACATTACCTAAGTGGTGATGAACTACTTTTCTTAAAACCACTTCATTATTGTTAGATATTTTGTTAGAAATATCTGTTTAGATTTTGATCAGCAACATGATGACTTATCTTAGTCTCAGAAAGGTGATTAGTACTCTTGGTTCACTTGAACATTGTAAAAGAGAAAAACCACTAAGTATGATAGTCTAGCTAATCTTGTATAGGATGTTAGGTCTCAAAATGTAATTTTTATTTTATGAAGAGAAGACCAAGAAGAAGACATCCAAGCAGAAAGCTCAACGACATTGAAGACTTGAAGAAAACTGCACAAGATTACTGAATCTGTTGTTCAGATATCTTAGCCAGATATCTTAAAGACACGAATAGTTTCAAACAAACTGTGTCACAAAGAGATATCTGAGAAATAAGATACATATCTGAAAACAAGGAAAGTGTCCACAGATATCTACTCTCAGATACCTTGAGCTTTAACCACGTTTCTGAAAGATAAATATATATTGCAAACAAAGTTGTTTCAATAAACACAAGTGGTATCTGAAGAATAAAGATAAGGACGTGCAAAGAATCAGATAACACTAGTCTCTGATACAAAGCATAGTTCCGTTACTCTGAGGACAAAAGTATAGTACAATGCATTTAATGCACGGACAAAGATGTCGAATAAAAGCAACAGCTTTCCGAGAAGAAGACAAAACACCATTCTGATTATACACGAGATATCGATAGTTTGAATTTGAGCTAGCGGATACTATTCAAACGGCACTCAAATTCATCTATAAATATCAACACTTAGACAGCTTGAGAGAACACACTGAATACGCTGAAAACACAGAACTCTGAACTCCCTACTCTCTCAAAGCAACTTACTTATCCTCAAAGCTTTCTGTTGCGACCAAAGCTTTTGATCTTGAGTAAACACTGAAGTTCTAAGTGTCCTGATCCTAAACAAGCAAAGCTATCTGTGAAGGAGTTGAATCAAAAGATCAACTATCTGAGATTCATTCTCTTGAACAGATATCATAAGACTTAGGGTAAAATCGAACAAGATACCATACGCTGTAAAGTGTATTAAGTAACTTGGTTCACAGAGCTATCTGATTAACTGAAAAGTTATTAAGACGCTCATCTGACAACTCAAACCAAAACCAACACCATAACTGGCGTGGAGTACGGGAAGTACTTAGTTTGAAAAATCAGGGAATAACTCCAAGGTTACCGGAGTAGAGGAAGTACTTGATTTGGGAAACTAAGGAACAACTCCAAGGTTATTGAGTATAGGAAGTACTTAGCTTGGGAAGCTAGGGAATAACTCAAAGGTTTCTGAGTATAGGAAGTACTTGGCTGTGAAAGCCGGGGAACAACTCAAGGGGAACATTTGGTTGGGAACCAATTGTTAAGAATCTTAGAATAGGATTATTGCAAGGAGAACTCAATTATCTGTTCTAATGAATTCTAGGTCTCTGATAGAACGAAGTGGATTAGTTGGAGGATTACGCCACCTCCAGATACCACTATACTTGCTGTGTTATTTACCTTTCTGTATTTACATTTCAGCAACACACACACACATATTAACTGTTTCTGCACTTATCTTTATTAAGTCTTCCGCACTCTGATTCTAAGTATCAGATATCTATTCAGATATCTGAGAAATAGTTGTTATCGACAAAAGTTTTAAAAGACTATTCACCCCCCCCCCCCCCCCGCCCTAGTCTTTTACTTTGTCGTTATCTGGACCAACAAGTGGTATCAGAGCAGGAGGTTCACCAGCCTTCTGCACTGAACCTAAATCCCCATATAGGTGAAGGAACTTTGTCCACTTTTGAGTACTATTTAATTTTTGTGTTAAGTGTGCAGGTATGTCTCTGAGTGATGCACCCGTTCTCAAACCAGAGAACTACGAGAAATGGAAAAATAACATGATGCTCCACCTTGAAGCCATAAGTGACGAGATGATCGAAGTAATAAAGAATGGCCCAATAGTCATTCAACAACTTAAGCAAGTCATGGAGGTTTCGAGTGGAAGAGACAGAGATCAAAGCGAAGGATCTTCACAAACAGATGCGTCAACTAGTGGAAGATTTACTGGTCAAGTTATTTACGAACCAAAGCCCAGAGAACTCTGGACATCGGAAGATGCCAAGAGGAATCGTCTGGATGGTCAAGCTCGTAACAACATCATCAGATCAACACCAGAGCACATACAGTGTAAACTGTGGGGTGCTAAAACGGCGAAAGTTGCCTGGCAACTGATTGAAGAAATCTGTGCCGAAACTGAGAAAACCAAGGAAAACAAGTTCGAAGTTCTAAAATTGAAATTTCAAAATTTCAAACAAGGTCCCACTGAAACTCTGGAAGAACTTGATTTCAGGTTTACCACTCTCATGAGTGATATGGCAGCACTTGGGGAAAGCAATAGATACTCTCAGTCTAAGAAGATTAATACTATTGTCAGAAGTCTTAACCACAACTGGGAGCATACTAAATTCTTTTATTTTAACCAAGGTATGCCAAATATCACTCCAGTGGAACTTTTCTCTCATCTTGCTACTGTTGACTATGAGACAACTCAGAGAGAACAAACAACTGAAAAGTTGCAGAATGTTGCTCTAGTTACTCAAGGAACTTATGAAAAGAAGAAAAGCAAGGAGGAGACTGAGGATGCTCTTGCTGCAAAGCAAATGAGCAAATTTGTCAGTCGAGAAATTGAGAGAAGAAAAGCCAAAGAGAAGCTGAAAAAGCATCTAGGCTCAAACTATCACCAGTACAAAAATATGCAAAGCTCGCTGAACAAGCCAGCTCAGAAAGCATCATGTACTGAGGAAGCAGAAATTGGAAACGATATCTGTTTCTATTGTCAGAAACCTGGCCACTTCAAGAAGGATTGTCCTGCCCTCAACAAACTAAGGACAGGCGACAAGAAAGATAGAAGAATCTTCAGAAGAAGCCAGAAAGCTTTGTTAACTGAAGAAAGAAAGAAAATCCAAATTCAACTGGATGCTCTAGACGTTGAGACAGATTCTGAAGATGACAATTCAGATGACTCAACCTTACCATCACCAGAATTATGTGGAGTTACTCATGATATAATCGACTTCGGCCTCAAGAAGAATGAAATGTGTGGGGTTGCTGAAATTGACGGACCAGACATCTCCAACATAGAAAATTGTCTTATGGTTGATGAGGTAACACATACTTCTTGCTACACTTATGAAAGTGATGAAGAGGAAATAAAAGATCTAAAAAATCTCAGAAAAGAACTTGATATCTATGAAAGAGAATTTCTAATGATCCGTGCGAGAACTGAAAATCTAGAGGAGGAAAAGAATTTTCTTGCAAAGGAAAATTCTCATTTGGTTAAGATATCTGAGAAAAAGGACGCTGAAAATGCGTTTCTCAAAGCTCAGATATCTGAGACTGAAAAGTTACATAAAGAAGCATTGGCAGTACTTCAAAAGAAATATGAAGATCTTCTTTCTGAAAATAAGGAACTCAAGAAGAAAGAACTATCTTTTCAATCTTATGCCAAAGCTAGTGACACTCTTACTGAAGTACAATCTTACTTAAGAGATCCTTCAGAAAAGAAAGGACTTGGTGAATAATACAGATGATTGTTCTATCACTCGAATAAGAGTAAGGAGAAAAGAACATTTGTAAGTACTCAAAGAAGACGGTTCCCATGCAATCTATAGTATCGGTGAAAAGACAAAGATTGTTGACAAAGGAAAGGCGATTGCGACTAAACCTTTGTGGGAAAAACAAGTCATAAACAAAGCTGTTAGATGCGTCTCGAAAGAAACACAACACCGAAAAGTGTAAACACCCAGCATATGTCTTCAAAAGGTAGAATTGCAGGAGCTGGCAAATTCTCCCATGTCACTTTTTCTGGAAAGAAATTGGATCAACCAAAGACTAGCAAAGCTGCTGAGAAAAGATCTCAGATAGCTTCAAGTGCTCGAAACGGTATTGGCTACAAAGGCATCGGAAAACAACTTGCTCATGAGTACAAGCAGGAGCAAGAACGATGGCTGAAAGCTAGAATTGCTCAAAGCAATTATCGAAGTGGAAGTTAAATCAAGCCATGAAAATCAATGCAGGCTAGAAGAAATCTGGCAAGGAAGGCTAAGTTTGCTGAAAAGCAAACTCAGAAACCTGACAGGTATCTGAAAGCATCATATGGAGCACCTAGGAACACACCAAGGAAGAAAATAATTCTTGCTAATGATAACATTCATTCAAATAGAATTCCTCCTTACGTTCCTCGAGACAAAGCATATTTCAAAGAAATTCATTCAAAAATGGATTCCTCTGGAAGAACTTTTAATTCGACGGTTCCATCAAAGATATGAGAACCTAATCTCCTGCTTTCTGTCATGCGTAATGCCTCTGGACCAAAGCACAATGGCTATTTGATAGTGGATGCGGAAAGCACATGACAGAGACAAAGCAAATCTGTGGATTACAAAGCTTGCAACACGGGACCGGATATCGATTCTTTGGAGGAGAATTAAATCCCTCTCGGGATTTGCAACGTCAAATTGGGGACTTTAACAATCACGGCGTATTACATGTTAAGGATTTGAAATATAATCTATTTAGCATGAGCGGTTTGCGAGACAAGGGTTTTACTATAAAATTCAAAGCTAAATCGCAAACTAATTGACAATGAGTCAAAGCGCAGTCTTAGTTGGTCGGTGAAAGGCGGTCTTTATGTTGTCGATTGGGCATACGCCACAATCAAGAATGTCTCATGGTGAGTCAATCTGGTCACACGGAAGAGCACCGGTTATGGCACAAAAGAATGAGTCACTTGAACTTCAAAACTCGAATAGACTTGCAAGAAAGAGTTAGTGGTTGGTCTTCCCGAACATCTTTCGAAAGGATGGTATCTGCTACGCCGGATGGGGAAACAATCTAAGATCTCTTTCAAGTCCAAAATCGGACACTCTAGTGTTAGACCAACGCAACTTTTACATGGATCTATTTGAATCATCCGTAACTAGTTATGCGGGAAAGAAGTTTGTCGGTTGTTGTAGATGACTTCTCAAGATTCACTTGGGTTGTCTTTACAAACACAAATCGATGCCGGTGGAGATACCAAGCTTCTTTGAAAAAGCTTGAAGTCATGAAAATGACAAGGTATCTGCAATCGAGCGGACCATGGTCGAGTTTGTCAACCAAGACATAAAGGAGTTTTGTACTGCAAAGGTATACAACACCAACTTTCCTCTCAGAAGAACACCTCAACAAAATGGTGTTGCGAGGAAAAACAGAACCCTTAAAGAAGCTGCAAGGACAATGCTAGTTGACACTGAAATAAGTGAAATTTATTGGGTTGAAGCTGTAAACACAGCTTGCTACACTCAGAACAGATGTTTGATAAACAAACACCATGACAGGACCCCCTATGAAATCTTGGTTGGTAGACCCCCTAATGTCAAACATCTGAGAGTATTTGGTTGTAGATGTTTTGTTCTAAATAATGGGAAAGATTATCTGAGAACATTTCAACCAAAGGCAGATGAAGGTGTTTTTCTTGGCTATTCCACAAACAGCAAAGCTTACAGAGTTTACAACAAAAGAACAAAGAAAATTGAAGAATCAGTTCATGTTGTATTCTATGAAGGAAATAAGAAAACACCTTCTATTGATGAACTCTCAGAAAGGTTCAAAGAATTATTACTGAGGGATTCTAAAGAAGAATCCTCAGAAAGGAAAAACATCATTATGGAAAGTGAGGATGACTCTGACGTAGAAAAGCTTGAAAAGCCTAGTAACAACAAGATGACTCACAAACATGATGAGGAATTCCCTATGAGTTTTCCAGAAATGGAACAGGTTACTGAGAACCATCATCATGAAGAGGTATCTGAAAAGAAGAATGCTGAAATGCATGTTTCAGATATCTCTAACACTGAAAAAGTGTTAGATATCACTGACATTTCCCATATGTCAGATATCTCAGATACTGAAAAAGTATCAAATCAAAATCTTAGTGATTCACATTCAGATCACTTGGATATTGATCCTACTAGCACTAAACGTATGATGAGATGGATCAAAGATCATCCTACAAAGGATATAATTGGACCAATTAATCAGGGTGTTAGGACTAGGAGAGCAATAGCTGAAAATGCTAACTCTCTCTTTGGATGTTTCATCTCGAATATTGAACCTAAAAATATAGAAGAAGCATTAGGAGACCAAGACTGGATCTCTGCAATGCAAGAAGAGTTGGATCAATTTGAGAGAAACAAAGTCTGGAAACTGGTTCCATTTATAGAAGGAATATCTGTGATTGGAACTAAATGGGTTTTCAGAAACAAGATGAATGAGTCTGGTGAAATAACCAGAAACAAAGCAAGATTGGTTGCGAGGATTTATCGTGAAGGCTTAGATTTTGACGAGTCATATGCACCAGTTGCAAGATTGGATGCAATAAGACTCTTTCTAGCCTTTGCAGCTCATAAAGATTTCAAAGTTTATCAGATGGATGTCAAAAGTGCATTCCTAAACGGTGAACTTGTAGAAGAAGTTTATGTTGAGCAACCACCTGGCTTTGAAGTTTCCTCAGAAAGTAGAATGGTCTATAAACTACAGAAAGCTCTGTATGGACTGAAACAGGCTCCAAGAGCATGGTATGACACTTTGGCCAAGTACCTTCTGGAAAATGGTTTCAAGAAAGGTGAAGTTGATAAAACTTTATTTACCTTAAATCATGATGGGAAACTACTCTTAGTTCAAGTATATGTTGATGACATCATATTTGGATCTAAGGACAAGCAACTTTGTAATGACTTTGCAAATCTCATGAAAAGCAAGCTTGAGATGAGCATGATGGGAGAAATGAATTATTTCCTAGGATTGCAAGTCAAGCAACTCAGTGATGGAATATTCATTAGTCAAACAAAGTATGCAAAAGATATGCTCACAAAATTCAATCTTAAGCCTTCTGAAAAGAATGCTAAGATACCTATGAGCATTGGAACCAAAATGACCTATATTGAATCAGATAAGAGTGTTGAAGAACATAAGTATAGGAAATTGATAGGTTCACTACATTACCTCACTGCAAGTAGACCTGATATTCAATATGCCGTTGGAGTATGTGCTAGATTTCAGACAAATCCAATGCAAACACACTACAACATTGCTATGAAAATATTAAGGTATGTAAAAGGTACAGTAGATGTAGGATTGTGGTATCCTAAAGAAAGTGGATTGAGTTTAATGGGTACTCGAATGATTATCTTTGGATCATTGCTTGATAGGAAAAGCACCTCATGAACTTGTCAGTTTCTGGGTACTAGACTTATCTCATGGTTTAGTAAGAAGCAAAACTCAATTGCAACTTCTACCACAGAGGCTGAATATATTGCTGTTGGTTGTTGTGCAACACAAATTCTGTGGATACAACAACAACTTAAAGACTATGGACTCGATGAGAAGAAAACTCCCATTTTCTGTGACAACACAAGTGCTATTGCAATTACACAGAATCCTAAATTTCATGCCAGAACAAAGCACATTGATGTTAGACATCACTTCATCAGAGACCATGTTGAAAAAGGCAATATAGAGATACTCAAGATTGGCACTGAAGACCAACTTGCAGATATCTTCACTAAGCCACTACAAGAAAGTAGATTCTTAGCCTTAAGACATAGTCTTGGACTAATGGAACTACCAATGAACTGAAAGAGTTCAGGTATCTGAAACGGGCAACCAGAGAAGAGGTATCTGGAATGGGTATCCAGAAAAGAGAAAAGAGAAATCTGGAACGGGTATCCAGAAGTCAAAAAGGCTAAAGAGCAAAAAGATAGCTTAAGATCTCTGAGACAGGAACTCAGATATCTGTAAGTTGTTTGAGGTTCAAAATCTTGGAAAGGATTTTGAAATAAACACCAAGGATGATGAACTCCTTGAAGGTGTTAAAGAACTTTACAGTGACGTGTGTGATCTTGAAAAATCAGATACACCCACTGAGTTCAAGCTTTCTTGACATCCGAACCGGACATCTGTTGGTTCACTTGGGATATCTTGGCTTGCATTCTTCACAGATGCTTTGATGGTCTACAAGGAGGTCTTGACGGATAAGCCAAGAACGATGGATCATGATGTTCTTCTTTGAATCAACAAGACAAAAGGTTGGAAAACCCTTTTAATCGGGAAAATGCCTTCATGAAATTCGTGAAGAAGATTGAAGGCGAGCCTAAAATTGTCAAAGGACTAGCCAAAAGCCACGGAGGTTATGGTGCGAAGATATGCTACTTCGGAAAAGCTTGGCATTGAGCTCGGAGAGGCAATTTGAAATAGCCAACAGTAACCTACTCTACAAATACGAGTATACAAATCTGATGAAAAAGGTTACTGGGTCTCAGAAAGGTCCTAAGAAGCAAAAATCTGAAAAGATATCTGAAGAAAAGGTTGCGACCAAGAAGCCCATAACTTCAAGAAAGAAGTCTGTTGGCAAATCAGAAGACACGCCCAAAGAGGTTGTCAATTCTCAGATATCTGCAGGCATTGCCGATGAACTGATAATGGCAGATGAACTCATCAATGCTGCAAAAGAGTTATCAACTACTGAACAAGTAGACTCAGGAAGAGAAAGTGCTTTCAGAAATGTTGCGATATTAATGCAGAAAGCCTTGCTGATGAACTCATAAATGCTGCCAAGAGTGGTGAAAAGCACCAAGCCCCATCTGCAGAAACCGCAGGAGTTATGGACCAATCAGTTCCTAATGCTGATGAGAGCTCTGACGATGAAGATGATGAACTAGTCATCTCTCAAGTCCTAGAAAGAACAAAGAGGGCTAAGGTTACTGAAAAAGTAACTGGTGATAAGGTATCTGAAGAAGAACCTACACCACAAAGTTCTTTGAGACTATAGCAAAGGTTGTTGGTGCAAACACATCATCAGGGAATGCTTCTCTTGAACAACTTCACAAAGCCCTGATGAGTGGTATTTTAGTGCTGGCAGATGCTGATGGAAATGCCACATCTAAAAATCTGGAAGAACCTTCTACTGATCAATCTTCTGCTTCCAGACAACCACAACAACCACAACAACCACAAACACAACAACCACAACAGCCACAAGTGGTTGATGAAATGGTAAATGAACTCCATTTTGAATTACCAGCAATACTGTATGCTGAAGAAAATCCTGTAATTGAGCAGGTTCCCCAACTCAATGAGAGGGATCAAACTGAGACATTAACTCAGAATGATCAATCAGGGGAGGCAACTGAGTTTCACACTCAGAAAAGGTGTGAAGTACCAGAAACTTCAAACAAAGAAACTGCACTAGGACAAGATGACAAATGTATAGAAAGGTCACAAGTTCCATAGACCAATCAGCCTGAAACTGCTCGGGTAAATGACTGGTTTAACTCTTACCTTGTGAAAAATTTTATACTTATAAATCTTGTTTCCTCATAAGAATTTCTTTGTTACAGGCTGAGTTAGAAACGCAAAAACAAGAGTGTTGAGGGTTTAACTCCCCAACTACTTAGATTTATTTAACTCTTCTAATGGGTGCCAAGGTAAGAGGCTCCTTGCTAGGTGAGGACCAAGGCGTAAGAACCAACGACCAACTACTCCGGTAAGAACCTGCACACTTGAGTGGGGGGGGGGGGGGTTAGTGCCCGGTTTGCTAAGTGTCAAACCGGGATGAGACTTTACTCGAGAGTGACTGAAGATCGACTCTGTATAGTACTTGGGATTGGGGTCGTGATGTGACTAGCGAGATGACTTGTTCGAAGTCTGAAAGTCCGAAAAGTTGCTTACTTGTTGGGATGTGTGCCTTATTTATAGGCTATCATCAAAATGGAAGGCCTTGCTAGGATTGCGCCATGTGTACGGCCAGGATAGAGCCACCAATGCTAACATGAGGCCCATAGCCCAACAATGAAGCTTTAGCCCATGCCATCTTGGGCTTTAGGGGTAATTTGGTCATTATTGGGAGAGTTCTTGAGGATGTGACTTGTTCTGCCGAGACCCCAGGTTTGGAGAGATGGGTCCGGACGGCTGGTCCGGACCACATTTGGTTATCAGCTGAGGAAGTTCTCCTGCCTGTCCAACTCTTCCGATTCGGAGCTCCTGGGTTCGGATACCTCACTCTTTGGTGTCCATTTGCTTTGTTGCTTTATGAGATGGTCATGCTGGATCCGAGTTGACATCCGGATTGGAGTCCTTGGGTCGGAGAGGGTACTGACTTAGCACTATGCTCCTTTCCCAGAGAGGCTCGGACCAAGGTGGGTCGGACCTATGGTTCCGGGTCGGGCCTTGTAGGTCCAAGATTCTTTGTTCCTTTCTATCAAGGTGGGTCGGACCATGGTTGGTCTGCCCAGATCGGACCGTTGGCTCGGACCAATGTGTCTCGGATCCTTTGGATGACTTAGGACGCCTTAGGATTCGTTCCTAGGTCCTTTATGACGGATTGGACATATTTCCGTATCAACAAAGAGGAAACTGAGAAGCTTGCCTCGGATACTAAAAAAGAGGTTCCTTCAACCTTAACTCTTGAGAAATCTGAGCCTGTGCCACAGGTAAATGATTCTTAAAGAGAACTAATTTTTCAGTAAAAATGTTTATGTGCTCATTCATGATAAATGTTTCTAACAGGCTCCAACTGAGATGGAAGAAGATAAGGCAGAAATGCCAGAGACAAACCCAGAAACCAACAAGGTTTCTGAAGAATACATCACTGAGCCTTCAAACATGAAGGTATATGACAATCAAGTGACAAGTATTCTTCATCTTGGGTCATCCTTTATCTCTTCTAATATTCAATACTTTCTACTTACAGGCTATTTCAGAAGTAGAAATGCAAGGGGATAAAGTTGCGACTTCCCCTGCATCAATGGAAATTGATGAAGCCCCCAAGGCAACATCACTCGAAAGAACACCAGACACTGCACAAGTTTCTGAGAAAAATGAATCTGAGCTTCCTATTGAGGAAGTAAGTAGCACAAATCAGAATTCATTAAAAGCATATTTGCATAGATTCTTTCAAACTATTTCCTAAGTATTGTATTTCTCTCAGGTTCAAGAAAGAAAGGTTGATGAGGACCAGACTTCCAAGTCTCCACCTCACAACAAGATATCTGAGACACCAATTGTCTCAGTAGAACAAGTCTCTGAGCCTGATGTACTTACTCAGGTAACTCAGAAACTAAACTACACTACTACTCAGATATCTACCAAAGTTTTGAAACTCATTCAAAGCTCTTTCTTTCAGGCTCAAACAGATGCAAAGCAGGTTCCCATTGAAGAAACAAGGGACCTACTTCACTTCTTCAAAGCTCACACCCTGCCAAAGCATATTCAATGCTTCAAGAAATGGCAGAAGTTAAGGTGCTCTGATCTCTCTGAAATATTGAGAATCACTGATCAACCAAGAAGACGAGCACGAGCTCTTGACCTGGAAACATATGTCCAAGCAATGTTCCTTACAGAACAATATACAGTTGCGACTCTACTACATAAGGACTTTTCCAGAGAAGTGGCGCATAGTTTGATACGTGCCTTTGAACAGGAAGATGGTCAAACAAGATTACAGATGGCATTTAAGCCAGTCCTACCCCAGACCCTGCAGTTTATACCTTTTGAACAAGAAGAAGTTAATGGGCAGAAGATCACTATCCCGGAAGTGATCAATCTTGTATCTGAAGATGATGAGGAGGAAGAAATGAATGAAAATTATTTTGATGAACCTCCCACTGACCATCACCAAAAGGATGATAATGACAAAAAGGATGATGATGATGCCCCTGCACCAGGGACCAGAGGAATTTCACAGAGAAACAATGCCTCAAATTTGAAAACTGAGAAGACTTCACAGAAATCTCCGTCTTCATCACCTCAGAAATCTACTCATCCATCTTCTAACCAACACGCAGTTACTACTGAACAAGTAGTTGAGCTCTCTGAGGAAACCAATCAGAAAATATTAAACACTCAGACCAGAAGTGCTCAACTCAGACAACTGTTGGAAGAAGAACAACAGCTCCATCTTCAACTGGAAGATCAAATAGCTAAATCCAGAGATAAGATTGATCAACTACAAGATCTATACTTAGAAGAAATGATTGCTTACTCTGAAGTTAAAGAGCTACAAGATGCTGTGCAAGAGATCACCAAAGAACTCGATACTGAAGAAGTATCTGAAGTCAAGCATGATGCTAAGGCTGCATCATCTTCGAAAGAAGTACCATCCTCCTCCCAGAAAGGAAAGAAACCAATCTCTGAGATGGTTGCTGGACTCGATACGATCGATGAAAATGTCCAAGAGGATGAAGATCACTGGGCTAATCACTCAGATGATGAAGAAGACAAGACTTTGGCAGAACACCGCAATGAACATCTAGCGGTTTCTCACTTAAAAAGGAAGTTGATTGCTCCTACAATATTCAACAAACTGCCAGACGTCCACTCCCATGAATACATGAACAGGTACCAAGTACTGGCTACTCTGAACAAGGAGATGTCTTCACAAAACAAGGAAGTAATTGCCTCCGTCCCCTCTGAAATGAGAAAGTTCACTGAGCTCATCACTCAGAGAACAACTATCATGGTCATTGCTCAGAAAGATCTGGGAATGATAAGGGACGATGATGCGTCTTTAGCTGAAAAAGCTTTTCAAGAGGCAAGTTACACTGCTGGAAAAGCAGATGCCATCCTAGGCCCATTAGCAGAGCTCACTGATAAGGACAATGGACTTATCAAGAAAAATCAGGAGCTCAAAGCCGAACTTCAGAAGTTGGTCACTGCCTATAATTATCTACAAGGGCACTTTGACTCTCTCTCAGATTCCTTTATGAGACTGAGTCAGCCAACAATGACTAAGGGGGAAAGAAAGTACAAATCTGGACCTCAAAGTCAGGGGGAATGGGAAGAAGGAGATGAAAACAAGAAGAAATCTGGAGCTGGTGCGTCTCAGAAAGGAAGAAGAAAAACATCCCAGCCACCACTCAGAATCAATGAACCCTCCTCAAGCCAGTATTTTGCAAATAGCCGCTTCCGAAACCCATCGAAGGAACCAAAATGGTAACAAGGGCCGTATACGAAACCTCCAAGGAGTACCAAGGCTCCAAGGAGAAGACAAGTTAGAGGGATTGATGAATCTTCTGAAGAAGAAGAAGAAGAAGGTCAAATCAAGTCCCAGGGCAGTGAAGAAGGCTGCAAAAATCTCACAAGAATTGATCTTGATGATGATGAAGAGACTGATGAAGATGAAGCTCCTCTTCACAGAAAAAGGAAAATTGAAAGCCTAACTGAGCCTATAGCTGCAAAGCCACTAGCAGCTAAAACACCCTCTGGAAATACCAAGTCTATCCAGGGTGGTGGTTCTTCAAGCAACAACCCCAAAGAGAATTCAAGATGAGAAAGGAACGGTGAGAGCAAAGACAAAGTCAACTTCCACTCAGGCCAGAAGAAGCCAAAATAGAGTATGAAGTATGACAATGATTCCTCTGTCTACAGGTGCATCAATCAGAAAAATGGCTATTGGATTCTGGAACTTAAGCATCTACTGGTAAATTCAAGATTTCCAGAACCAATCCATAAACAACTCATGGCATGGAGAAAGAATAAACCTACCTTGATCAACACCAATCACATCAAAGCATGGTTGGATTTTGAAGTTGTCAAGAGAACTGAAGCCATGAAGAAGGACCTCTCTGATGATTGTCCATATGGAAAGCCAGATGATGTGCACAAAATTCTGAATATCACAGGAACAGGCACAAGACCAAGACTTGCTGTGGAACCCTATGAGTCGTTCTATCTGACAGAAGATTAATACAAGGGTGACATCAGATATCTGAAAATTATCTACGAATACTTCAAACTTTCAGATATCAGAATAGAGCATGCCTGGAAGTGGGGAAAGTACCTATGGGTCAAGCATTTTGCCAAGAAAAATCCTACCAAAACCTACAAAAAGGTCTGTGGATTTGCCAGAGACACAGAGATGCTTGTCAGAACTCTTCTCTATGATTATTCTGATGACATCAAAAGGTTTGGAGATAGGAAATTTGCAAACTGATCCATAGAAATACTGTTGAAGACTTAAAGATTGAAGACTTGAAGACTAGTTCTTTAGGATGTTTACTTGGAGCTTGGTTACTCCTGTTGTCCTAATTTACTATGTAGTTTTTGTATTTTCTTGGTCGAGCTTAACTGTATTATGTATTGAAGTTATCTGTAAACTTTAGTTGTAACTTATCTGAAGAACTTACTCTCAGATAGTATTCTATAAAAGATAACTTGTCAGCAAAGATCACACCTTGTGATTTGGTTGATGTCTACTTTCTGCACTTAATTATATGAATTGAAAGATCTTAAGAAATGATTAAGTGGTGGATTGTTTCCTCATCCAGATTTGTAATAGGGAAGATAGTCATCGTTGACTGATCAAAATGGGGGAAATTTGTTAGATATTTTGTTAGAAATATCTGTTTAGATTTTGATCAGCAACATGATGACTTATCTTAGTCTCAGAAAGGTGATTAGTACTCTTGGTTCACTTGAACATTGTAAAAGAGGAAAACCACTAAGTATGATAGTCTAGCTAATCTTGTATAGGATGTTAGGTCTCAAAATATAATTTTTATTTTATGAAAAGAAGACCAAGAAGAAGACATCCAAGCAGAAATCTCAACGACATTGAAGACTTGAAAAGCGCACAAGATTCTTGAATCATTGTTCAGATATCTTAGCGGATATCTTAAAGACACGAATAGTTTCAAACAAAGCGTGTCACAAAGAGATATCGAGAAATAAGATACATATCGAAAACAAGGAAAGTGTCCAGATATCTACTCTCGGATACCTTGAGCTTTAACCACGTTTGACGAAGAGAAATATGTATTGCAAACAAAGTTGTTTCAATAAACACAAGTGGTATCTGAAGAATGAAGATAAGGACGTGCAAAGAATCAGATAACACTAGTCTCTGATACAAAGCATAGTTCCGTTGGCACTACAGGACAAAAAGTATAGTACAATGCATTTAATGCACGGACAGAGATGTCTGAATAAAAGCAACGGCGACCGAAGAAGACAAAACTCCTTCTAAGATTATACACAGATATCGATAGTTTGAATTTGAGCCTAAACGGATACTATTCAAACGGCACTCAAATTCATCTATAAATATCAACACTTAGACAGCTTGAGAGAACACACTGAATACGCTGAAAACACAGAACTCTGAACTCCCTACTCTCTCAAAGAAACTTACTTATCCTCAAAGCTTTCTGTTGCGACCAAAGCTTTTGATCTTGAGTAAACATTGAAGTTCTAAGTGTCCTGATCCTAAACAAGCAAAGCTATCTGTGAAGGAGTTGAATCAAAAGATCAACTATCTGAGATTTATTCTCTTGAACAGATATCATAAGACTTGGGTCAGTAAAATCGAACAAGATATCATACGCTGTAAAGTATATTAAGTAACTTGGTTCATAGAGCTATCTGATTAACTAAATTATTAAGACGCTCATCTGACAACTCAAACCAAAAACCAACACCATAACTGGCGTGGAGTACAGGAAGTACTTAGTTTGAAAAATCAGGGAATAACTCCAAGGTTACCGGAGTAGAGGAAGTACTTGATTTGGGAAACTAAGGAATAACTCCAAGGTTATTGAGTATAGGAAGTACTTAGCTTGGGAAGCTAGGGAATAACTCAAAGGTTTCTGAGTATAGGAAGTACTTGGCTGTGAAAGCCGGGGAACAACTCAGGGGGAACATTTGGTTGGGAACCAATTGTTAAGAATCTTAGAATAGGATTATTGCAAGGAGAACTCAATTATCTGTTCTAGTGAATTCTAGGTCTCTGATAGACCGAAGTGGATTAGTTGGAGGATTACGCCACCTCCAGATACCACTATACTTGATGTGTTATTTACCTTTCTGTATTTACATTTCAGCAACACACACACACACATATTAACTGTTTCTGCACTTATCTTTATTAAGTCTTCCGCACTCTGATTCTAAGTATCAGATATCTGAGAAATAGTTGTTATCGACAAAAGTTTTAAAAGACTATTCACCCCCCCCCCCCTCTAGTCTTTTACTTTGTCGTTATCTAGACCAACAATTATTCTTCTTAATTTGGAGTAGCTAGAAACATAAAATTGTAACGACCCGAAAAATTTAAGTAATAAAAAATAAACTTCTTTATTTGAAAAGTCTAGAGAAGACGCAAAACGTTTTACACAAGTCTAAACAAAGCCACAAGCATTATACTAATCACTAATAAAACGAAGGGTTCAAAACAATTTTCCAAACAATCCCAAACTTATAAAAGAAACCCCACTCTCTATGTTGCTGAACGTCTAGGACTCCAAGGCGCCAAAATCTACAAGAAGGTAACAAATCAAGTGTAAGATAAAACTCAATGAGGTTCTGTGCTAAGTGAACAACGAATTATGTAATAACGAAGTATGGTTTTTAAAATCAAACGAATCTTAATATAAAAATAGTCGAAGAAAAACATATAACGAAGCGAATAAATTATCGTTGGTGCAGTTAACCTTATAACCCCAATTCAAGCCCTTATCACTCCAGATAGGGTGCTACCACTATCAAACGAAGATGAAGACGAAGACCCTGTCATGGTACAGGGGTGAAACACTACTACTCTCAAAGTCCTCGGCGACTTCTACCTCGCGTCTAGGGATAGTAAGCAGAGGTACTTCATGAACAACTCGACAGACACAACTGTCCAAGTATATATGTCCACTCAGAAACCCCACCACAATTGCGCACATATCAGTCGAAGCAAATCAAACGAAGATCATAATAAATCATATACATATATATATCTTTTTAGAGCGAAAGCATGAGAAAAAGATTTGATGCAGTTTTCAGAACTTGATTTCATGAGTACAATATTTAAGAAGCAATACTATATGTATATATATGTATATATATGTATATGTATATATATGTATGTATATGTATATATATATATATATATATATGTATATATCTGTACATATATATATATATATGTATATATCTGTACATATATATATATATATGTATATATCTGTACATATATATATATACATATATATATATGTATATATGTATATATATATATGTATATATGTATATACATATATATATATGTATATATGTATATATATATATATATATATATGTATATATCTGTACATATATATATATATGTATATATCTGTACATATATATATATATATATATATATACATATATATATATGTATATATGTATATATATATATGTATATTAAAATAGCTTCTTGTAGTTTCGCAAATATACATATACTTTTTGGGTAGAACACTCACCTCAGATGGCCTCGTAAACTTAGCAAATCCTCAAATCCTGATAAAAGGTAACACTACTTAACACTTACGCAAAAATAACTTAATGATACCCTTTAACCCCCACAAACGAGCATAAACGATCAGAATCAACTAGGCATATAATTACATAACAAATTAGCAATTTTTATCAATAACAATTATATAAGTTTACGGTGTCACGCAAAACAACAATAGCATAAAGTATAAACTAAAGCATAAAAACTTCCTTTTTAACAAAACTAACAATTCCAAACCACACAGTAGCATCATATGAGCATGGACAACAAAGTAGTACTGGTACCAAATTCAACTCATCACCCTAATAAAAACATGGCCAGCAAAAGCGCAATTAGATGGTGTCCAAGAGAATGAGCATTTACAATCTGCTAGTACTAGTTGGCACAGATTTACGATGATAAAGCTCAACTAAACACCCGATATATACTTGCATCAGTTTAAAAGAAATACAAGTACCATGTGAAAAGACAATAATAAATAATCAGGTGCAATACATCCATTTCAAGAGGAATTATGGAGGTAAAATCAGCTCTATAGTAGATTTACATATACAGAACTCTTTAATTATATAAAAGAAAAAATACAAAATATATAAAGGAAAACTTACCCCCGGGTTGCCTCCCGGGAAGCGCCTTTTATTATAGTCGTTGGCTCGACTTTTTGCGAATGCTACTATCCATTATCAAACGGGAACGAATCCCTTGCATCCTTTCCGGTATCCTCAGCATTTTGTGAGCCATCCTTAGCTCCTCTCCTCAAGTTCTCTAACAATTCCATGATTCCCTGCAAACTAAAATTAAACAAATCAAAAAATTTAAAAACTAAAAAATAACTATGGGAAACAGAGGGAAAATAAAAACGAGAAATTGGGTCGAAACTCCCTAGGCAATCCAATGTATGTGATGGGACTATGACGTGCGAATCATGGGTTTCTTCTTGTACCGTAGGGGAAGATTCAGGAGTCAGCTCAGCAGGTAAGCAAGTAGAATGTGTTTCTTCTTGTACCGTAGGGGCAGATTCAGAAGTCAGCTCAGCAAGATGGTTTATCTTCTCACGCTGGATGTCCTCAATCAACAACATCGACAAACTCAAAGAATTGGCTAACTCAAAGAATTGTTTAAGTTTAAACTCATCTATGGGTTGTCTCGCGGCTTCTTCTAATATTGTTTGATCATCCTTGGTTAATCCAAAATAAAAACATCCTATCACATCACTACTGCTCAACCTAGCATTTATGCACCCTTTCTCAAGCTCTCGAAACCGATACCATGCATCATAGAATCTTTCTCCAGGAAACTGACGGAACCTATGAAGGAGTTCCCTCTCTTTCTGGCGGATAGAATACATGTCCATCATATACGGTTTCTTGGTTGCATAAGTTCCTACACACACAAAGACAAGAAACCACAAGTAGTTCCGACAAAACAAAAACTAACTAAACAAAATAAAACTATAAACAAACAAAAAATCACACTCAAACGCGACAGTAGGAATTAATTCCCCAGCAGCGGTGCCAAATTTGATGTGCTCAAATTATTACTTAGAAAACCAAGTAGTAAGCAGTTGTTATAGACAGACAAAGCTAAACCACAGAGTCATTCGCTAAGAAATTAATCAAGCTACCACAATGATTAAGAGCAATCAATTATTTGTGAAAACATATTGATATGGATTTTTGTACTTCTAAAACACAGATTAAAACAGAAAACAGATAAATTGGTTTGATCAAAGACAGAAGATGAACACAATAGTAATGATCAAGTAATGCTAATTCGTTCTAGGGCAATCATTCATATTTGTCACACGGTCGGCGTACAGAAATCAATCAATCCAATTCAACCAATCGTTATTTGAATGTTTTGAACTAGAGAAATCGTGGGTCATCAATCCACGATCTTTAACAGAGAACAATTTTGAAAGTCTAGAACTATCTTATTGGATTGAAGGTTTTTACAAAGATTTTGAACTAGACGAACCTATATGAACGAATCCTAACCCTAGAAACGAATATGCAAAACTATCACATAACTACCGTGTTCGGAGTGATTTAACTACTCATGAGGGAAGCAAAGATGAAAGAATGCATGGTATAGATTACGCAAAGCATAAACATGGTGATAATCGCATGCAAGATCATACAATTCGATAAACAGAAGAAAACACGAATTGAAGATAAACAATAGAGTGTTATCAAAAGATTACCAAGAATTCGATATCGATGCTTCTTACAGGAGGTAAACCAAGCTCCAAAAATCAATCAATGTCAAAACCTAGTTCTTGAGCTTTTTCCTATGTATATCTAGGGTAGAAGAAGTTATGTTCTAAGTTAGGGTGAAAGAATCCTATTTATAGGAGAAAAAACGAGTGGAATCCTAGCAGAATTCGAACAGAAAAACGTCCAGCAAATAAGCTCTTGTAAGTTCTCGCCGCTGTGAGGATGTTTTCTGCCAGCCAGCTTCAGACGTCTGTATCTTTTTCTACAGGAGGAATTTGGTTATGCTTCTGGAACGAAAGTTCTAGCCCTTTGAATTATCTTTCCATGTCCATCGAGATCAGGTCAATCGATCATATATCATATGAGAGAGTTATGGCCAAAATGGCTAGACTGCTCCGTAAAACGTCACTTCTGCAAGCTTCGCTAAAACGGCTCTCAAATCTTCGTCCGTACTCCGAATCCACTTCCGTTTTCGCCCAGCTACTCTAAATTCAAAGATCTAGAACCAAAGTTTCCACTCCGATTTTCACCTTCGGGACACAAAAATCCTACAAAACACAAACAAAGCACCAGAGCATAAAAACGCACAAAGACACTATAAAAACATAAACAAAGACTAACAGAGACAGCTAAAAAGGACCATATGAGACTCTAAATTATCATCTCATTAGTTACCAAAGCAAACATGGAAAAACAATTTCAAATTAATTTGGATGGTTCACAAGCATCACACTTTAGAACATTGTGCCATAGCAAAACAAACTTGTCAGTAACAGTTCATACCTTCGTAAATAATTAAGTCTTACAAATCAGAAAGTAGCTCAAGTTTACGAGTTTGGAAGAATTTGCAACAACCTTTGCCAAAAATTTTAGAAAATCGACAAATCAATTAAGTTAAAGTACAACAAAAGATAGAGACAACAATGACATCAAATGAACTATTATAGTAGAGCAAAGATCCACCATATTAACAACAAAAAAGGTGCAAAACACCTTATAAACATTATTTGAGTTCGAAAATACCTTCGTCTTCCGCATCAGTCAGTCTATTCTTATTCCTCGCCAAAGGAACATCCATAACCTTTGTTTTCCGTAACAGTCTAATGCGATTAATCTTTTAGAAGTTGATTTATGAGCGGATTCATTCAAATTGAGTCCAAACAACTGAAAAACGAACAAAATACAGAGATATAGGGTTTTACCTTCAAATCGAGGTCATCAGTGTCTCAAATTGGCAATTTTGATCCATCGAAAACTGAAAATATTGAAAAACTAGCCACAAATCAGAAAATCGAACCAAAATCGAGTTGAAACAAGAGTAAAACGAATGAAAGAAGGAGAATTCTAGGGTTTTACCTTCAAATCGCTGGTTTATCTCTTCTCTGCAAACTATCTCACGCTTTGATCTGAAAATATATGGAATAAAATGTAATTTCACTTTATTTTGCCTTATTTATACGACCCGATTGAATAACTGTATTTTTTTATTTAACCCGCTTAACACCGGATCCGGACCACGACCCGCGAAATTAAAATGGGCATGAGCTAGCTAGTTGGTCTTTCTTTAGTCTCTCTATACTAAGTCTCTTCTAAGTATTAGCAATAAGAAAAATGACGTCACTAATCATGGTCATAAGTCATAACTAATAAATGAATAAAGTTAATGTTTTATGTTTCACACAAATATCACTCCTCTCTAGATAATATACATTTTACTAATTTTCTTATCTTTACGTGCTTATAATACCTGAAAAATATGAGCATGAGGTTTTATATTATGTTTTAATTGTATAGTTACATAGCACATTATCAAATAAAAGTATAAAGCATGATACTGAAAAATATCATACCCTAGCTATTTTATTTTGCTATTGGTTTTACCATCACTGTAATTTGCATGCGAGTATCGCGTGCATATTTGCTAGTAATATACTAAGTTCTAGTTTGACTCTAGTTATTTGCTTATTTGAATTAACTAATGGAATTTTGTTTTCACAAGTACAACCATTGCACACATAATAGGATAATAATAATTTCGACTTACGTGAAATTCAAACAACTCCAGGAGCAAATAAAACTCTAAATCATTATAAAATTAATAAATATGGCTTAATGCATTATTAAATTGCAACAATTAATAAGAATCATGATACCCAAAAGATAATCAAACTCTGAAAATATCGGGAAGCATATGAAAACAAACAAATTAAAAATCGTGAATAAGACATGTGGTGCTAAAATATGTAACATGGATTAAGTGCTATCCGAAATAAAAGTAGTATAAATCAATTATAGTTACTAAATAAATTACGCAAATAATATACAATGCACTAAATACACCTAGTGTATAGGATAATTAAACACACTACCTCTTAAATAGACACCATTTGCAGATTCACCACCGGATTGGCTTAAATTACATATCAACTCAATATTTACAAAGGCGGAATTTGAGAGTTACATCCAGCCTCAAAAGTCAACGGAGCTGCTGATGTGGACTGACAGATTGTTAATTTTTGCGTTTCTTTAATTTCTTCTTTAATGTTTCCTTTTCTTTATTCCCCCTTGATTCATTTTATTGCAAACCAAGTCCCTAGTCTTAATCTAATTCTCCAAATCTCACCCATAACTTTTCTGAAAACAAGTCCTTGAACTTTAATTTCCAACACAAACAACAAACAAACTCCATCATCGTCACCACCTTTGAATCGCATCTTCCACCACCCCAAAATCGAGCTCCGGCTTGGAGCTTCTACATCTCCATTGGAGCTGTAAATTGCAGCTCCATTTGAGCTGCAATTACTGCTCCAATGGTGATTTTGAAGAAGAAGATTAATGGGGGTTGGGGGGAGGAAGAAGATGTAGGAGAGGAAGAAGATGAAGTGGGCTTTTTAATTTTATATTTTATTTTTACTTTTCTTTAATATGAAATTGAGATTTAATTTTTTTCATTACTTTTCACCACACATGGTTTAATTTCCACATGGAGAGAGAAAATGTTGATGGTGTCATGTTGGTCAACGAAAATGGGCTTCATGGGGAATTTGTTATTCTCACCAATCCGTGGATGATTATGCAGATTTAAGGTGAACCATAAGTAATTCGCCCCCAATTGTATTTATACTTGTACTTGTACATTACTTCTTGTTTTTCAGGGAGATCTTACTTAGCCCTGGAAATAAAGGAACTTAAGTAAATTTTTTTTTTTTTTTTGTACCAAAGTCACTGAAACATTGTGATTAAGGTATACACTGTCTTGACAAAGGCAACCAAATCAACTACCAAACAAGCGTGTTAAAAAGAAGGGAGCAAGTACTTAACTTGGGAATTTAAATAAAAACCCTTGGAGGAACCGGAGTATTTGGCTTGGGAAGTTAAAGACAGAGGGTTCAAAGTTACTAAGTTGAAAACTTAGAATATAAACGAATTTAGTTAAGGATAGGATTTTGTAAGGGAATTCATCATTATTCTTACTGAATTTTGTACGTGTAGACTTTAGCCAAGTATTGGAGCAATACTAAGTTTGGTTTAGTATTGTTACAATACTGGTTGTCTGTCACTAGACTTTCTACTTATGGGTTTTGCATTACTTCACCATAATATAGTTCCCCGTTTTTAGTTTAGTCTTAGCAGGTTTAACAGGTTCAGATGTCTTATGGAGAAGATCTCTTGGAGTTCGAAAGCAAGAAGACATTTGAAGAAGATTAGGAATCAGAATCCTACTCAAAGATGGATTCTATTCAAAGAAGGAATTCTTCTATTCAAAGATGGACTCGACTTCTATTCAAATAAGTACTCGACTTCTATTTAAAGAAGGATTCTGGATGCTAGAAGATATTGAAGAAGGTTAGGAATGAGAATCCTAATCAAAGAAGATTTCTACTTGTCTAATCGAAGAACAATTATACATATATTCCTACAAGGATTCTATGCATCAAAGTATGAGAAGAACTAGGAGAAGAACATGGTGATTCGACCTGATCAAGACTTTCAATCAAGATAGAACTATTGTACTAGTTGGATTAATATTCACATCTATATATACTAGTCGATAGGTTCTTAGATGATTAAGCAAGCTTTGTGCTCTACGTAGATACTTTCTAGCTAGTAGCTTCTTTAAGCATCTCTTTTACTAAGCTTTTAGTTAGTCATCTCTTACTTTTGGAGTTAGAGATCTAGCATCGAATTGGTGGCCCGATTCAAGTCGCTTAGTTTTGATATTCTAGATCATAGGATTATTGTGTAGATATCTTTGTATAAATATGTTATTCTTTATAGTGGATATTCGCCTGAGGCTCGGCAGATTATTTATATTAGGGGTGATCTTAAGAAATCTTTAAGTGTTGGATTGTTTCCTCATCCAGATTGTAATAGGTTTTAAAGATAGTCACAGGTGACTGACCAAATGTTGGTCCAGATAACGGCAAAGTAAAAGACTAGAGGGGGGGTGAATAGTCTTTTAAAACTTTTGTCGATAAGCACAGTTTCTCAGATATCTGTGAAGATATCTGATACTTAATTTCAGAGAGCGGAAGACTTTTCTAAGATAAGTGCACGTGTTCAGCAAGATAAGTGTAAGTACTTTGCAATATAAGTAAAACAAGTAATAAGCTGCAGAAAGTAAATAACACAAGTCTTTTTATAGTGGCATCTGAAGGTGGCGTAATCCTTCAACTAATCCACTTCGGTCTTTCTCAGACCTAGAATCCACTAAGATAAATGAGGTAACCTTACAGATATCTTTTCTTGATTCCTAAACACACTAGGTTCCCAACCAAGTGTTCCCCCTGAGTTATTCCCCGGCTTTCACAGCCAAGTACTTCCTGTACTCAGAAACCTTTTGAGTTGTTCCTTAGTTTCCCAAACTAAGTACTTTCTGTGCTCAATAACCTTGGAGTTATTCCTTAGTTTCCCAAACTAAGTACTTCCTGTACTCCACGCCGTTTAAGGTGTTGGTTAAGGTAAATTGTCAGGTGAGCTTCTTTAATAACTTGTTCAGTTATTCAGATAGCTCTGTGAATCAAGTATACTTAATACACTTTGCAATGTATGGTATCTTGTTCTCTACTGACCCAAGTCTATGGTAAGTTTTCAAGAGAATGAAACTTAGATCTAAAATCTTAGTTCAACTCTTTCACAAATAACAATGCTCATTAAGGATCAGGACACTTAGAACTTTTGTGCTACTTAGAATCAAGAGCTTTGGTCGCAACAGAAAGCTTGTAGGTAAGTAGTTTGCTTGAGAGTGCTTGTGTGAGTATTCAGTGTTCTTGGAGTTCAGTGTGTGTTCTCAAGCAGTCTAAGTGTTGATATTTATAGATGAATTTGAGTGTCGTTTGAATAGTATCCGTTAGGCTTAAATCAAATTCAAACTATTGATATCTGAGTATAATCTTTATGTGAGTTTGTCTTCTTTTTGGTTACCATTTTGTTCGTACATTTACATCCGCGTATTTAATGCACTGTACTATACTTTATCCTGTAGTGCCAAAGTGTCACCTTTCTTGAAACCACTATTGGAGGCTCAGATACTTGTTGCTCAGAGACTTGTGCAGTCTCTGGAAATTTTTCTTGTGATGAAGGCTTTGATGCCTCATCAATTTCCATTTGTTGTGGGGATTGAGTGGGCAATTCCCCAGCAACTTCTACTTCTTTTTGAACCTGTTAAGTAGAAAGTGTTAGTTTGAGAAAAATGATCAGAGATTTGTCTTTGAAGATTATAGGTATCTGAATGAAATACCTTCTCTGCAGAAGGTTCAGATACTTGTTCCTCAGAGACCTTGGAAGTCTCTGGATTCTTTTCTGAAGAGATAGACTTTTCAGTCTCTTCATTTTTCTTCTCAGTTGGAGCCTATTAGAAACAAACACTTAATAGTATTAGTCAAGTGTATAAAGCACATATCTGAGATGTTATATCTTAAGGAACTATCTTCTACCTGTGAGACAGGATCCTGTTCCTTAAGTGGTGAGGCTATGGAAGCCTCCTTCTCAGATTCTGAGGCAAGCTTTGCAGCTTCCTCTTGATGTTGTGTTTCTAATTTAGCCTGTAACAAAGAAATTTTATTAAATAACAAGATTAACAAACACAAAAATATCACAAGTAAAGAGTTAAATCATTCAGCTACCTGAGCAATGTCAGGCTGATTGGTCTCTGGAACTTGTGACCCTTCTATGCGTTGGTCTTGTTGTTCCATTTCAGCTTCTATGTTTGAAGTTTCAGGTAATTCAGACCTTTCCTGAGTGTGAAACTCAGTTGCCTCCCCTGGTTGATCATTCTGAGCAGATGTCTCAGTTTGATCCCTCTGTAGGAGTTGGGAAACCTGCTTATTTGCAGGATTGTCTTCAGCATGTTGTATTGCTGGTATGTCAAAATGGAGTTCATTGACCATTTCATCAACCACTTGTGGCTGTTGTGGTTGTGGTTGTCTGGAAGCAGAAGTTTGAGCATTTGAGAGCTCTTCCAGATTTTTAAGTGTGGTGTTGACATTAGCGTCTACCAACACTAGGTCACCACTCATCAGGGCTTCTTGAAGTTGTTTATACGTGAATTTCCCTGATGGTGTGTTGGCACCAACAACCTTTGCTATAGGTGCTTGCTCAACAACCTTTAAGCTAGTTGCTTTCTCAGCAACCTTGGACCTTTTGTTCCTCTTCCCCTTTGCCTTGGTTACTTTTTCAGCAACCTTGGGGGCTGGGATCTTCTCCTCGTCTGATTCATCATCGAAATCTGGAACAGAGTTATCAACAATCCCTGCTGCTTCTGCAGAAAGAGTTTGAAGTTTCTCACTGCGTTTATCAGCATTGATAAGCTCATCAGCAATGGTCTTAGCATCATTGATGAGTTCATCTGCATTAATGAGTTTGTCAGCAGTGGCGGCAGATATCTGAGATTCAGCAGACTTCTTTTGTGAAGTTCTGCGCTTTTTGGTCGCAACGGAACCCTCAGATATCTCATCAGTCTGTCGTTTCTTAGAACCTTTCTGAGATGCAGTAACCTTTTTCATCATGTTTGTATACTCATATTTGTAGAGTAGGTTACTATTGGCAATGTTTGCCGTCTCTCTGAGCTCAATGCCAAGGCATTCCAGTAAGTAGCATATTTTCAGTCCATAGCTTACTATGGCTTTTGGCTCAGCAAGGTCCTTAACGATTTTAGGCTCAAAGCCTTGTATCTTCTTTACAAATTTCATGAAGGCGTACTTCCCCCAATTAAAAGGGTTTTCCAGCCTTTTATCTTGTTGACTCAACAACAACATCATCATCCAGCGTTCTTGGCTTATCTGGTCAGCACCTCCTTGTAGACCATCAAAGCATCTGTGAAGGATACATGCCAACACATCCCAGTGGACCAAAAGATGTCTGGTCCTTATGTCAGCAAACTTAAAGTCGATGGGTGTGTCTGGTTTGTCAAGATCACACACATTACTGTATAGTTGCTTCACACCTTCAAGGAGATCTTCATCCTTGGTGTCAATTACAAAATCCTTTCCAAGATTTTGAAGTTCAAACAGCTCACAGAAAGTTGTTTCGTCCAACATGATTTCTTGTCCTTGGACTTTGGTCTTGATAGACACTATATCAGTGCCTTCAGAGACTTTGGAAATAATTGTGGAGTTGTTGTAAAACTCCAGAACATCCAGTGAAGAAACTCCACTGGGAAGAGCAGATAGAAAACCCTTGATTTGTGCCTTTTCAAGCATATCAAGTACCAACTTCCTGTCAGTCTGGTTTTCTATTGCAGCTACCAGGTATTCCTCAATCATGGCACCACCCCAAATCATCCTGTGATTTGAAATCCAATGATCAGGGTCGAATTCTCCAATCAACCGATTGTTTGTTATAACTAGCACTGGTGCTTGCTTTTCAGCAGTACCAGAAGTAGTAGCGTGGGATTTCTGAGTAGAAGCACGTTTGGGAGCCATTAAATAGTGAAGTTTTTGAAAAACGGGAAGAGATTAAGGTAAGAAATTAGTGATTCTTTGCAGAAAAACTAAGAGGGAATCAGTAGTTGCAGAGAAAATTACAGAGAGATTTTGAGAGAATTTTGCAGTTTCTGTGCAAGAGCAAATGTAGGATTAGGCGAAAGTAATTTCTTTTGCCAAAATCCTATATATATAGCAGTGTAATTCCAATAGACAAACATACACAAATTAATTTTGTGCATTTGTATCTGTGTATGTGCAGTAAGGCGTGGGTAAAATTCGGTTTGCATTAAATGCTTAGTGGGCCACGTCTGAGTTTTTATCAGTCCACTATTTGCCGAGAATCAATCTCGTTCGTTAAGATCAAACGCCTATTTCATCAAGGATCAATATTGCTTCTTCAGCAATGATCACAATCAGCAATTGTGATAGTGCCCAATTAATGAATTTTGGCGATTTGCTATCTGAATCACATCTATTTTGTATGGCTTAAGGGACATTTTTGTATTTGTGTCTATCTCACTTTGTATCATGTTTTACACAAAGATAGAAATAATACAAATTTCAAGAGAGTAGTTGACTGCAGACATTTGTACTATTCTCTTTTGTGTTCCCCCTCACTGAGTGATCTAGATATCTGAGTACCCATCTCAGAAATCTTCGAATAGCCATTTTACCCTTTAGCCTTTGGTTTCTGGATACCCATTCCAGATTCCTCTTTTCTGGATACCCGTTCCAGATACCTCTTCTCTGGATGCCCGTTCCAGATACCTTTTCTATCTCCTTTGATATCTTCTTCAGATATCTCTTCTCTGAACTTTTTCAGTTCTTTGGTAGCTCCATTAGTCCAAGACTGTGTCTTAAGGCTAAGAATCTACTTTCTTGTAGTGGCTTAGTGAAGATATCTGCAAGTTGGTCTTCAGTGCCAATCTTGAGTATCTCTATATTGCCTTTTTCAACATGATCTCTGATGAAGTGGTGTCTAACATCAATGTGCTTTGTTCTTGCATGAAACTTAGGATTCTGAGTTATGGCAATGGCACTTGTGTTGTCACAGAAAATGGGAGTTTTCTCTTCATTGAGTCCATAGTCTTTGAGTTGTTGTTGTATCCACAATATCTGTGAAGCACAACACCCAAATGACAATATATTCAGCCTCTGTGGTAGATGTGGCAATTGAATTTTGTTTCTTGCTGAACCATGATATTAATCTAGCACCAAGAAATTGACAAGTTCCTGAGGTGCTTTTTCTATCAAGCAATGATCCAGCATAGTCGGCATCTGAATAGCCAACCAAACTCAATCCACTATCTTTTGGATACCACAATCCAACTTCTACAGTACATTTTACATACCTTAATATCTTCATAGCAATGTTGTAGTGTGACTGCATTGGATTTGTCTGAAATCTAGCACACACTCCAACTGCATATTGAATATCAGGTCTACTTGCAGTGAGGTATAGTAGCGATCCAATCAATTTCCTATACTTGTGTTCTTCAATACTCTTGTCAGATTCAGTGTAGGTCATTTTGGTTCCGATGCTCATTGGTATCTTAGCATTCTTTTCAGAAGGCTTTAGATTAAACTTATTGAGCATGTCCTTTGCATACTTTGTTTGACTAATGAATATTCCATCATTGAGTTGCTTGACTTGCAGCCCTAGGAAGTAATTCAATTATCCCATCATGCTCATCTCAAATTTACATTTCATGATTTCAGCAAAATCTTCACAAAGTTGCTTGTCTTTAGATCCAAATATAATGTCATCAACATATACTTAAACTAAAAGTAGTTTCCCATCATGATTCAATGTGAAGAGTGTTTTGTCAACATCTCCTTTATTGAAGCCACTTTCTAGTAGGTATCCGGCCAAAGTATCATACCATGCTCTTGGAGCTTGTTTCAGCCCATACAGAGCTTTTTGAAGCTTATAGACCATCCTACTTTCTGAGGAAACTTCAAAACCTGGTGGTTGCTCAACATAGACTTCCTCAGCCAGTTCACCATTTAGAAATGCACTCTTGACATCCATCTGATAAACTGTAAAGTCATTATGAAATGAAGGCTAGAAAGAGTCTTATTGCATCCAATCTTGCAACCGGTGCATAAGATTCATCAAAATCTAGTCCTTGATGCAGGTGAATCCCTTGGCAACCAACCTAGCTTTGTTTCTGGTTATTTCACCAGACTCATTCATTTTGTTTCTGAAAACCCACTTGGTTCCGATTACAGATATTCCGTCAGCAAATGGAACCAGTTTCCAGACTTTGTTTCTCTCAAATTGATCCAACTCTTCTTGCGTTGCAGAGATCCAATCTTGATCCTTTAATGCTTCTTCTATTGTCTTTGATTCAATTTTTGAGATGAAACATCCATAGAGACAACTTGCATTTTCAGCGATTGCTCTTCTAGTTCTAACTCCTTGGTCTATGGGACCAATCACATCCTTTGCAGGATGATTTCTTATCCATTTCATAATGGGTTTTGAACTAGTAGGATCAATATCATTTCGATTTGAATGTGAATCAATATGATCTTGATGAGATACTTGTGCAGTATCTGAGATATCTGACACATGGGAAATGCCATGGATATCTGACACTCTTTCAATGTAAGAGATATCTGAATCTTGCATTTCAGCAATCTCATTTTCAGATACCTTTTCATGATGAAGGTTCTCAGTTGCCTGTTCCATTTCTGGAATTCTCATAGGAAATTCTTCATCATGTCTTAGAGTCATCTGGTTGTTACTAAGCATAGGTTGCTTTTCATCGTCAGACTCATCCTCTATTTGAATAATAGAATTGTTTCCTTCTGATGATCCTTTTTCAGAATCTTTAATCATTTGTTCTTTGAACCTATCTGAGAGATCATCATTCAAGAGTACTTTCTTGTTTCCTTCATAGAATACTACATGAATAGATTCTTCGATCTTTTGTGTTCTTTTGTTGTAGATATGTAGGCTTTGCTATTCAGAGAATAACCAAGAAATACTCCTTCATCTGCCTTTGGTTGAAATGTTCTCAAGTATTCTTTTCCATTGTTAAGAATGAAACATCTGCAACCAAACACCCTTAGATGTTTGATACTAGGTGGTCTACCAATGAAAAGCTCGTACAGAGTTTTGTCATGGTGTTTGTTAATCAAACATCTATTTTGAGTGTAGCATGTTGTGTTTACAGCTTCAACCCAATAGATTTCACTTATTTCAGTGTCAGCAAGCATTGTTCTTGCTGCTTCTTTTAGGGTCCTATTCTTTCTTTCAGCAACACCATTTTGTTGTGGTGTCCTTACAGAAGATAGTTGATGTTGTATACCTTTGCAAGTACAAAACTCTTTGATGTACTGGTTCACAAACTCAGTACCATGGTCTGTTCTGATTACATATACCTTGTCATTTTTCATGACTTCAAGCTTATTCGGCAAGTTAGGTATCTCCATCCTTGTATCAGATTTGTGTTTGAGAAAGATAACCCAAATGAATCTTGAGTAGTCATCAACAACAACCAGACCATACTTCTTTCCTGCATAGCTAGTTACTGAGGATTCAAACAGATCCATATGTAACATTTGCAGTGGTCTCTCACTGGAATGTCTAGTTTTAGACTTGAAAGATGTTTTAGATTGTTTTCCCATTTGGCAAGCTGAGCATACACCTTCTTTTCTATATGCCATTTTGGGTAAACCAACCACCAACTCTTTCTTGGCCAGTTTGTTCAGAGTTTTGAAATTCAAGTGACTCATTCTTTTATGCCATAGCCAATTTTCTTCAGTGTGACCAGATTGACTCACCATGAGACATTCTTCGGTTGTAGCGGATGCCCAATCAGCAACATAAAGATTTCCTTTACGCCTTGCAACCAAGACCGTCTGCTTTGACTCATTGTCAATCACTTTACATAGTTTTGACTTGATCTTGACAGTGTGCCCTTTGTCTACTAGTTGACTCATGCTTAGGAGATTATATTTCAATCCCTTTACATGAAGTACTTCAGAGATTGTAAGGGCTCTGAACTTCAAATTGCCAAAACCTATGGTTGGATTTTCATCTCCTCCAGCAAACCTGATAATTGGTCCATCATTGCACTTTTTGTAGTCAATCAGATTTGCTTTGTCTCCTGTCATGTGCTTCCCACATCCACTATCAAAATGCCACTTTGAGTTAGTCTTTAGAGTGTTCTGCACAAAACAGGAAATAGGAGATTAGGTTCTCATACCAACAATGGAACCATCTGGACTAAAGAATCTTCCAGTAGGAATCCATTTTTGAATGAATTTCTTAGGAACATTCTTTTGTCTAACAGGAACATAAGGAGGAATCTTAGTTAAATGATTGGTATCATTGTTGTTAAGAACTATTTTCTTCCTTGGTGTGTTCCTAGGTGCTCCATTTGGTGCTTTCACATACCTGTCAGATTTCTGAGTCTGCTTTCTAGCAAACTTAGCTTTCCTAGCCAGATTTCTTCTAGCCCTGGCATTCAGATTTTCAGTGGCTTGATTTATCTTCCACTTCTGATAATTGTTGTGAGCAATTCTAGCCTTTAGCCATCGTTCTTGCTCTTGTTTGTATTCGCGAGCAAGTTGTTTCCCGATGGCTTTATAGCTAATACCATTCCGAGCACCTGATGCTGTCTGAGATCTCTTCTCAGCAGCTTTGCTAGTCTCTGGATGATCAATTTTCTTTCCAGAAAATGTGACATAAGAAAATTTGTCAGCTCTTGCAATTTTTCCTTTTTGAGAGACATAGCACTGTGGGTGATTGCACTTCTCAGTGTTATGTTTCTTTTCAGAGACATTTCCCACAGTTTTCTTTTGGACTTGTTTTTCCCACAAAGACTTGGTCCCAACTGCCTTTCCTTTGTCAACAATCTTAGCTTTCTGACCAATACTGTAGATTGTTTGGGAATCACCTTGCTGAGCAATGACGAATGTTAGTCCTTCATTACTCTTATTCAGAGTGGTGGACTATCTGTGTGTGTGTCCAGCCCAAGTCTTCTCTTTTCTGAAGGATCTCTTAAATAAGATTGTACTTCAGTAAGAGTGTCACTAGCTTTGGCATAAGATTGAAAAGATAGTTCTTTCTTTTTGAGTTCCTTATTCTCAGAAAGAAGACCTTCACATTTCTTTTGAAGATTGGCCATTGCTTCTTTATGTGACTTTTCGGTCTCAGATATCTGAGCCTTGAGAAATGCATTTTCAGCATCCTTTTTCTCAGATATCTTGATTAATTGAGAATTTTCCTTTGCAAGAGAATTCTTTTCTTCTTCGAAATTTTCGGCTCTAGCTCGGAACATTAGAAATTCTCTTTTGTAAAGATCAATTTCTTTTCTGAGATTTTCCAGATCTTTGATTCCTTCTTCATCACTTTCATAAGTATAACAGGAAGTATGTGTTACCTCATCAGCCATTAGACAAGGTTCAATGTTGGAGATATCTGGGAAGATTTCTTCAGCCATTCCACACACTTCTATCTTCTTTTGACCAAAGTCAATTACTTCATGAGAAACACCGCATATTTCTGGGGAAGGCAGTGTGGAATCATCTGAATCCTCATCCTCAGAATCAGACTCAATATCTAGAGCATCCAGTTGAAGTTGAATCTTTTTCCTTTCTTCAGTGAGCATAGCTCTTTGACTTCTTTTGAAGATTCTTCTATCTTTCTTGTCACCTGTCTTAAGTTTGTTGAATGCAGGACAATCCTTCTTGAAATGACCAGGTTTCTGACAATAGAAACAGATATCATTTCCGATTTATGCTTCCTCAGTACTTGATGCTTTTTGAGCTGGCTTGTTCAGCGAGCTTTGCATATTTTATCTTGGTGATAGTTTGAGCTAGATGCTTTTGACTTCTCTTTGGCTTTTCTTCTCTCAATTTCTCGACTGACATATTTTCCCATTTGCTTTACAGCAAGAGCATCCTCAGTCACATCCTTGCCTTTCTTCTTTTCAGAAGTTCCTTGAGCAACCAGAGCAATTGTTTGTTCCCTTTGAGTTGTAGTCATCATCAGTGCAAGGTGAGAGAGAAAAGTTCCACGAGAGTGATCCGCGGCATTCCTTGGTTAAAGTAGAAAAACTTTGTGTGTTCCCAGTTATGATTTAGACTTCTCACAATGGTTTTAATATTTTCTGACTGGGTATATCTATTACTTTCACCAAGTGCAGCCATGTCACTCATAAGTGTTGTAAACCGGAAATCTAGTTCTTCAAGAATCTTTGTGGGACCTTGTTTAAAGTTTTGGAATTTTAGCTTCAAAACTTCGAACTTATTTTCTTTTGTTTTTCAGTGCCAGCACAGATTTCTTCAATCAGTTGCCAGGCCACTTTCGCCGTTTTTGCACCCCACAGTTTACACTGTATGTGCTCTGGAGTAGAACGTATGATGATATTACGAGCCTGTCCATCCAATCGATTTCTCTTGGCATCTTCCGATGTCCAAAGTTCTCTGGGCTTTGGTTCGTAAATAACTTGACTGGCAGGTCTCCCGCTGGTTGACGCATCTGTCTGTGAAGACCCATCACTTTGTTCTCTGTCTCTACCATTAGAAACCTCTATGACTTGCTTGAGTTGTTGAATGACTATTGGGCCATTCTTTATTACTTCGATCATTTCACACCGATGGCTTCTAGGTGGAGCATCATGTTGTTCTTCCATTTCTCATAATTCTCTGGCTTGAGAATTGGGGCGTCACTTAAAGACATCCTGCAGCAAACACACTAAACAAACGAATCAAGTGTAGGTGAAAAGCAGTTAGTGGGCACTTATCTGGGATCTAGGTTCAGTGCAGAAGGCTTGGGAACCTCCTGCTCTTATACCACTTGTTGGTCCAGATAACGGCAAAGTAAAAGACTAGAGGGGGGGGTGAATAGTCTTTTTAAAACTTTTGTCGATAAGCACAGTTTCTCAGATATCTGTGAAGATATCTGATACTTAATTTCAGAGAGCGGAAGACTTTTCTAAGATAAGTGCACATGTTCAGCAAGATAAGTGTAAGTACTTTGCAATATAAGTAAAACAAGTAATAAGCTGCAGAAAGTAAATAACACAAGTCTTTTTATAGTGGTATCTGAAGGTGGCGTAATCCTTCAACTAATCCACTTCGGTCTTTCTCAGACCTAGAATCCACTAAGATAAATGAGGTAACCTTACAGATATCTTTTCTTGATTCCTAAATACACTAGGTTCCCAACCAAGTGTTCCCCCTGAGTTATTCCCCGGCTTTCACAGCCAAGTACTTCCTGTACTCAGAAACCTTTTGAGTTGTTCCTTAATTTCCCAAACTAAGTACTTCCTGTGCTCAATAACCTTGGAGTTATTCCTTAGTTTCCCAAACTAAATACTTCCTGTACTCCACGCCGTTTAAGGTGTTGGTTAAGGTAAATTGTCAGGTGAGCTTCTTTAATAACTTGTTCAGTTATTCAGATAGCTCTGTGAATCAAGTATACTTAATACACTATGCAATGTATGGTATGTTGTTCTCTACTAGCCCAAGTCTATGGTAAGTGTTCAAGAGAATGAAACTTAGATCTGAAATCTTAGTTCAACTCTTTCACAAATAACAATGCTCGTTAAGGATCAGGACACTTAGAACTTTTGTGCTACTTGAATCAAGAGCTTTGGTCGCAACAGAAAGCTTGTAGGTAAGTAGTTTTCTTGAGAGAGCTTGTGTGAGTATTCAGTGTTCTTGGAGTTCAGTGTGTGTTCTCAAGCAGTCTAAGTGTTGATATTTATAGATGAATTTGAGTGTCGTTTGAATAGTATCCGTTAGGCTTAAATCAAATTCAAACTATTGATATCTGAATATAGTACTGTAGCAGGTTTGTCTTCTTTTTCAGAAGCTACCGTTTTTGTTCAGACATTTTTGTCCGCGTATTTAATGCACTGTACTATACTTTGTCCTGTAGTGCCAACGGAACAATGCATGCTTTCTGAGGCTTTGCACGTCCTTTTCCAGAGATCATCACAGATTCAGATATCACTTGTTAAGAATATATTGTTTCCTGGAAATATAATCTTTATCCAAGGTATCTGAGTGTAGATATATGTGGGCACTTTCCTCGTTTCAGAAACCTTCTAATTTTCAGATATCTCTTGTAACACTTTTTATTTAAAAACACTTGTCTTCAAGATATCTGGTCATAGGTATCTGAAAAACCTTTGTCTTCAGCAATCTTGTGCAATCTTCAAGTCTTCAAAATTTGTTGAACTTTTCCTGCCGGATGCCCTCTTCTTGGTCTTCTTTAGAAAATAAAAATTACATTTCGAGACCTAACATCCTATACAAGATTTGCTAGACTAACATACTTAGTGAGTTTCCTCTTTTACAGTGTTCAAGTGAACTAAGAGTACTAATCACCTTTCTGAGCTAAGATAAGTCATTAGGTTGCTGATCAAAATCTAAACAGATATTCCTAACACCAAAAAGGGAGAAATTTGTTAGGAATATCTGTTTAGATTTTGATCAGTAAACCTAATTGACTTATCTTTGCTCAGAAAGGTAACTAGTACTCTTAGTTCATTTGAACATTGTAAAAGAGGAAGCTTACTGAGTATGCTAGTCTTAGTAAATCTTGTATAGGATATTAGGTCTCTGAATATAATTTTTTATATCATTTGAAGAAGACCAAGAAGCAAGCATCCAGCAGAAAGAGCTCATCTATTGAACATCAAGAGGTTGTACAAGAATGCTGAAGACCAAGGAGAATAGTCTCCTCAAACTAAGTGTCTTTGGAAGACAAGTGTTTTAATAGGTTTCTGATGCCCAACGGTCACTGAGTAAGGATATGTGAAGCCTTAGAAAGCTTGTACAATTCCGTTGAGACTGCAGGACAAAAGTTAGTACAGTGCATTAATTGCTCGGACAGAGATGTCTGAACAAAAGAGGAAATCTCTGTAAAGAGACAAAGCTCACTGTGTACTATCTTCAAATATCTTTAGTTTGAATTTCTAATAGCCTAACAGATACTATTCAAACGGCTTGAATTTCAACTATAAATATCACCACTTTAGAATGATTGAAACACACACTGAACACCTTGAACTACACACTGAACTACTTACATGTGCGAACATACACTCAAGCATACAAGCCTTCAACATACTTACTCTCTAGCTTACTGTTGCGACAAAAGCTCTTAGATTCTAAGTACCATGAAAGTTCTAAGTGTCCTGATCCTTAACAAGACTTGATTACTGTGAAAGAGTTGAATCATAAGAATACAGTTGTGACTGATATCTGAGATTCATTCTCTTGAACATAAACAAGAACTTGGGTCAGTAAAGAACAACTTACCATACATTGTGAAGTGTATTGAGTAAGATTCACTCTAAAGAGCTCTTTGAGATAACTGTACAAGTTATAAAGAAGCTCACTTGACAAACTACCATAACCACAACCCATAGGCGTTGTTGAGCATAGGAAGTACTTAGCTTTGGAAGCTAAGGAACAGCTCTAGGAAAGGTTACTGAGTAGAGAATGTACTTGGTTGAGAAAACCAGGGAACATCTCAGGGGGAACACTTGGTTGGGAACCTAGTGTTAAAGGGATTGTTGGTCCAGATAACGGCAAAGTAAAATACTAGGGGGGGGTGAATAGTCTTTTAAAACTTTTGTCGATAAACACAGTTTCTCAGAAACCTGGGGGTTTCTGATACTTAAATTCAGAGCGCGGAAGACTTTAAGATAGGTAAGTGCAGAAACAATAAGTAAGTGTGTGTGTGTGTGTGTGTGTGTGCTTTGTTGAAATGTAAATACAGAAAGGTAAATAACACAGCAAGTATAGTGGTATCTGGAGGTGGCGTAATCCTCCAACTAATCCACTTCGGTCTTTCTGAGACCTAGAATTCACTAGAACAGCTAATTGAGTTCACCTTACAATAATCCTATTCTAAGATTCCTAAACAAATGGTTCCCAACCAAATGTTCCCCCTGAGTTATTCCCCAGCTCCTAGAGCTAAGTACTTCCTCTACTCAGATAACCTTGGAGTTATTCCCTGATTTCCCAAATCAAGTACTTCCTCTACTCCACGCCTTGATGGTGTTGGTTATAAGGTTTGTCAGAGAGGCTTCCCGTATAACTTTTCAGTTATGTTTTCAGAGAGCCTAATAGAACAAGACTACTTAATACATTTGTTCAGTGGATGACAGTCTGCTCTTTACTGACCCAAGTAATTGGTGTCCGTTCTGGAGAATGAGCTTCAGAAAGGGTATCTGATAGTTCAACTCTTTCACGAATAACAATCTCTTGTTAAGGTTCAGGACAACTTAAAACTACTAGTGATTCTTCAAGCAACAGAAAGCTTTCAGAAAGGGTAGTAGAGTGCTTGATGGTAAGTTTGCAAGATAGAGCGTTCTAAGGTGTGTTCTTCAAGCATCTAAGTGTGTGATATATATAGATAAATTTGAGAGGCGTTTGAATTGTATCCGTTGTGCTCTCTATCAAATTATATCCGTTTATATCTTGAACTATGTAATCAGAAGTCACTATCTCTTGTTTCAGAGAGGACTTGCTTTTTGCAGCATTTCTGCCGATGCATTTAATGCATAGTACTGTTCATTGTCCTTTAGTCTCAACGGATACATGAGCCTTTCTGATGGCTTGCATGCTCCATACTCATGATGTCATATGTCCAGAATCATATTTCCAAAGTAAGTTAATGTACTTAAGAAAGGATTAAGGACATAGTCTTTCTGAGTTAGACTAAACCTTTGTGTCTTCATAAACCTTGTGCAATCTTCAGTCTTCTAATCTTCAGAAAACCTCCATTGCTAGGATTGATCTTCATGGTCTTCTTGAAATACAAAATTACACTCAGAGACCTATAATCCTAATACAAGATTTACTAGACTAATCATACTCAGTGATTTCCTCTTTTACAATGTTCAAGTGAACCAAGAGCACTTAATCACCTTTCTGGCTAAGAACATGTGATGAGTGATCAAAATACTAACAGATATTCCTAACAGGGATCAAGAGATAGGTTTTTGTAAGGAGAACTCATCATCTTATCTTAGTGGATTCAAGTCTTGAGAAAGGGCGAGTGGGTTAGTTGAAGGATTACGCCACCTTCAAATACCACTATAAAAAGCTTGCGTTATTACTTACTGCACTTTATTTATTATTGCTTACTGAAGTACTTACACACTTTATAGCTTGCTGAGCACGTGCACGTATCACAAAAGACTTCCACTTTCTTATTATATACCTTCACAGATATCTGAGAAACCGTTTTATTGACAAAAGTTTAAAAAGACTATTCACCCCCCCCCCCCCTCCCATTCTTTTACTTTGAGGTTATCTGGACCAACACATACCGCTCCCACCACTTAACACCGAGCGACGAAATTGGATCATCAAAGAACGTGTAGTTCTGACGGACGACAAAAGTATAGAAAAAATTGATTGCCCTTGCTAAGGCCAGACCGGAAGAGATAGTTGAAGTTGTGGAAGTTCAACTCTACCCCAAGTTTTTTGCAGAGGACTCCGAAGCAGATCAGGTTTCCCAAAGAATTCGGGATTACCTGGCAAAGACCAACCCCTAATTACACGAAGATATCCTTGAAACCCGCAGCGATAGTAAGCTTCCATCCGCATTGCAACGCCGCCTCGTGTACGCAAATATAACCCGACGGAGGATTGTAGAATGCAGGCCCAGGAGAGGGAGCCATAATCTCTACGGATGGCGGTATCTCGTACCTGCACCTCCACTCCGGGATATCACCCTCCACACTTTTTGAAGGGCAAGTGGGGAGAAAATCGTCGGCATTCAACTCTCCGTTCTGATCAGGGCTCACCACTTCCGAGGCGGGTCGAGGAAACTTCACTTGGTTTGCATCTACCGACTTTTTTGACGCCCAGACGACAACACCTTCAGTCGAAGCTGATCTCGCACTTTTCCTCGGACGCGAAGGACCAGCCTCATCCGAAACTACCAGCGCCATACTTAGGCCAGCCCCATCCCCATCGAATTCTACCTCTTCACCCTCATTGGGGTCAACCTCTTCCATCCTAGGATCATGTGGATCCGGGTTAAAAGGAATTAAGTTCGGATGAATACATGTGGAACAACAAAACAACGAAGGAGATTTCGAAGGGGTACCGAAAGTTCTCCTCCATCATCCTCTGCGTCCGCGTCAATCACGTCATGTGCAGGTTCCTGATGCTAGACTATGGCCTCCTGATTCAGATTGGCCTCCTCTACAGCATGAGCAGGACTAGGTTGCTCTGTATCCGACCCACCCATGATATCGACATCACTATCCGAATATGCAAGAGCAGTATTTATTTCGTGTTGCAGTTCTAGACTGCTCGCCTCCGACTCGAAACTTGACGTGGACGTGGACGCATAGTCTCGACCCTCGTCATGGTTTTGACTATCGCTCTCGGACATCCTAGGGCAAAGAAAACACGAAGCAGCTTAGAATTGGGACGATTGATTGTCCGAGAGTCCTTTAAGTGTCTTATTAGGTCCGGATTATCGACCAGAAATAAGCAGTCCGCCACACGAATAAGGACTTCGACGCACAGAAGAAAAAAAAAGGCATCTCCCTACCTACAGGGTCGTACGGTCCGACTCAACAGAGATCCGTATGCTTAGTCTATAATTCGACTAACTATGTCAACTAATATAAGAGCTATCATCTGAACCACATTTTTATTACGGGAGTACGAAGACGGTAAACATTAAAAATATCAAACGAGCGTACAACATGCAGACGAAGAAAAGAAAATTCATAAGAGCAGAAAAAACAAAAGAACAAGCTCCGGACGGATGACTTACTTGTTAATCCGAATGAACGGTGTGAAAGCAATTGATAGCGACAATAGCAACACTCAAAAGCACTTGCAAGGATTCAGACTCAGTAGGATTGCAAAAATTCCCTCTCTAAGTGATGCGCAAATGACGGCGAGACGCTCCTATATATATGAGGCTAATTTAAGAAGCCCAACTGTTGCGCCTCTTCATATTTAATCTCGATCGTCCATCATGATCCATCCAATGGCTGACATTAAACCACTTGGTGAAATGACCAGTTGACCCCAATTGATGCTAAGAAGAACCTCTTCGAGTGATAGATTATTCACTAACAGGGACATCAATGGGCCGATCAAGCCCAACAAGGCCCAGCCCATTTCACACAACTGATACCCAGAATGAGCCTAAGTAGCTCCATCACCCGGAGCCCACCAGCACAGGAGGCGATGTACGGACCCAAAAAATACTACGACAGTATCGAATCATCAGAAGAATCAACTTGATGCCACGGCCAATCTCGTATACAAATACCACTTTTCCTACAGTCGGACACCTTTTGTGTCGAACTGAAAGAAAAGAGGGGGGCGGGGGGGAGAGAGATGGAAAAAGCATCAAGTATTTTTCCATCAAGGACACGGACCACAAGATTTTTTGCTTCTCGAAAAAACAGATTGGACCAACAAAAAGCTCTCTCCACACTTCGGACTATAGTTCCACAACTATCTTTTACAAAGATACTTGGAAACTAGGGGGACTTATGTTGATACAAAACAATGTCCAATCCGTTAAGACGCACTAAGGACGAATCCTAAGGTGAATTAGTACCTTAAGGACTACACTCATGGAACGGCTCGACCATGTGGTCCGACACCACAGGTCCGAAGCTCTATCCTCGTAAGTCCGACCCTCACACACTTAGAGCAACATGACTTTGGTTCAAAGCAGGAGCGGGTCTGAACCCTAGGTCCGACCGGCCTCACCACTAGTCCGTCTCTCACAGTGTACAGGCAACTAAAAGGGCTAACTTAGGATCGTACGACCTACCGGTCAAACGTCTCAGATCACTTAAAACCAAGTGTTAAGGTTGAGCAAACAGCGTGATCTGACCCGGACTAAGCACTTGCCTAAAGGTCCAGTCGCGGCACTGAAATACAAATGTAGCCCTCAAAGGCCCAGATTAGTGAATGGACTCAACCTACCTAATGGGCCTTGGGTCCATTAAGGCATTGGTGGCTCATTGTGAAGCCTACACTTGGCACAATCTTGTGGATACCTCACATTTAAGAGACAAACCTATAAATATGGCACATGCTACAGTAAGTCATCATTCCCGATAATCACACTTTTACAGAGTAGACTCTCAATCTCTCTCAAGTAAAGTCTTTATCCGGTTTGACCCTAAGAAAACCGGATTAACCGTTCTAACCCCCAACCACCCCCCCCCCCCCCACACACACACACACACTAGCTAGCCTTTGTGCAGGTCCTTAGCGAAGATCTTGTTCGGATCCGATCCAGGGCTTCGACGGGCAGACTTGGACGATTTGTTGGGTTAGGAAGGCGACTTAGCAAGCACTTAGTAGGTGTTTGGGATTCATCCTCAACAAATATATCGTAAATTACAAGAATAATCGGTTCAATTACCTCTAGTAATAGGAGGTAATTGCCTTGGAAAAGTTCTAGGTTGAGAGCAAAGTTGAAAATAAGATAAAAATAATGAGAATAGAGTTTAGAAACTAAAACAGGCGCCCAGAAATGCAGACTTGGCGTACGCCAAGTCTGCCATAACTAAGCGTCATGACGACTTCTGTGGCGCTTAGCGTCGCCATGAAGCTAAGGCGTCCCAAGTGACTTACGCTTGGCGTCATGAAGTGCCCTGGTGGACTTGTCTCCGCGTTTTGACTCCGAATTCAGTATATTTGGCCTTCCCGCTCAGTTTCCGGCATCCGTTTGAGACATGGGAACTTCGTACTCCTGTAAATGCATATAAAATACACCATTTTGCCTCCAAATATTGCGGTTTAGCCAAATACCTACAAAACACACAAATAACAAAACAAGTAAAAATACTCTGACAAAACTAGTAAAAACTATACTTGAGAACGATAATAAGACGGTAAAAATGACCAAATGAGACGGTGTAAAACCTACTCATCAATGGCACTGAAAGAGTTTGTTATGACCAAAGTCCAAGGGTTAGAAATTAACCTAGACTATGTGTCTTTCAGCAACCACTTTGGGTTACCTACCCAAGGTGATGACTATGAGATAGATGTCAATGACAAAGTCATGAGAACTGGAGTTGAAAACCTCTACGCAGATGTTTGTGATCTTGATGCAGCTGGTGCTCCAACTGAGTTTATACTTGCCACCATTAGAAGGAGTCACCTTGTGGAACAATGGAATATGATGGCACACAAACTCCATAGGTGCTTTGATTCAAATCAAGGAGGAGCTGACCAAATCAGCATGGGAAGATGGTTGGCTATGCTCTTACTCAGCAAGCATGACGAAAGGCTGGAAAACCCCCTCAACTGGGGAAAGTACGCCTTCATGAAGTTTGTTGACAAACTTCAAGGCTTTGAGCCCATAATTGTCAAATGAGTGGTTAAATCCAAGACTCCAGTTAGCTTTGGATTGAAGATATGCTACATACTAGAGAAGCTTGGCTTGGAACTCAGAGAGAAGGCCGACATCTCCAACAACAACCTACTCAGACACTATGAGTTTAATAATCAGGAAAAGAAGGTTGCTAAGCCAAAATAGGCAAAGAAAAGTAACAGGAAGAGGAAAGTGGAGGAGCCATCTGAGGTCCTAGTTGCGACCACTAAGAAAGCTAGGTCTTCCAAGAAGAAGAGGACAACTGCCAAGAAGGATACTCCCACTGTGGAGGTGAACTCTCAGATATTCGTCCCTAGTGTTGAAGATACCACTCACGTTAATGCATCCTTAGCATTAACTGAATTAAGTGGTGAAAGACCATTGCAACTCTGTGCTGGACAAGCATGGATTGTTGATAATTCAGTCCCAACTCTTGATGATGAGTTAGGTGAAGTTAATTAAGGGGGAAACTTTAAACCCTATGGTTGTTGAACAAACAACCACATCAAAGAAAATGTCACTGCAACAAATCCAGGATGCTTTGATGAAGGATGAGGTGATACTGGATGACACCAACAAGCTGAGAATCTGGAAAGGACCCTTTCTGACAACCACTCTCTTTCCAGATCTCGTTCACCACAACAACCATGCCACGAGAAACCCAGACTTCTAGTCAACTGAGGGAAGAGTACTTTGGCACCGACTTGTTAGACGTACGGGTTGTGAGTGAACTCCCAACACACGTTGCTGAAGAAAACCCTGCAAATGCACATGTGCTCCAACTCTCCACTAAGAGGGATCAAACTGAGGTTGCGACATAGGCAGATCAAATAGAACCGACAACTGAGCCAAAGACTCAGGAAGGGTCTGAAATACCTCAAACTTCAAACGAAGAAATGGTCGCTGAGAGGCAAGACCAAGACATGGGAAGTCTACAAGTCCCAAATACCATTTAGCTTGACATTGTTCAGGTTACTGACTGGTGTAAATCTTACCTTGTAATTTTCTATGTTATAATTGCCTTAAATGCTTAACTCTTTACATTGTTGACAAATACACCATACAACATTTATATGAAAACATAAACAATTCGCACTAGAACATCACCAATCGAGAGACAAAAAGCACATTATCGGAGCCTTAGTCACATTGAACATCACCAATAACCTTTTTATATCGGATCCAAAAATAACACCCCACGACCCGAATCTTAAAACCCAACCCGCGACTAGATCCGTAAAATTGAGCCAAATTAAAAATAGAATGACTTTTTGAACTCTCATTGTTCTGTGGACTTTTTTTTTTAAGTATTAGAGTAAATTTCATTTCAATTTGAAGCCCTTGAGTTTTATAAGGTGAGGGCAACGGCCCATAAACGAGCGAGCCCGCCCATTAGAGTTGCAATAAAGTAGAAGCCAGGTTTCCGATAAATCGACTAGAGAGAGAGAGAGAGAGAGAGAAACTGAAGAGCGATGGGTAGCAGTAGTGATGATGAAGAAAAACGGCACGGTGAATCTGGATGCGAGATTGGACAGGAGAAGAAACATGAGTCTGCTGATCCATCGGAGAAGAAGGGGTCTGAATCTGATACCGATGAATCCTCTATTAGCGATACATCGTCGGAGGAGGAGGAGGAGGAGTCTAATAATAGAAATTCAGATGAAGAATGGGAGGACTATTTTGGATATATCGATGAATCCGAGGGTGAAGATGTTTTCAATACTCGCCGTGACCCTTTCAAGAATGCCATTGACGATGATGATGATGTTGCCCTCGACGTCATCTTGACTGAAATTCGTGGTACTCACTCAACTTTATTTCTTCTCTCTCTGTTAATTTAATTAATTAATTAATTAATTACTGGATTTATGGATTATCCCTCTATTTTTCTTCCTTCCAATTCACCGACCGCCAATTATCATCCTTAATTAATTAATTACCCTAAACATTTACATACATAATAATTTCATTAGCTGCTGCTGCTGCTGCTTTTATGTTTTTGTTTGAAAATTAGTAGTTCTTTATTCAATCACGCAAAATATCGCATGTTTCTGGGAGAGTATCAACTTCCCTAGTTGTACCCTATATAAGTTCTTTATACAAGCATGCACTAAGTTACTTTTTGCCGAAACTGAAAACTAGCTAGCCTAGCCAGATCTGCTGATAGGTTAGGTTAGCCTCTCGGTAGATCACTTGGATTTTCACATCCACAAAATTTGAGAGCACCTGTTTCATATCTGCAAACACATCTAAACACGTAAACTGAATCGGTACGAATCACAAGGTGTGAAATATTTAAAACCTTTGCATATAGTAAACAAGTACGAATAGCCCAGAGTTTAGCTGTATTATTATCTGTGACCCCAATGTAGCTTGATATAGCCTTAATAAAATCCCCTGGCGGACTTAGGAAAAGGCATCAAATACCACTGTGCCTCGGAGAACCTAAAGATGATCCGTCTGTGTTAGCACTCACATACTCATCAGGAGGAGCTTCCCATGGACAAATGACAGATAATTTTACAGACGACTTGACAGGAGGAGTTGTTGAAAGTAACAACTGATGAGTACGATGAATAATACTAACTGGGTCGATGGATTAGTCTCTAAAGATCCTCTGATTTCGCTCATTCCACATTATCCAACAACCCGTAATGATAGCCAGTTGGACTGGAGAATTCTGTGGAAAAGTGAAAAATAATTGTGCGCAGCTGGTCATACCTGCCAACCAGTGAGGTGGGAATATGGCTTGTCGAACAACACAAAAACAAGGACAATCCTAGAACAGGTGGTTGATGGACTCTTCAAGGGAATGGCAAAGTGATCAGAAAGGGTCCGGAAGCAGGAAATAAGCTGTCCAGAAGCCTAAGATTTCAAACTGCAGTCACTTAAAATATGATCAGAGACCCGAAGATGGAGCACGACTTGATAAAATCTTCTTTTGGCGGGGCAGGATTTACTAGTTTAACAAATCTGATGTGTGCCTTGCTAGCTGCTGTGTTCTTCTGCTGCTTCTTGTAATAGTACTTCATATAATAGCAGTGCAGTAGTAATTAATATATAATACTACTAATTATTTACTTGTTTGAATTGTAGAGACATTTCCTGAAGATTATGTTGAGGATACAGTTGCCGATACTTATTTTGTTGCTTATATGCCCCCTATTCTCTATGCTTGTTCACATGGCAGCATCAAATGTGTTCAGGTACTTCTCTATTTCTTTTTTCTTTTTGCATCTCTATCAAATATTATTATTATTATTATTATTATTATTATTATTATTATTATTATTATTATTATTTTATTAATAAGCTGTCAGATTATTCATGGTTGATATTATGTCTTTGTATCTAGACTCTCCTAAAACATGGAGCTTTTACCGGTGTAGGAAAAGGATATCCAAGTCCACTACATATGGCCGTTGCTAACGGTGAGTTTACCATACATGATCTACCACATCTTTACTTCACCTACTCAACAAATTCTGCTGCCTAAACTATACAATTATAGATTGAGACAGACAGTTACTATAAATAATAATTTGCTTGATTGATTGATTTCAGACCTTAAGAGTATACTAACAATCAACTCATATTATTTGGTGTTTTTCTTCTTCCTGAAATGAAATGCAGACCAAGTTGATATTGTGGAAGTTCTCCTTGAACATGCTAGGGATGAAGGTCAATTGTCTCAAAGGCTGGATGGTTTTTATGATATGTTTGGTTATGTAGGAACGGTGAGATATATAGTAATCTGCTGGTTAATTATTTAGCTGCCTGCTTTGCTTGTATATTATCATATGATTACTCCTTAAATTAACGAACGTGTCCAATTTTCTACATGTATATTTCAGCCTCTTGACTATGCTAATCGGAAGCGAAACTCTTACATTGCCAAGATGTTGGTCGATGCTGCCAAAGTTGCTGCCAACGATGCTGCCAAAGTTGCTGCCAACGATGCTGCCAAAGTTGCTGCCAACGATGCCAACTCGACAATAAAGCCGAAGCTGGACAGTTAACCAACTGAATGGTTCAGTTTGGTTGGTATGCTACTTAGGATCAGTCAAGTTAATGTTTTGTTTTTTTGTGTGTTATCAAACCTGCAAGGACTTGTGTTTATTTCACAACTTCAATTTTCATTACTACTGAATAATTGTATTAGCATGGATCATTTTATCACCTACTTATAATTTGTAAGTTTTCTTGTCACTGTTAAATTATTTTGGTCTCGATGCGATAATTAAATATCACACCTGGGGTTCCATAATTTGTGCTCTAGGTCAGTGTAACTGCCCCCAGGAAGTGAATTGAGTGATTCATCTCAACAAATTATTATGTCTTGCCCAGTGTGGGTAAATATCAAAACTGATGTGTGAGGCAGCGAGTAAATAGTATAAAGCCACCCCTTATTCCTCTTTTTTTTTTTTTTAAGCTAAAAGAGAGATACTAATAATAAGATAGTTAACGTCGTAATATTGGTTACCCCATCGTCCAGTATGTCACGACTTTTAAGAAGTCGAGCCAGCAGTTAACGAGTATTGATCCGAGGATCCAGAACCAAGACCAAAGGGGGGAGATACAGCCACTAATTGAATTCGTAATTTTCCCCAATGGCAACGTTAATTAACCTACTACTAGAGATCTCTATCTAAAATATATTCATCCATGAAGGGAAATTATGGGGGTTTATAGGAACCCATGAACAAAAGGAGGAAATCAAGTTTCCACTTTACAAGAAAAGGAGATCTAAGGAGATCTAAAGCTAATACAAGCTGGATGATATACAAAGGCCAAGCCAAAAGTCCAACTTCTTGTTTCACACATTCTTCTTTTCTGGTGTGCTGATTCAAGATTATCCACATTCATCCCTTATTCCTCTTGTTTCTCACTTGGTATTGGTTAAGTTTATCCAATTTCTCGCAAATATGTTCCGGCAACCAGCTTCATTGCATATCATAAATTGGGACTGCTGTTGTGACTGCCTGGATTAGAGTGGATCTGCCAGCAGTCGAAAGAATTTTTTTCTTCCATCCTGCGAATCTCGAAGTGACTTTATCAATCAACTTGTCGGACTCTGCTCGACTCATTCTGCCATGGCGTAAATAAACTCCCAAATATTTCCCAAGGTTGGGAGTTTGGCTAAAACCCAGAATAGATGTAATTGTTCTTTTCAATTCAGCACCTCCTGTTTTCGAAAAAAAGACCTTCGATTTTGAGAGATTCAAGTTCAGGCCCGAATGTCCACAGAATATAGATCAATCACCTTTTTAATTACTCGAGCAGTTGCAGTTGTGGCTTTGCTCATGAGTATCAAATTGTCCGCAAAGAATAAGTGTGAAAATGATGGTCCATTTCTACAAGGTTTAATTGGATTCCATCGTTTTTGTTCCAGCTTTTCTTGAATCATATACGAGTGCCTTTCAATGCATAAAACGAAGAGATATGGAGATATTGGGTCTCCCTGTCGTAACCCACAAGTATGTGTTATTGGTTCAAGAGGCACACCATTCCATAAAATCCGAGACATAGCATTCCGCACACAAAACATAATAAGGCGGATCAAGTTATTAGGGAAATTGAACGCAGCTAGTGTGTCTTCCAAGAACCGCCAACTAACACGATCATAAGCCTTTTCCAAGTCTAGCTTCATAACCATACACCCAACCTTATTCTTCTTCTTTGTCCGTAGAGAATGAAGAATTTATTGCATTACAAGAACATTATCTTGCGTGCTACGACCACTAATAAAGCTAGATTGACATAAAGAGATCAAATCCGGCATAAGATGCTTCAACCGTATCGTTATGTACTTTGTAATAAACTTATAAAGAACGTTGCATAGAGATATAGGCCGAAATTCTGAAATGATTCTCGAATTTGTTACCTTTGGAATAAGACACACAAAGGCTTCACACATACTTATTTCGAAAGATCCAGAGGAGAACGCTTGTTGTGCAAACCGAATCACCGATGGACCAACCACATCCCAACAATCTTGATAGAAAAAACCTTGTAATCCATCCGGCCCCGGTGCCTTGGTTGGATGAGTAGCCCAAACAGCCTCCTTAATTTCTTTGGCTGTTAGTTGGGTTGCCAAGCCTGCTTTTCAGTTTCCGTTAGTTGGGCCTGCAAGGAGGAAACTCCAAGTCTTGGACCAGTCTGTCCCGAATGACCAACTGCAGGAGAAAAAATATTTGCAAAATGTTCTCTGCCATGTATTTGTAATTGTTCCTGATCCTCAATCCAATCTCCATTTACCTTGAGCATTAAAATTCTATTAATTCTCCATCTTGCTAAGGTTGATGGTGAAAGAATTTAGTATTGGATTCTCCTTCCATGATCCACTTGATTCGAGATTTTTGAAACCAGAACATCTCTTCTTGTTTAAGAGCCATATTATAATCTCGAATCAATTCTTTTTCCAAGTTCACAAGAAAGGAACTGTGATACTGACCCAATGCACGTTGTATTCCTTCTAAACGTCCCAACAGCTTGCGTTTTCTGTGGAAAATATTTCCAAACTTATTTTTGTTCCATGGCACAATCAACTCGGGTACCTGTGCAATTGTTGTAACCACTTGCGAGTTTTGCTTCCAAATATCTTCGATGATTCCTTTGCATTCTCCATTCATAAGCCATGCCTTCTCAAAACGGAACGGCCTTGCTTTCTTTTTATCATCCAACCCGTAGCAACAAGTAAGGACAGGAAGATCATCCGTGTAAGTTCTTGGTAGATGAAGTACTGCATTGTTTGGAAAAAGCTTGCACCAAGCTTCATTAGCTAAAGCTCTATCAATTCTCTCCTTTATATTTGCAGCCCCATCTCTCTTATTGTCCCAGGTGTATTTAGGTCCCTGAAATCCTAAATCACTAAGCTCACATCTTTCGATCCAATGATTAAAAGCTTGGCATCGCCGCACCGAAGCCACGTTACCTCCCAGCTTTTCATGAGTAAACTGAATCTCGTTAAAATCTCCCGTAACTAGCCAAGGGGTGTCCATGTTCTTCGCAAAATCCTCTAGCTTATTAAAGATTCGAGCTTTGTCTTCTTTTTTAGGTTGTGCATAAACACTAGTTACTGCCTAACTAGGTAAATCACGTCGGTTTATTAACGCATGAATGGCTTGATCATCCATATGTAGGAGTTCGACGTCCGTATCTACAAAATTCCATAACATCCAAATTCCACCCATCATCCCATTTGTCGGAGCTCTCAGCCAATCAGAAAACCCCAGGGTTGGAAGAATTATATCTGCGTGAGCAGGGAATACTCTAGTCTCTATAACATAGACAACATGCGGATGATGTTCTCCAACAATTTCTCGAAAATTTGTGGCAAAATCTTGGTTGCCAGCCCCCTGACAATTCCACGTAGGGATCTTCATCGGTAAACCAAATATGTTATATGGGTGGACGGGACTAACAATCGTGCCCCCCCCATAATACAATCAACTGAATTAGAAGGTTCATCAATTGACTCTTCCTCCTCCTCTAATATCACTCGTAGCCAAAACTGCCGCAAGTTGTCCATCCGTACTCGATAATGAGCCTCCACTAGAAGTTGCCAATACATTGCTGGGATTTCTAGAACATGAATCAGTTCCTGCCAAGGATCCATTAGTGTGATCGAAGTAGTTCAGTTCATTACTTCTCTCCTGATTTCGATCTCCGATTCCGGTTCCATCTCTTCGTCCTGAAGATCGAGTAGTGGTAATTGCAGAACCATCCCCTATGGTCCCCAGTGCAGACCATGGTCCCATGGTTGATCCATCTTTGTTGCTTTGTGTCTCTAAGTCCACATTTTCTGTATCTTCTAAAATTGAGAAAGAATTTCCCGTGACTGTAGAAGATTCACAATTCTGTTTTCCAGAATTAAATGTATAAATCTCGCCATTTAAGTTGGCAGATTTTGTGGAATTCAATTTTCTTAAGGATTCTAATTCCTTTCTGGAGTCTCTTTTAAGAATCTGTTTTGGCAATATCTTATTGCCAACTTTAGTTTGTCTTCCATTGAGGGCCTGATTAGCATCTGAATCCGAAATAATCTGCTTTACTTTGTTACGTCCCGAAATTTCCGCCACACTAGCGTTTGCCCTAGCAGTTGGATGATGAGCCGCCTCTTTAGGTTTTTCCCCAGCACGGGCTTTACCTTTCGGGCCCGGTTTCCCATCATTACTCTGTTTCTGCAACCATTCCGGCACCGGTTTCTTTTTTCGGACAACCGTCATCCATTCCCCATATTCCTTAGCCATTCAACAGTGGCATTCCCATTATCAGGCTCACCCTCGACCGCGAGCTCTCAGTTGGTACCTTATTCTGCTGTTTAGCCACCTTTTGCTTATCACAATCACTAGTTTGATGACCTGCGCTTCCACAAGTGTAGCAGACTGAAGGTCTGGTAAATCGTTCCATTAACGCAAATACCAAGCTCAAGAGGAACATCCAGTCTGATTTGGACACAGAATCTTGCAAACTTCCCACAAGTTGCATTAAACGTGTTGCCGTCAATTTTGATCGGATCTCCTACACAATTTGCTAGAGTTTGTATGATCGATTCCTGAAAGAGTTCCCCATCAGAATCTTTTCACGCTTGTGAAGAAGCTGTTTTTGTATCTAAAATGATAAAATAAGCTGTATTGTTCTGTTTTTCTGTATTGTTCTGTTTTTCTTGGGAAAATCTCTTCGTCAGATCGAATAGTTTGTATCTGTTCCGTGTTTGGGTTACTGAATCTACTGTTTCTTTATTTGTAATAGAGTAAATTTCATTTCAATTTGAAGCCCTTGAGTTTTATAAGGTGAGGGCAACGGCCCATAAACGAGCGAGCCCGCCCATTAGAGTTGCAATAAAGTAGAAGCCAGGTTTCCGATAAATCGACGAGAGAGAGAGAGAGAGAGAGAAACTGAAGAGCGATGGGTAGCAGTAGTGATGATGAAGAAAAAACGCACGGTGGATCTGGATGCGAGATTGGACAGGAGAAGAAACATGAGTCTGCTGATCCATCGGGGAAGAAGGGGTCTGAATCTGATACCGATGAATCCTCTATTAGCGATACATCGTCGGAGGAGGAGGAGGAGGAGGAGTCTAATAATAGAAATTCAGATGAAGAATGGGAGGACTATTTTGGATATATCGATGAATCCGAGGGTGAAAATGAATTCAATACTCGCCGTGACCCTTTCAAGAATGCCATTGACGATGATGATGATGTTGCCCTCGACGTCATCTTGACTGAAATTCGTGGTACTCACTCAACTTTATTTCTTCTCTCTCTGTTAATTTAATTAATTAATTAATTAATTACTGGATTTATGGATTATCCCTCTATTTTTCTTCCTTCCAATTCACCGACCGCCAATTATCATCCTTAATTAATTAATTACCCTAAACATTTACATACATAATAATTTCATTAGCTGCTGCTGCTGCTGCTTTTATGTTTTTGTTTGAAAATTAGTAGTTCTTTATTCAATCACGCAAAATATCGCATGTTTCTGGGAGAGTATCAACTTCAGTTGTACCCTATATAAGTTCTTTATACAAGCATGCACTAAGTTACTTTTTGCCTAGCCAGATCTGCTGATAGGTTAGGTTAGCCTCTCGGTAGATCACTTGGATTTTCACATCCACAAAATTTGAGAGCAGCTGTTTCATATCTGCAAACACATCTAAACACGTAAACTGAATCGGTACGAATCACAAGGTGTGAAATATTTAAAACCTTTGCATCTAGTAAACAAGTACGAATAGCCCAGAGTTTAGCTGTATTATTATCTGTGACCCCAATGTAGCTTGATATAGCCTTAATAAAAGGCATCAAATACCACTGTGCCTCGGAGAACCTAAAGATGATCCGTCTGTGTTAGCACTCACATACTCATCAGGAGGAGCTTCCCATGGACAAATGACAGATAATTCTACAGACGACTTGACAGGAGGAGTTGTTGAAAGTAACAACTGATGAGTACGATGAATAATACTAACTGGGTCGATGGATTAGTCTCTAAAGATCCTCTGATTTCGCTCATTCCACATTATCCAACAACCCGTAATGATAGCCAGTTGGGCTGGAGAATTCTGTGGAAAAGTGAAAAATAATTGTGCGCAGCTGGTCATACCTGCCAACCAGTGAGGTGGGAATATGGCTTGTCGAACAACACAAAAACAAGGACAATCCTAGAACAGGTGGTTGATGGACTCTTCAAGGGAATGGCAAAGTGATCAGAAAGGGTCCGGAAGCAGGAAATAAGCTGTCCAGAAGCCTAAGATTTCAAACTGCAGTCACTTAAAATATGATCAGAGACCCGAAGATGGAGCACGACTTGATAAAATCTTCTTTTGGCGGGGCAGGATTTACTAGTTTAACAAATCTGATGTGTGCCTTGCTAGCTGCTGTGTTCTTCTGCTGCTTCTTGTAATAGTACTTCATATAATAGCAGTGCAGTAGTAATTAATATATAATACTACTAATTATTTACTTGTTTGAATTGTAGAGGCATTTCCTGAAGATTATGTTGAGGATACAGTTGCCGATACTTATTTTGTTACTGGTATGCCCCCTATTCTCTATGCTTGTTCACATGGCAGCATCAAATGTGTTCAGGTACTTCTCTATTTCTTTTTTCTTCTTGCATCTCTATCAAATATTATTATTATTATTATTATTATTATTATTATTATTATTATTATTTTATTATTAATAAGCTGTCAGATTATTCATGGTTGATATTATGTCTTTGTATCTAGACTCTCCTAAAACATGGAGCTTTTACCGGTGTAGGAAAAGGATATCCAAGTCCACTACATATGGCCGTTGCTAACAGTGAGTTTACCATACATGATCTACCACATCTTTACTTCACCTACTCAACAAATTCTGCTGCCTAAACTATACAATTATAGATTGAGACAGACAGTTACTATAAATAATAATTTGCTTGATTGATTGATTTCAGACCTTAAGAGTATACTAACAATCAACTAATATTATTTGGTGTTTTTCTTCTCCCTGAAATGAAATGCAGACCAAGTTGATATTGTGGAAGTTCTCCTTGAACATGCTAGGGATGAAGGTCAATTGTCTCAAAGGCTGGATGGTTTTTATGATATGTTTGGTTATGTAGGAACGGTGAGATATATTGTAATCTGCTGGTTAATTATTTAGCTGCCTGCTTTGCTTGTATATTATCATATGATTACTCCTTAAATTAACGAACGTGTCCAATTTTCTACATGTATATTTCAGCCTCTTGACTATGCTAATCAGAAGCGAAACTCTTACATTGCCAAGATGTTGGTCGATGCTGCCAACTATGCTGCCAACGATGCTGCCAAAGTTGCTGCCAACGATGCTGCCAAAGTTGCTGCCAACGATGCTGCCAACGATGCTGCCAAAGTTGCTTCCAACGATGCTGCCAAAGTTGCTGCCAACGATGCCAACTCGACAATAAAGCCGAAGCTGGACAGTTAACCAACTGAATGGTTCAGTTTGGCTGGTATTCTACTTAGGATCAGTCAAGTTAATGTTTTGTTTTTTTGTGTGTTATCAAACCTGCAAGGACTTGTGTTTATTTCACAACTTCAATTTTCATTACTACTGAATAATTGTATTAGCATGGATCATCTTATCACCTACTTATAATTTGTAAGTTTTCTTGTCACTGTTAAATTATTTTGGTCTCGATGCGATAATTAAATATCACACCTGGGGTTCCATAATTTGTGCTCTAGGTCAGTGTAACTGCCCCCAGGAAGTGAATTGAGTGATTCATCTCAACAAATTATTATGTCTTGCCCAGTGTGGGTAAATATCAAAACTGATGTGTGAGGCAGCGAGTAAATAGTATAAAGCCACCCCTTATTCCTCCTTTTTTTTTTTTTTTTAAGCTAAAAGAGAGATACTAATAATAAGATAGTTAACGTCGTAATATTTAATTCTATCGTCTAAAGTATGTCATTTTTAAGTCGAGCCAAAGAAGTTAATCTAGTATTGATCCGAGGATCCAGAACCAAGACCAAAGGGGGGGAGATATAGCCACTAATTGAATTCGTAATTTTCCCCAATGGCAACGTTAATTAACCTACTACTAGAGATCTCTATCTAAACTATATTCATCCACGAAGGGAAATCATGGGGGTTTATAGGAACCCATGAACAAAAGGAGGAAATCAAGTTTCCACTTTACAAGAAAAGGAGATCTAAAGCTAATACAAGCTGGATGATATACAAAGGCCAAGCCAAAAGTCCAACTTCTTGTTTCACACATTCTTCTTTTCTGGTGTGCTGCTTCAAGATTATCCACATTCATCCCTTATTCCTCTTGTTTCTCACTTGGTATTGATTTATTGATGTACTGTGCTACCCGTTGATGAATAAGTTTCTGTATTGATTATGCATCTTATCATCTTAGCTTTTTTATAGTTGTGGTGGTGGTCCTTATTTTGATGTGTTTCAATAATAACACATTAATTTCAACATCTAACATATGAATAGGGTTGCGCAACGGACGGATACGAATCGATCCGCATCCCTTTGACCGGATACGGATATCCGGTCAAACGGATGAAGAAAAGGTCCATCCGTTATCCGATCCGTTCAGAACGGATCGGATACGGATAAATCCGTCGGATATCCGGTATTCGAAAATATAATTTTTAAAAAAAATTCAACATTATTAGACTATAAAATGACGAAAAAACGAAGAACACCAAACAACATAGGTTCGAAACTTCGAATAATCGAATTACATAACAAAAGTTCAAAAACAAACCTACGCGATTCAAATATCCATATTCCATACTCCATAGTACCATAAATCCATAATACATTACACATGATTCAAATGTCCAAATTAAATGGGTGTCGACTGGAGCTGAGAACGGAGAGGAGATGGCGATGTGGTGGCTGCCGGTGAGCTGAGACGGAGAGGAGAGGAACGGAGAGGAGATGGCGATGTGGTGGTTGCCGGTGAGCTGAGACGGACAGGAGAGGAACTGAGAGGAGATGGCGATGTGGTGGCTGCCGGTGAGCTGAGACGGAGAGGAGAGGAACAAAGATGGAGATGGCGATCGATCAGATCTAGATCTGATTAGTGGCGAATGAAATTAAAAAGAAAGCTTGAAAGGGTATATAATTATATAAGTAATAACCTAATAAAAAAATTAAAAAAACAAATGGATAAAACGGATGTCCGCGGATATCCGGCGAATTTATCCGTTTTATCCATTTTTCACGGATAGAAAAAAACCGTATCCGTTATCCGATCCGTTAGCTAACGGATCGGATCAATCCGATCCGTAAAAGCGGATAAACGGACCGGATCCGGATCATATGAGCAGCCCTACATATGAACAAAGATAATACTCCCCCCGTCCCGCATAACTTCATACATTTGTCATTTTTAGCCGTCCCACAGAAATTCATACATTACTAAAAAATGAAGCTACCCCACATCCAACAAATAATAAACAATCTCAACTTTACTCAACAAATAATAAACGAGCAATAGTTATATGCGTACAAAATGTTTCATTTCTATTTTTAGAAGTCTTTGCTGTGGGAATTGTTACACCTACTTAGCCCAACACTCCATTCGGAGAGTATAAAAGGACATGTCAGGTTTCCACCCAAACGCTCGAATAATAGATTGTAGCATATTATATAAAATATTTTTGAGAATAAAATACTTAATTCTCATTCTCCCAACTTCAAGTTGGTGAGATATATTTGATCATTCGTATATTTCTATCAACTTGAGGTTGATGAGTTATATTTTATGCTTGCTTCTGGTGAAGCTTTGATGCATGTATAAACAAGTAAAATGTTGCATTCACTTCAAGGAATGAGAATAATCAATTTTTAGAAATTGATCATGATTTTGCAACTAAAATTTTAAAACTTTATTATTTCTCCAAGCACATCTTGCAGTTTGACCATAGATGTATTTGAGTATAGATCAAATAATGGTGGTTCATTTTCAATATACCAAATTGACATTAACTCATTTTGCAACCCTCTAATTTTTTTCAAGTATCTCCAATCACTTTTGGGAAAGGAGATTCATAAATTGTATATGTTATTTATTGTACAAGATGAGACGAGACCAAACATTGTTCTTGTGAGCTAGGGGTATATCTTTACCAATGAATTTTAAATTTATAGTGGTCTTCAAGATTCATTATTATGCACACGATTGCTACTTCGGGAGCAATGATAAGAATAAATATTGGCAAGATAAATAATGTCAATTCTAATTACACATATACAAGAACATCAGTCTGTATTCCAGGTCTCTTATTAATACACGTATTTTCTAATACTTTACGGTGAAAAACTAAACCAAAAAAAAAAAAGGTTATTTACAGTGAAGAAATACATTTATGCGTAAAAGTTTGCAGAGAGAGTACGGATAGAAGAAAACTGTTTCACTGGTTCAGTACGAAATTTGAACGGATATGGAGATAATCCAAGCAAGACGATTTCAACCATCGCTCAACTCTCAGTTCTCGCGTTTTCCAGCTTCGCGCCAATTCAATACTTGTAACTTGCCTAATTCAATTTTTCCTGCAAAACCTATAGCTTCATCTCGCACCAAGCTCGTTTCTACTCGCGCTACCAATTCAGGTGAATTAACCGTGTTTGATTCATGGCAAATCATTCGTTGCTTTACTCTTGTTTGATTTATCCTGGATTTTTTAAATTTTCGCAATGGTAGCTAGCTAGCTTACAATTAGTCTGGTGATTGAATCGAATTCATTATTCCATTGTGTGGATTCCGTGTAGTTTGTTTCAAAGTAAATAAATGATTTTATAGTTTTACTGGAGGTTGATTTATGGTCTTACTATGGTGTTGCTATTCTCTGTTAGAGACTTAGAGCCCATTAGATAAGAGATTATAGTCGTTCGTGATACTGATAAGAGATTATATGTTTCGAATTTGTTAGATTCTGTGGCAACCAAGGCTGTTGGAGTTGATCAGCTATTGGCAATCAAAGTGAGTTTGAAATTTAGAAAAAACTAATCCATTCCAATTTGAGGAGAACTAATTTTAACTCTTCAGTTTATTCCAGAAGAACGCGTCCGAGATAGATTTGAAGGGAACTTCGATATTTTTTGTTGGTAAGATCTTGTTTTTGATAGATTTAGAGCTCACCTAGTTCATTGGTCGATAGATTTGAAGGGAACTTAGATATTGACATAATCTGTGCTTGCTAAAGGGATGCAGAGCTCCTATAAGTCAAGCTTGGCGAGAACTCTTGCGGAAGCATTAAGATACTATTACTTTGATAGGTAATATATACTATGTAACCTGTAATGAACTGTTGTATGTTATGGTGTATTGATGTTAATAAGTGCACCTTACACCTCAGTGATAGTCTGGTGGAGGAAGCTGCTGGAGGGAGAACGAATGTTCTATCGATCATAGAGAAAGATGAGGAGGGATATCGTACTTCAGAGGTGACTTGTTTTTTGTAACCTGGTTTCATGTTATGTCTTGATACTCGTTTTATGGTTGATCGAGTGATTAGGGTATTATGTTGCAGACGGAGGTTTTGAAGCAGCTATCATCCATGGGACGGCTAGTTGTTTGTGCTGGAAATGGAGCTGTTAAAAGTTCAACGAATTTGTATGATCAATGATATCTTCAGGCTATTGTTTTTTCACTTGTGATGAATACTGTATTATCTGCTGCTTGTGATGACAAATGGTGCGCATCTCTTTCCAGGGCATTATTGAGACATGGAATTACGATATGGGTTGACGTGCCGATAGACGTTGTGGCTAGAGAGATAATGGAAGATAAAATTCAACTTTCTGCTTCTGATGCATCACAATGTGAATCTTCCTCGGAGGTCCATATATTGCTCGTTTTTGTATATGCATAACATTCATTGAGATGCATCATGAATTCATGATATTTACCGATTGGTTTTGAAATGAATTGATTGCAGGTTCTAGATCAATTGACTAAGGTGTATCTTAATGCACGAGATGGATACTCGACAGCTGATGTGACTATTTCAATCCAAAGTATGTCTGTTTGTTTATCTTTTCCCCCATGTACAGGCATTCTCCTTCTCTATTTTGACTGATAATTTCCTCTGTCTTTCTCGCTTTTATGGGGGACAGAAGTAGCTTCTAAGCTGGGTTATGATGAACTAGATGCCGTGACCACTGAAGATCTGTGTTTGGAGGTATATTCGTAAAGATACCTGTTAATAAGGCAGCATATTGATGTATTCTCGCCATCCAAAATTTAATGGTATATATTGGTCTATAGGTTCTTACGGAGATAGAAAAGCTCGTGAGAGTGAAGAAAATGATGGAAGAGGCAGCCAGGCCATTTTAGCTAGCCACAAAGCACACCGGCTCCAACATACTTGCAGGAGAATCAAGCACCCAAATCGAATGCTTATCGAAGAAACTGGAGTATGTAGATCAACACTTACTTATTTTCTTCTATGTTGTTATTAGAATTAAGTTGCTGGATCTATTAACGAATGTAAGCAGTCAGCGACTCCAAAAACTGCTGTGAGTACAACTATAACGGTCTAATGAAAGTGAATTTATCCATCGTAGACTCAATCTTCAAACTAACCAAACACATTAGCTCTCTATTTTTATTTTTTCCCCTCTTCTATACATCGTGAGTGATGGCATAGAACTAAAGTCTGGTGGTAGTAGAGAAGTGAGATAGTTGCGGTTAGCATTTTAATCTCGGCATTAGGTCTATGAATTGGTGATCCTGTACATTACATAGGCCCTTAATTCTTCCACAGTTCCGGGATGGGATTTATTCGATACTGGGTGAGGGGACTAGACGCGAACACCATGGGGCCCACATGGATGTCGGGGTTTATTCGATGCTTGGGAGGGCACTAGAAACAAACGCAGTGGGCCCCACATGGATGTTGTGTGCATTGCATTCACCCTTATCATATGGATGAGCATGACATTGAAGCTAGTATTCAATGAAGTAGTGTTACACAAAGAAGGCAAATTGGTAGTACTGCCAGTTCAAAAGAAGTGCATCCTGGTACATTCCAGTTGAGGAAAGCATGCACATTTACCAAGAATCACACAAGAAAGAAATATTGATGATATCAGAATCATCATATGAGATATTCATTCATTCATATGATTTTGTGATGTAAGGTATGATCAATTTTAGGGTATCTTTGTTTGTGCTTTAAGGAAGCTGAGATTGATTTGGGCATGTCAATCAATTTTATTGGATTAATTGTTTGTAACTAGGCTAGCTAGGTAGCTACAACTAGTCACATGTTGTCCTGGTGTTTACGTGTGTGTTTTGTAAAATTGCCATTTTAGTGATCCAATGAGTACACCTCAGTTTGTGACAATGTGATATGGAATTTATAACACTTATAGGAACCAAAATTTGGTCCATCACTTCATCATGTAGTACTATACAATAGTTGACTAGTTTCCTGAATTCTCCGTTTAATTATTAATTTATATATCTAACTTACAAGTTACAACTCTCCATAAAATCACACAAACACTCAAAAGTTGTGTGTTGTTGTTGGTGGTAGTTTGGCAGTGCCCAACATAATAACCAAGTATACGAGCAAACGTTACTTATCCATTTCCTTGCTCTGACACTGACACATACATTGTTTACATAACAACTCACATTTCAACCAAAATTACCATGCAAACCGAGTCGAAAGTGAACTGTATTTAGTGTGACACATCTAAAAACACCGATGTATAGATTACAAAACGAACACAATTGGTTCATTATAAAATAACTGATCTAAGTGAATCCCTCGACCCAACCAAATTTACATTAGAGCAGTTGTATTGAGTTTCTAGTTTCTGTTTCTTTTTTTCCGGAGAACAATGTTACGTGTCTAAACTCTAAAGTGTCTTGAACTTATTCAAATGACATGTTACAAGCGAAAATAAGATTTCAAGTTCGAATATCTAATCACGGTCGTCAATATATATATATATATATATATATATATATATTTATATATATATATATATATATATATATATATATATATATATATATATATATTTATATATATATATAAAATTTCATTTTGTTATTAATTCCTATACTTGAAAGTTTAACAAGTAGTTGTGCATTTGCTAAACAAATTAAACCCCATCCTTTCCTTTAGTTTTGTTTGTTTACTAGAATTGAGTGAAGAAATGAGACTTTATCCTAAGTGTATCAAAATTGTCATCGTACACGTCTCCTCCCATACTAGTATCTTTGGATGTGAACCCCAAGGGGTGCTTTCAATTTCAAAGTCCTATCACCAACCACACAAACAAACATTTCTCCCATTTACTCATTTCCATACTAAAATATCAAAATGTACCGCATACAAGTTCAATTCTTGTTGCATTATATATGGATGGGTGTTGGGTTTTATCTATTTTTACACAACTCTTTGTTCATCTTCAACTATGTCATAATGGAAAATATTTTGGACTTGCTTCAAGTACACATCCTAAACTTATTGAATAATCAACTTCGTACTGCTTGTTCAAACTTCAAACTATTAATACTCCACTTAGCTTGTTGTATATACTGTGAAACTTAACTAAATGTAGTTAAAAATCTAACCAATCACATTGAGTTTGTGAGCTCTATAGAAACCCTAAAGTTTTGGTCTTGTTTGCAATTCATTTATAGGATTATATGAAACTTCGTAGCTAGGCACTGCATTTTAAGGATTGTACCAAGATAAGCTGGAAATGTTTAGCATCAATTTTTACTATCTTTTATGGTATGTGAATTGATCTAATAATTGAACCAACATGTTAATTATGTCACGTACTTACTGTCAAGTGTGAACGAAGGTCCTTATCAATAAAAGCCTATTAAACATTAAAAAGAAAAGAAAATTATGAGCTACTAAGCTAAAAGCACAAATGTTTTGGATTAAGTGGAGCTTTAATTCTAATGTGTTTGTAAATCGATCCTTAGCTCATCATCATTCTCCTAGCTATTAAGATTAGTAAACGATTGTTGCAAAGTGATTGTAAATTATTTGTTTGTAGTAAATACCTAGCTAGCATCAAAGAGTCTTATAAAATACATGAATTTTCCTAACCTATTAAAATTTTATAGGTCCGCGGTTCAAATATTTAGTACTCTCATCCAATTTACACTAATATATATATGGTGTAATCGTCTTTTTTATTCTTAAGGAAAACTCAAAAACAAGTGTTTCATGGGGGTGGTTTTTATTCTTAATCTTGAATTGAAAATAAAGTTAGAAAACATAGAAGTAAGGATGATAGTTAGGGGTTGCAAATTAAAGAAAATCGTACTAGGAGGCAGGATTAGATGGTTCAATCGTACGCTTGCGCCTATGTATGTAGTATGTTAGTTAGTGGGCCTACGTAAAATGTAAATATGTAATGTATGATCATATCATGTCATCATCTTACTGATTCAATTTGAATTTGGTACGTACATGTGTCATTGTTTAAGACTTAATTTAAGTAGAAGGTGCAAGGTTCGAATCTTATTGGCGTAAGTTTCTCCCTTTTATTTATTATTAAATGTTTTCTCTTTTTACAATCACAGATTTATTAATTTATATAAAAACTATGTGTTACGTAAATGCTAGTATAATATAATAACCTAACGAATTAATTCATTTACATTTCTTGGATAGATGGGTTTGTAGAACTGAACATTATATTAATTAATTAATTATACGATCGACTACTACGTAGGTAGTTCTAGTACATGAATTTGTTAGCTAGCTAGGTAGGTGTGTGAGGGAGTAGTTAAAACTACTAAGTATAGTTAAAAGTGAGAGATGATAAATAAAATTGGATTATAGATGAAAAAGTTGTAGTAAATTGAAAATGGATGGAATTGAGGTAGGTAGCAGTAGAAATTAAGGGAAGTACCCCGGCCCGAAATAAAGAAAGAAATGAACTAGCAGCTAAAATTAATTAACCCATTAAGCGATGGATATGACGAATATGATGAAGTTAATTAAATTAGTAGTGAGTAAGCAAAGCAAAGCAAATTAAAGGTAATTAATTACTGTAATGAAGTGGTAATGTGGTACAACCATATTGCTGCAAAATTATCTCATGGTGATTAATTAAATTAGAATTGAATAAGAAATTGAATAGAAGGTGATTAACTAACGAAAAGTTAATGATTTTAATGTAGGTGTTTAGAATTAAATTGATAAAAATTTAGATTTTTTATAAAATGACATAAAAGTACATTACTCTTATTTTTCTAAATAATAGTACATCACATTTTTGTGTAATTATTTTAATATATATTCAATGTACTTTTCACCGCCACTTTAATAATATCATTGAAAATTATCAGAAGTTAGAAAATAAATATTCGTTGAGCATTCTAACTTAATACGAAAAAAAATTAGTAACTTATACAAGTTGCAAACAAGAATTCACAACTCGATAAATTCATATTATGTAATTAAAGAAGAGCAGGAGCAGTAGCAGATTACCTGGAGCGCTGGCAAGGAGAGGCGATGAAACACAGAACGGCACCGCAATAAAAGATAGAACACGAGAATAATACTAACGATTGATTTTACTTTATTTAATTTAGGTTAGGGATATTTTCGGAATAAAAAGACAACAAGTAGTTTTTTTTTAAAAAAAAACTAACCTGGGTAGCTTTGTCAACCATTAATTTAAAAAAAAGGCTCACGTAAACTTTTTACTACCAATGATAAAAAAAGTTAATGGGTGAAAAAACTATCCTGGAAAGTTTAGTAAATGCGACTTAAGAGATAGTCAGACGTCAGAGTAGAAAAACCAGTGGTAATCGAAATTGAGTGAGGGAGCTAGTAGTGATGGAGTGAGTGAGTGAGTCTATAAATACAAAACACAATAACCAACCCAGCTCTTCCTTGGCTAATTGGTGGTTATTTCATTCTCTTTACTCTCACTGCACTGCATACAATACTCTCTCTCTCTCTCTCTCTCTCTCTCTCTCTCTTTTCTGTTAATTATTATCTGCTCAACAACACTACTGATCAACAGATTCACAAAACGTACCTACCTATCGTACGACAATGGCGGAATATGATTTCTTCAACCTCAACAAAACCACTAACACACCTGCTGCAGCTGTAAACACTACTACCACCACCACCAACAACAACAATAATGTAGTATCATCATCAACATCATCGCGTCTGTTCTCGTGCCTGTACTGCACTCGCAAGTTCTTCACATCGCAGGCATTAGGCGGCCACCAGAACGCTCACAAGCGCGAGAGAGCCGCCACTCGCCGGAGTCTCACCGCTGCTCCTCCGCCCTACGTCTGGTTTGATGTTCCTGCTACCGCACCTGCTACTCATCATGATTTTGCTGCTGCTTCCAGATTTGATTTGATGACTCCTCCTGCAGCTTCTACGAGTGTTCATCATCATGATTCTGCTGCTGCTGCTTTTGATGATTACAACAATAGTACTAGTAATGTTAATGTTGATCTCACCCTTCGTCTCTGATCGATGATAAATCTATCTATCTATCTATCGAACAGAGATCGATCATCATCAAATTTAATTCCATTATTAGCTACCTAGACTACTTGATCATCAATGTGAGTTGGTTAATTGCATGCGTACTGCAGGTTAGTTTCTTTAATACCCACCCTTCTTTATTAATTTTGATCCATCCTCCTTAATTATCACTTAATCGTGCATGGTGTATGCTTGTGGAGCAATTAATCTTCTTCTACCTCTATTTTGCTTTTCTCAACTCCAATCTACTCTAAACCAATAATAAAAATTAATTAATTTCAAGTAGAAAATAAAATTTAAAAAAAAAAAAAAAAAAAGTAAGTAAAGAGATGTTCAGTTAGCAACTGATTTAATTTTGTCACTTGATCACTATGTGGTGACCGCACTGAGTTAAGTCTGTACTGTAACTAATTTGATGTGGGTACAAGTTTTGCACAGGCCGCAGTACTAATTTTTGTTTTGCAAGTAGTAGTACTACTCCATTGATTAACGGCACACACACATATATGGACAAAAACACTTGAAGCTACCTACAAATCGATTAATTATCATTCTTTTCAATTTCTATTTAGCTTACCTACAAAGTACAAACTATGCTTCCATCCTCAAATCATGTTATTGTTATGTATGATGCATTGATGCTCATAAAATTCATCCCTCACCTCTTCAATCCTATTATATATGAGTGTAGAGTATTCTTTAGATTATATTTGTAAAGTCTATTTATCCGGCATGTCATAATCAGATCGGTTATTTAATACTTGACATGTAAGTAGGAAGATAAGAACGCATGTACTACATGGTACCAATCTTCTATAGTCTCTTTCTTTGTATATGTCTATACGTGTGGAAGATAGTAGTCAAGTCCCATCGACCAATTATAGCCCAAGATTCACAAATCACAAGCAAGTTGTGGTTGTATTTGAGAAATACAACTTGCTAATGACTATTGGGCCTAATGGCCCTTAACCTGTAATTCCTTCGTCCCGCTACTTAATAGACAAAGGTTTTAAGGGATGTTTTAAGAATAATGATAAAACAAATAAAGCATGAGTAAAATTGGTTAGGACCTGGGAGTATTAAAATATGAGAGATAAATGAGGGGAAAATATAAAGTTGTATGTGAGGTTGTCATTTTTCGACTGGATATTATCAATAGGAAGCCCAATAAAGGAAAGTGGGTATTTAATAACAAGACGAATGGATTATTTTAGCTAACTGATCTTCGTTTGAGATCGAGCGTAGTGCATGTTTTTGCTCGAATAGTTGGGGAACCCCGGATAGTTGCCTTCACTCGGATACTTCGTGGTTCAAATGTAATATTTTTTCTAATGGTATAGTTGTCATATTTAGAATGGAAAAATACTTATCCAGATCCGGACTACAATTAGGCTATGTGGTTAGAAATGCTAGTACAAAATAGCAAATAAGTATGCATCGCACTTAATCTATATGCATTGTGGATGATTCATAACCACAAGGTTCGTGAAAAAGTGATGTCGTATTTACGTAATAATTTTTCACGAGGATATATTTGGTATTTACGAACAAGTTTTTTTTTGTGTGAATTATTGGTCATCACAAGTTTGAGTGGACATGCTAGAGTTGAGGAATCATCAAAAGTAGTCTCCAGAATCCAGATGTAGAGTTAGCTAGGAAAGCCAAATCATCGAGCAATTTCTGAAACTGGGATTATCAACAGTTACGTACTGACGAGTTTATGTATAAATACTTTACATAACTATAACAGTTCATCAAATTTTAAGAACTTAATTTTTTTTAAACATCTCCAGGCTAGGGAACCAGGTGTCTTGGTCAGAAATCAAAAGTTGGCACCTGGGAATCAAATCCGTGTGTTGCCTGGTAAGTTAATCGCGGAACTATGTTCCGATACGGATCGTTCTCCCGTTTCTTTTGTAAGTAATCAAGACATTTTTCGACCTCTGCTTTCACTTCCAGATACAGTTCGTGACATTTATCTCTGCTTTTCAGTTCCTGTATTCTACCTGAAATAGTTCGAGCACAAAGTACCAGTGACAAAGCTATTATTTGTCATACAGTAATTACTTGTACAAGAATGACACGGCATTAGCAACATACCTTTGGTTTCGATGGGCTTGCCAAAGAGGTAATAGAAACGGCCTGGAATTTTGGGTAGGAGTATTGGGAGGTGAACGTCTTGGTTTGAAACTTCTCCCGTGGCATCAGTTCTGAGTACGTAATCACACAAGAATGATAATGTAGCATATACCAGAGTAATCAGAGATTAAACAGTTTCAACAACTATGAAATTACCTCAACTTCACCACCTCATCTGTTAACTCTCGTATAGCATTATTGAAATACGGAATCTTCATTAGATCGTTGTAATCAAGGAGTAACTGATTCATAGAACATAAAATTATTTCCACGGTTGAAAATGATCGCCTTTTGAACAATTTGAGAAATACGAGTGCTACTAGTAGGTGTGTGAATAGAGAGGACTTGTTAGCTACAATTAACACGCCACATTTGCTATTAGGTCCGAGCTTACCTGACCAACATCATCTTCGCCAACAGAACCAAAAGGTACGATTGTGGCTCCGAATCTTGACGCCATCCTAACAAATTCTGCTTGTTCCGGCCAGAAAAGTTTGTATTCCTCACCCTAAAATTCGGAAAGTGAGATTTCTGTCTAAACTCATGAAAGCAACCAAGCAGATAATTATAGGAATATCAAAGTACTACTTCTATACAATAATCAACAACACCTTGCGATGAAGAGCCTCCCTCATTCCTCCAGGATAGAGCAAAATATGAGACTTGGACTTGAACAGTTTGAATAAATTAGCTCCAGAAACTGGAACTGCTCCCATGCTCCTCAGTGTATCATAATATGACAAATCAGGCAATTGCCCTTCACCAAGCCTTCGGAACATCATTGGGTGTCCTATTCCTCGTAAGAGAATGTTTCTTTCCGTCCAAAAACGGGATACCAACGGTATCAATTCAAAGCCAAGCATCATATGGTAACCGACGAATAACACTGGTCCTTCCGCAGGAATGCCATCAAGACCTCTGACAATTTTACCACTTCCCAAAGTTGATAGCATGATGGGGTTAGTCGCTACCTCAAGCCATCTGAGCAGAAAGGGAAACATTGGTGATCGAGCAGTATGTACAGATTTGACGATGGTTGCATAATTACTTGTGAGGTTTGAATTTACCTGTGTGGTGCATAGATTTTCTCGAATTCAGAAGGGCTTGGTGGAAAGTAATCTGAGACATAGTCATGGGAATTTCCACGCCGGTAGAAACTTGCACCTTTTAAAATCGATACCAAATTGATATCATCTTCCTGCACGTAAACGAATTCTACCATATAGCATATGAAAAGGAAACCACATGTAGCATACATACTAAAAGTTTTAACTTGAAAGTTCTCAGCATACCAAGAAGAGGGCATGGCCACTATCATCAAATGTGCGCATTTCGCAATTAGGCAGCACCTTGCGAAGCCTTTGGCCTTCCTCTACACTCTGGAGTAACTGATCCTTTCCACTACAAATTATTAATGGGGTTTGTTCAATGCAAACTCGAAGACATGCAAAATTTGATTATAGACAGCGAATCATCAAGTAAAACAGAACAAAGATTGCGCAGGAGGAAAACATACCTTGCTAATATTAATGTTTGGGCTTTGACAGCATGAAGCCGTGAATTCACATATGCTGCTGCAGATTTCAGCATATTCAGCTTCCAGAGGAGAACTTCCTCAGTCAAGCTATCAGATAGGACCTGCAATGTAGCTCATTCATCATATTACTGCTGACTGAAAATTTAGCAAATCTGGATGCACGTGGCACTTAATATTGTGTGTGCTCTCATATTTTAGGTAATCATGGAATACAAGAAAAGGAGTGATTTGGAATTGGAAAGCTAACAGCTTCAAGAATAATGAACTTTCATTCCATGTTAAAACTAACATTAAGCTCATGATTTTTTATTGATTTTCAGAATCGAGTCTTACAGAAATATAAGATGAGATTGCTACAGAATCCTGAGATAGCTGCCCGATCATGTCTTGCAGTGGAAGGCGTTTCCCCAATGATGCTGTTACCATCTTTAACGGGGCACCTATTTGTAAAATGTTGAATGTCAATGAAGTAAATGTGATTTTTGAACAAAGATCATAGAACAAATAATTTTAACAAAAGCAGAAATGAAATTAAACGAACCAGAGTTGGATTTTAGGCAATTTTTAGGAATCCAAAAGTGCATGTGTATGTAAAAAAAGATGAAGAGAGCAAGAAAGATAAACAACCTGACAGGAAAAGGAGCATGTAAGGCAAGCGAGAAATAAGCTGATCAGGCAGTATTGTCATCGATAAAGGAAGTAGAGCTTCTGGTTGGAACACAGATCTATTGAAAGACGTAGCTGCCAATAACCATATAAACATCTAGAATATATCACCATAATGCAATCACTGAATCACATGATAATCTGAAGTATGTAATAGACTAAGTATATAGAACCTGGATTGGCCAAGATGAGTACAAGATCAATGTCTGGGTTACGCGCAGCAACAGCTAGCGCAAGGCATCCACCAAACGAGTGCCCAACTAGATATATCGGTCTATTTGGTGCCTGTGAATGTTCTGATCTCACAGTAGATTCAACAAGCTTTACAAGTTCTGGATACAGAAACAGTTCAAGGTCGTTTCATTAACTAGTGTTGGAGGCTTTTAAATCGGAAAAAGATGTAAATTAAGACATTAATATACAAGTGGTATTTGAACCTGTAAAAGGTGTTCTGTCGTTGAGGGGAATATGCAAGCACCATACATCAAAAATCCTTCCAACAGAAAGTGAAATGAAGAAGGTAGTTAAATTAAGCAATGTGATGATATGAAAGAAAGCAGGTTGGTTTATGTTGGTAGATAAATTACTTGCTGAGTCTTTCATACTGCAATATAAGTCCAAGACCAACACCATCAATCCCTGTAAAGTAGAAGCAGTGAAACTAGTGAACTAGTAAGTTACAAGAAGAAACTGAAACACATAAGTAAATTTTGATGCACTTAATATAGATAGATTTGGTTGTACAGGCAGGGTAAAGATTAAAGAAGATTAGGGAGTATGTTTGGTTAATAGACATCTAGAATGCTGAAAATTAATATGATGAAAATAGTAGTGTGATAGAAATGAGAAATTATTGTTATAGTTTTCAATTTAGATTAGTCCATCCATCATTATTTCATCATGGGTAGAGATTTGGAAGAGATAGGCTTAAATAAAGGAATACTACTGTATATTAAAGTAGAATGAAATACCAACGGTTGTTGGTTCAAGTGGTAAGGGATTTGAGTTCACTTAAGCAAGGTCTCGGGTTCGAGCCTTGTGTGTGTAAAAAACACCGCTGGGAGAATCATATGTCACCACCATATCAAGAGTTTGATATACACATTTAAGATACATTAAAATGTATGATTCAGTTTCTTTAGAAGTAGAGAAATGAGAATCCAATTAGTTGGCATGATTCTTAAGTAGTACTTCCTTCGTTTTTTATAAAACTTTCCATTTTACTATTCTGCGGTCAACTGTCTCCGACTTTGACCACAAATTACTCTTAAACGATAATATAAATAATTTAATAAAATTATATAATGAAAATTTAGTAACGTAGTATTATTTATTTAGTTACGTAATGAAATATTTGGTGATAAGCAAGAAAGCAAGCACATGTGAATGAAGCAAGTAGTAGTGGCGATTTGGGACAGTTGGCAATAAGAAATTGGAGAATGACTAGAGTGAGCAATAGTCTGTATGATTGGATGACTAGTATAGATTATATAAATAAATAAAATGAAATTTTACATCCAATCCAACAACCTTTTTAGATGTCTGTGAATGATTAGGTACCAACGATTCAAAATTTACAATGAAATTCAATTTGAACATAAAGTTTAACTTTTGTCAAAAAGTTTAATTTACCTCTCTATTTAAACATTTATTTTAAAATACAAGTTTCATCTTATTAAACATTTCTCTCAAATATTTTATGTTTTACAATATAGACATAATATTTCAATATAATTCCTAAAACTTTCAAATTAAACCCTAATGTTTTAAATTTTTATAGTTTTATCCATCTTCTTCTTCATTAAAAAAAAAAAATTAAAAAAGTGGAGCTTCCCAAGCTCCAATGAAGCTTCCATGGAAGCAACAAAACCGGAGCTTGGAAACTCTGAATTTGGAGCTTCCAAGAAAGAGGAATTGAAGAGAAGAAATAGTTACCAGGCAAATAGAGGAGGATTGGAGAATGGTTGAATGATGGAGAGGAATATGATTGGAAGGGCGTAAACCAGCGAGGAGGTCCAGCATGACGGTGGGATCTGGAAACAAGTTGTTCTGAAAGAATGAAGTAATCTGTCAATCTCACTTGCTGCTGCTGCTCCTCCGATGATATCGTCGTATTCTTCTTCTTCTTCTTCTTCTCAGAATCATCTGGTACTGTTGCTGGTGATAAATTAGTTGTAGTATTATTGATTCTGACTGATTGATTGCTGCTAGTACTATTCTTAACAGAATAAGATGATGATGATGATGATGATGAATTAATGATGAGCAGTGAGTTTGGTTTGGAATGATGATGTGAAATTAGGAGAAACCCGTTCTTCGGAGGAGGAGACAAAACACCACCACAACCCATATTTTACTCTCTTGCTTCGATTCAATTCATCAACGAAAACCACTGCACCACCATGTGGCTCATTTTCCCACTCTCAATTTTTCACTTCCCATTTATGTATCCTTTTCTACTCAAAAATCAACTACTAGTATTACTATTTTCTACTTATTTCTCTCTCTATATACACCTCCTCTGTCTGGACCATATTCAAATACTCTATCTAATAATCATTCGTCCCAATTTCAACTTTTCACATAACCGGACATAAATTTTAATAAAATTGTTAATAAAGTAGGAAATGTGGTGATAAAATACAAAGGAAAGTGAATAAAGTATAAGATATAATTAATATAGTACGAAAGAAATTTTTTATTTAAAGGTTGAGAAATTAAAATTGCAACACCCCAAAATCGAATGCAGGAATTTGAAATCGGGACAGAGGGAGTAAATAGCTTTTTTCATTTTCATTAAATTATATACTACTTCCTCGTTCTATTCCAGTTTCATTTTAATTTTTTTTGAGTCAATTCTTCGATTGATATTAAATTAATCTTAATCAGAATGTAAAATGTTCAATTATATTATATTATGAAACTTTAGTTCCTGAAGTATCATAACATAATTTAATTGAACATTTTACATTTGCCGTTTAAGATTAATTCGTAGTCAAAGTTGAGAACGGTTGACCGAACAAAAAAAATCAAAATGAAAAACATGGGACGGACATATATGTAACAATGCGACCACTAAATAAACATATATGTAACAACCCGACACTAATGGGCTGAGACGCGGCCCATTTGACCCGTGGATTACTCTTTAATATCCCACACACGTCTCATCATTTATGATATTGTCCGTTTTGGACGGAAGCTCTCACGAATTTACTTTTGAAATCACCAAAAAGGCCATGCCATAGGAGAGTAGTGGTCTACGTGTATACCCCTCACCAATCATGTCTATATTACAAAATATTGCTGGTTGATTTTTTTCCCAACATTTTCTAATATAAACACGATTGATCTTAATATATACTCCCTCTGTTCCTAATAACTTCCTAACTTTCCTTTTTTGAGGTTCCATTATAAACTTACTAACTCATAAATAGAAAGTTTTTACCCCATTAACTAATTATTTATTATTTATCTTTCCTACTTTATCATTACTTTACTCAATCTTTCTCTTATTTTATCACTCATTTACAAATTTATCAATATTACCTCTTATAAACTATTATCTCTGTTCCATTAATAACTTCGTAACTTTCATTTTTTGGGGTTCTATTAGAAACTTCTTAACCCATAAATGAAAAGTTTTTACCCCACTAACTAATTCTTTATTATTTATATTTCCTACTTTATCATCACTTTATTCAATCCCTCTTTTACTTTATCACCTACTTACAATTTTACCAATATAATAGTATTATTTTATTACTATTTTCTTAATTAAAGATAAAGTGAGAACTTATGAAGCTCTTAATAGTAGGGTGTTTAAAATCCGGTTCGATCCGGTAAATGGACCGTGACCAAACCGGATCGGTTCGGACCAGGTACTTACCGGATCGGTTTACAATCTATATAAATAGGCACATTCCGGTTCCAATTTGGATCAGGTCAAAAACCGGAAAAATCTAGTCTCAGACCGAAAAGATCGGATTATTATTTATTGTTTATATACGGTAAGTGTATTGGTAAATTTTCGTACCTTAGTACAGTTAGTCCAAATATTATCTGATATGGCCTCGTTTATGGCCCATTAATCGGCGATCAAGCACAATCCACGAGAACAATCGGATGTGTTTCAGTCACTCGACGACTTTGACCAGTCAAGGTTCGTCTCTCATTAACCGATCAAGGTTTATCTCTCATTGACCAGTCAAGCACAAGCCAAGGCTCTCTCCTTGGTAGTCTTCGAATGAGCTAAGGCACTTGACCAACCCATGAGAGCTAGCTCTTGCGCTCGATCCTAGAGAAGCCAAGGTACATGACCTTCTTCATGGAACCAACCAAATAGTGGGTAGGCTAGCCATCCCACCTCACTTAGTTTGTCAATAGAGTTAGTCAATCGACCGTCTCATGGAAGCTAGTTCAGCTAACAATCCGAACTACACACGACTCTCCCAACTAACCAAGACGTGGTCCAACCCACTTGGAGACTCCAACTGCTTCACCGATATTGGAGGACGGACCCCAATGGTTAGCTGAGCTATATAGGAGGCATGTGAGCAAGGGAGAGATTATCGAATACTCACTGAACAACCCCAAGCTATCTCTCTGACGCCTCCATCACTCTCAAGCGCTCTGATCAATGTTCACCGCCATCCGCCATCCTCCATCACCACCTATCTCTTTCCATCACCATCCATCACCGTCCGACGACCTAGCTAGCTTCCTCTATCAAGGTCAGCTAGTCTCTTGCCGGTGCTCATCCTCACTCTGCCCAACCGATCCAACCAACATGATAAGTCGACTCTCATCCTCCTTCTCTCTATCTCCTTCAATTCATACATCTTCTTCCAGTTTACTAACTTGAGCGTCGAAGTCCCTTCGGTCGGCACCACACTGGTGTCACCCTGGAACCTCATGTCTCTAGGTTTGCTTTTGTTGCTTTGCAGGTCGCTGGTACACTCCAATTACTTAACCTAATTCGATTGTAGATTTCTGAGTGTCTACAATAAGTAACTAATCAATTGTAGTAGGTACTTTTATTTTTCTATTTTACTATGGTCGTATGAGTAATCTGCTTTTCAAGTTTTGCTAACAATTCTTCACTTATAAAACTAATACAATGACATACATAATATCATTTGCTAATTGCTCTTCATTAGAATTAATCAAAAGAGTGTCTATAGACATAGCCAATTAGGGTGATATTCTATTAGATTAATTATGTAGGAAAGCATGAAGCAGAATTAGTTAGTTGGATTATTTACTCTTTCTAATATACATAATTTAACATTGAATATGGTCACTAACACCAACGACTGATAATTTTTGTAGTTCACTCCCCGAACATTAATTAGTGCTAATCCGGTCTATACGGTCCAAAACCGAAACCGATCCGGAATATATATATCCGGTTCGGTTTTGGTCCGGACTGGATACATTTCGGATCGGTTTCCGGTCCATGATATTTCATGATTCGGGTTTCAGTTCACTTCGATTCCGGCTGGTTCTGATCTAGTTCTGGACCCGTGTATGTTCTGTTCATCTGAACATAACTAAACTAAACTGAACTGAACTGAAGTGTAGTATAAAATCAACTAAACAAATCTGAACTGAACTGAATTAATTTAAACTGTTCTGAATTAAACTAAAATTAATCGATTTTCAGATGAAAAGAACAGAGCCATAGAACGGAAGGAGTAAAATATTACTCTCGATTTAACACAACCCCTTACTACTCCTGCAATGGATTTCATTTCATTTCAGTTGATGTGTTATTTGAATTTTATTTAGAAATACTTTTATTATTAACATAAAACTAAAGATCACCTTTTCTATCATTGATATTTTGCCATAATCTTCCAGATTCATATAGATGTTCCTATTAACTAAAATCCTATTCAAAAAGAAATCTCAATCTCAAGTAATTTATGACATTTACATCATATCAAAAAGGAGTTTCCATTTTTTTAAAAGTCAATTCCATGCCTTTTATCAAAGTTTCATCCTTAAAATCAAAGAGCCGTCAATAACATTAAATGCTTATGAAATGATATTACTGTATATAGTTAATACTTTCCAGTGTATTATGAAATCCACCATATTTTAGTCTTAATCATTTATTCATCCATTTTCCTTTTTTTGTCCGTTTCATGTTTAGTGAGAATCCACCTACATTGATAGCACGAAACACCTAATACGCGAAAATATCGTCAATAAATAGGGGCTCTAGTCTTCAGACTCAAGCACACTCTCAATTCTCTTACACACCAATTGCATAGTATAAAAACTAGCTAGTTGTTGCATAATAAGAGATTTTATACATCACAATATAAACAAGAAACAAGAAAAGAAGATATGTTGAAGCAAAACAGTACTGGAGGTTCAATGGAGTCGGGTTCCGCAAGAAGTCCCTCAAACGGGAACAAATTGTTCTACATTGCACAGCTGGCCCTCCGAGTTCTCGTTATTGCATTTACGCTCGCCGGAGCAGTCATCACCGCCACCAGCCGCGAGACCGTGTCCGTCTTCGGGATTACTATGACTGCTACTTACACCTACTCTTCTTCTTTCAAGTAAGCATTAATTAGTTCATGAAATTACATACCGTCGTGACCTGTCACTTTTAAAGATGTTCGAGTTCGAGTTCGACTTATTTGTTTTTGGTGTTTTAATTGTTGATATTGTGCAGGTACAAAGTTGTTGCGGATTCTATAGCTTGTGGACTGTCTGTTCTGTCCGTGGTTCTAGTGCTTGCACTCCATCGTCCCAAATCGAATTCCCGTAATTACTTTTATTTGCTTTTGAACGATTTGGTAATTTTCCTTTCCCATTCTCCTTTTCTTTTATTTATTTCTTAATATATTCTTGGGCTTTAGTGAAATTATTGTAATTAAAAAGTTGAAATGGTAAAAAATAAGGTCAAAAAGTAAATATTTTTGCAGAAAATACTTAGGATTACCTTCTATCATTAGTTAGAGCTCATTAATGAAAAATTACTATACTGGAGCAGTTTTTATGCAAAGCTGTTAGGCTGTTGTACTGAACTATTCCTACTCCTTATTTTTGTGCATTGTTAGAGTCAAATATGTCACATATATCTCTCCATTTTGTTACCAACCGGTTTATATTTAAACAAAATAATAGACCTTGTACCTATCGAAATAATATCAAAATATATTTACTTCTTGATATTTTCATACTAAATGTAATTGCACGGAATTATATTGTGGATATATATATATAAGTAAGAGAGAAAAAATGATATTTGTATAAAGCTAATTAGAACGGAGCTTACATGTGACTATCTCCAACCGGTTCACACAACTAAATAGTTGGTAAATTGGAGTAAACTTTAGAATATGAATTTGAATTTGTACAACTCCCCCAACTTTTGAAAAATCCAATCGTCCCTAATTATGAAACTTCATTTTAACACTTTGTACTCAATATAACATTTAATGCCCCTTAAAATTGTGTTTTTTACGTTGCGGGCCTCTATTTAACAGGTGAGTCAGATCGTGCTGCTATCGGGATGTGCAGCAGCAACGTCCATCGGATACGTGGCTAAATACGGGCAGACAGAGACGGGGTGGATGGCGCTATGCGACCATGTGGCGAAGTTTTGCCACAAGATTACTGTATCGATTGTGTTATCCTACTTGGGTGCAATAATTTTGGTTGGTCTCATAGTCATGTCTGGAAACAAGCTAAAGTCAGTATCAAGTTTGTAGAGAGGCACTAATTAATTCAATTGTGGATCCATTTTA